>MUZC01000238.1:293647-315021 GCA_002072015.1 Radix auricularia | reverse complement strand
AAAGATTCAATTTCACATTGATTTTAAAAAGGGCTATCAAGGTCATTATACACCACGTTTGGTTAAGATCCAATTTGTATACACCTCATATAGGCAAACACAATATTAAGCGCTCCAAGGCTCAATAGGCGCAAGAGATTAACTCTAAAATACCTGTTTATTTCAATCGAAATCATGATATATATTTCTTTCAATATCTTTCAAGGTTGTTTAAAATCAGAATGGAACTAAAGTGTTAAACCCTTACGAAAATAAAGATTTTGCCCCCCCCCGCCCCAAAGGAATGGACATTAGGGGTTGAACGCAGTGTGGTATTTTAATATGGGTTATAAAATATATATGTACTAAGTTTGGTCAAGATCCGTTCATTTTCCAAGAACCTAAAACTTAAACTAATTCGAATATAGCTCATTTAAGGAAAAAAATATTAAAGGTTTCCGGTCCCCCATGAGTGTCAATTTTCAAAATGTTTTTTCTCACTAACTATCCCGGAAGCTTACTACATTTTAATCATGATCAGATGAATGGTTTAGTGAGCTATAAAGGAAAAACATACATACATACATCAATTTTTATATTATGTATATTCATTTTTTTCTGATGATCATTGTTCAAAATAAAAAGATTAAATCTGAACTATATTTATTTTTGAAACTTCCTCCCCAAAGGAATTGACATTAGGGGTTGAACGCAGTATGGTATTTTAATATAGGTTATAAAATATATATGTACTAAGTTTGGTCAAGATCCGTTCCTTTTCCAAACTAATTTGAATAAAGCTCATATAAGAAAAAAAATCATGTTAAGCCTGGTCCCTATTGGAATTCAGGACGTGTTAGCGCATTTTCGTATTATGTATCAGTACTTATGTTAGATATCAGAATTATGTAGTTATCAGTAATTGTGTTTAGATTTTAGACATATTTTTATGAATTTTCTTGTGTAATGAATATACCTGACATTTTTTTTTATTTAAAAGTCATTTCTTTACATTTAAAAAAAAATTATTTTCTCTTTAATCTAACTACAAGTCACCACAAATGATGACGTAAAACTCTCTAAACTTTTACACATATTCTAATGACGTCAACTAAAAAAAAAACAACTAATTCTTTTGCACCCTTTCGCACCACTCTTCAATGCCTGAATGATTATGCATTGGACTTCCGGCAATGGCGGCCGTTCCCTGCGCTAGTGTTACCTCTCGATTCGAAATATTTTTTGGTAGTTTTAACGGGGTTTTTTAACGGATCGAGTAACTGAGTGTTGATGCACAATGGCAGGTCAGGACATACAAAAAACATATATACCTCATGGTTCTAGGACTTATGGATGCTGAGATCAAGGGTGATGACGGACGGACGGACAAAACGGGTGCAATAGCGCATTCGACTTCTCGAAAATGCGCTAAAAACTTTAAGTGTTTCGGCCCCCCATGAGTGTCAATTTTCAAAATTTTAATCGTGTTCGGATGAATGGTTTAGTGAGCTATAAAGGACAAACATACATACATATATTAATTTTTATATTATATATATTGATTTTTTTCTGATGAATATTTGTTCAAAATTAAGAGATTGAAGCTGAAATATATTGATTTTAAAAACTTCCTTCATTTATGACGGGTGATACCCTAGTTATGTAATATATACTAGGCCGATAGCGTCTATGATTGAAGATCTTACCAAAGACACGCTTCTACTAGAGATAAAACAGATGTGATACCCTAGTTATGTAATATATGCTAGGCCGATAGCATCTATGATTGAAGATCTTACCAAAGACACGCTTCTACTAGAGATAAAACAGATGGACGCGGTTTAAACAAAAATATTGCAAGAGAATGGACAGATTTTGGGAGGAATAAATACAAATAAATCTAACTGAAAATAGGACAGAAACTCGTCAAATTAGAAATGAGTTATGGATACTGAGACTAGCTAAATATACAGATATGGATACTGAGACTAGCTAAATATACAGATATGGATACTGAGACTAGCTAAATATAAAGATATGGATACTGAGACTAGCTAAATATACAGATATGGATACTGAGACTAGCTAAATATACAGATATTGATACTGAGACTAGCTAAATATACAGATATGGATACTGAGACTACCTAAATATAAAGATATGGATACTGACAGTAGCTAAATATACAAATATGGATACTGAGACTAGCTAAATATACAGATATAGATACTGAGACTAGCTAAATATAAAGATATGGATACTGACACTAGCTAAATATACAGATATGGATACTGAGACTAGCTAAATATACAGATATGGATACTGAGACTAGCTAAATATAAAGATATGGATACTGACACTAGCTAAATATACAGATATGGATACTGACATTAGCTAAATATACAGATATGGATACTTAGACTAGCTAAATATACAGATATGGATACTGAGACTAGCTAAATATAAAGATATGGATACTGACACTAGCTAAATATACAGATATGGATACTGAGACTAGCTAAATATCCAGATATGGATACTGAAACTAGCTAAATATACAGATATGGATACTGACATTAGCTAAATATACAGATATGGATACTGAGACTAGCTAAATATACAGATATGGATAATGATACATTTTCTCTTATGAAAATCTGAAAAAGTGTAACATTAAAAGTCATAATATGAAATCACAGCAACTTGACCGTATGAAAGCATGCTTTCCTCTATGGCGCTAACACTATATTATTGGGTTGATATTCTTTTCCTTGTTTGCTCACAAATAATTGACAGCATCTCAAATTCGTGTTTCATGGAGAAATCAATTTTTAAAGCTAAAATGTTTTACAATTGAAAACAAAATAAATTAATAAACTATTGCATTCAGTACACAAATTGAAAACTTAGCAAGTGTTTAAAGTTCACCACCCAACATTATCACATTAGTTTAAATTAAATGGACAAAACAGAAAAGAAAAATACCAACCATCATCTTTAAAAAAGAGAGTGTATTTATCCTGGGCCATATAAGCTACATTAACTCTGAATCTATAATTTGTACAGCTGTGGGCCCGTGGGACTGCGGGCCGGACGATCATTATTTAATTGTCATCATTCAAATTCCGGCAACGCCTCCAATGTCTGCCTCGTTAGAAATGTATCAACGACCTCAGTCGTTTAACTACGTTCAGGCATTCAGCAATCATAATTATTTCTATTGAGCAAGTGTAGCCGTATTGAAAACAAAAGGTGGGATGGATCAATACACAAATTAGTGCTGATTGAATCCAGGGCTCACGGCCTGGGAGGTGTGTGCTCGAATAGGTCGGTCTTCGAGATGAGCAGGTCATCCGAAAGGAGATAAAGGTCAGTATTAATGCAATGGACCCCTGGGGTGACCAGGTTATATGATTTGAAACAAGATTGCGGACACAAGATTTCTTTCGCACAATTACCGCGGGAAAGAGGGTCTTCTGATGTAAACTTGCCTTGTTTTTTTAATTCTTAAAATAAAATTAAAAAATCCTTTCCCTTCCAGAAATACATGCGTCCTGATAAGTGACTAAAACAGTAAAATGATATGGTGAATATATAATTGGAAAGGACTGTTGTCTATTTTGCGCCCGAAGCTTGTAAAAAAAACAACAACTGAAAGTCAATATCAACATATTTTATATCGTCAATTGTGATCGTCAAAATTATAAAAAACCAATTGATGTACACCAACTGATAACTATATGATATCTGAGTTCTGTCACAACTGATAACTATAGGATATCTGAGTTTTGTCACAACTGATAACTATAGGATATCTGAGTTCTGTCACAACTGTTAACTATAGGTTATCCGAGTTCTGTCACAACTGATAACTTTAGGATATCTGAGTTCTGTCACAACTGATAACTATAGGATAACTGTGTTCTGTCATAAACTGATAACTATATGATACCTGAGTTCTGTCACAACTGATAACTATATGATACCTGAGTTCTGTCACAACTGATAACAATATGATACCTGAGTTCTGTCACAACTGATAACTATATGATACCTGAGTTCTGTCACAACTGATAACTATAGGATACCTGAGTTCTGTCGTAAACAAGTTAACTTACAATGATAGATCGAGTCTTTAAATTGTTTTGTTTTTTAGCTAGAGCACTGCAGGACTTCAAAATGATGTCATCAATTGAGTTAATGTCAAACTCCAATTGTCAAGCCCGTAAAGTCCTGCAAAATACAAACAAGAAATAGCACTTTGAAAAGTTTGAAAGACATCAACGTGAAGTTAATCAACAAAAATTGCGCAAGATTGAAAGGATAGCAGACGCGAAAAGGGAATCTCCATCCAAATGTCCATTAAATGATGGCCTCCAAGTAATCGATTGCTGCGTGCTTCATGTTCTCACGAATATGCTCTCATCTGTTATTTCCGCTTACAATATTCGATACTTTGGGCAGCGGAGCGGAAATAAACATGAACGATATGAAGTTTTAATGGATGGGATTTATGGAGTTACGAGAGGGAGATGTGAAGAGATGGCCGATGGAAGCTAGAGAGTTGAGGCACTCGGTGTGTGTGTGGGGGGGATTGGTGGGTGGGGGAGGTCACACAAATACCACAGGATAAATCATTGACAGACGAATCAAGGCGAGATAAAAAGTTAACTTCAATGCCCGTAATGAAGTGGGGTGTGGGGGAGGGGGGTTGAAATGTGGGAGAACAAAGGAATGTGTTGAGTGGGGGNGGTGGCCCATATAATTAATTACTGTAAATAAAAACGTGACCATATAGTCAAGTGTTTCCCAATGCTGGGTCCACGCCCCGCAGGGGTCAGTTTGATTGTTCAAGTTGGGGGGGGGGGGAAGCAATAAGAAATTTGACAAGCAAGAAAAAGAAAACAACCGTGTTTGGTAGAGTTCTTAACATTCTGTTCGATGTGAAGAACAATCGCTTCTTGTCTTTCTGTGAACAATCGCTTCTTGGCTTTATGTAGAACAATCGCTTTTGTCTTTATGTAGAACAATCGCTTCTTGGCTTTATGTGGAACAATCGCTTCTTGGCTTTATGTAGAACAATCGCTTCTTGGCTTTATGTAGAACAATCGCTTCTTGGCTTTATGTAGAACAATGGCTTCTTGTCTTTATGTAGAATGTAGAACAATCGCTTCTTGGCTTTACGCTCCTAATTTGACAACGAGAAATTTATTTATAATAGTTCAGATAAGAATTACTGAGGAACAAAATGCAGTTATTTAGACTTCTCGCTAACGTTACGTGGCTGTCGAAAGGAGTTGGCTTCACAAGATTTCTGGAACTATTTCATAACCTTTGAGTTTTAAGCGAACAACTTTAAACGGTCGATGTTGATGCGTTATGCCTTAGTTTTTGCGCCGCTATTTTAGACAAAGTCATTACATTAAATGACCAACATTTAACGTTAGTGGACCACCTTTTGTTTCTCAGAACTTTTGTGTGGAGTAATACATTTGTAATACATTTTTAGCGCATTTTCGAGAAGTCGAATGCGCTATTGCACCCGTTTTGTCCGTCCGTCATCACCTTTGATCTCAGCATCCATAAGTCCTAGACCCATGAGGTATATATGTTTTTTGTATGTCCTGACCTGCCATTTGTGCATCAACACTCAGTTACTCGATCCGTTAAAAAACCCCGTTAAAACTACCAAAAAATATTTCGAATCGAGAGGTAACACTAGCGCAGGGAACGGCCGCCATTGCCGGAAGTCGAATACATAGTTTTTCAAGCATTGAAGAGTGGTGCGAAAGCGTGCAAAAGAATTATTATTTTTTTTAGTTGACATCATTAGAATATGTGTAAAAGTTTAGAGAGTTTTACGTCATCATTTGTGGTGACTTGTAGTTAGATTAAAGAGAAAATAAAAAATTTTAAAATGTAAAGAAATGACTTTTAAATTTAAAAAATGTCAGGTATATTCATTACACAAGAAAATTCATAAAAATATGTCTAAAATCTAAACACAATTACTGATAACTACATAATGCTGATATCTAACATAAGTACTGATACATAATACGAAAATGCGCTAACACGTCCTGAATTCCAATAGGGACCAGGCTTAACATGATTTTTTTTTAAAAATGAACGCTCTTTTTTTTCTCGTGTTAAACTTTTCCGTCTACTCTCTAAACCAATAACTTCAAATGCTACCGGAACGACAACTGCATTACCCTGCCAACAAAGTGGAGACAGCTAACTCAGCAGGCCAACGAACCATAACTCTGTTAACGCCATTTTCACTGGACTACAAATTGGCCCCTGTGACTTGTCCCGGGTTGTTTAGCAGACACAAAAAGAACCAGACTCTTCAAGCGAACCCAAAGTTACTTCAAATAAACAAAAAACCCAACAACATTTTTAAAAAAAATCTGTCACAAATGCATTTTCTGGTCGATCAAAGACCAGGGGACACCACTGGGAGAGAAATCAGAACTTAGAAGTAAAAGTGAAGGAGATGTAACCAGCTCAGTTAAATGTGCATTTTTAGAGACTTTTCTACTTGATAGTTTTCTGCTTGGTTGTGCTTAGCTGTTAACTTTCAATACGGTGTATTGGGATATATAGAAGTATAATAGTATTTTAATAAAAGGCGTTAGGCGTTCACAATAGCTATCAGAGGCGTTAATAACAATAGCTATCAGAGGCGTTAACAATAGCTATCAGAGGCGTTAACAATAGCTATCAGAGGCGTGAACAATAGCTATCAGAGGCGTGAACAGTAGCTATCAGAGGCGTGAACAGTAGCTATCAGAGGCGTGAACAATAGCTATTAGAGGCGTGAACAATAGCTATCAGTTACTATCGTTAAAATATGTCATTCAAAATGACTTACGCATGATACTGTTATAATTCTATATTAGCCAACCTTACCACGGCCACTATAACAACTTCACCCAATTGTATATTAGCCAACTTTAACACGGCCACTATAACAACTTCACCCAATTGTATATTAGCCAACTTTAACACGGCCACTATAACAACTTCACCCTAACTCAGGCCTATATTAGCCAACTTTAACACGGCCACTATAACAACTTCACCCTAACTCAGACCTATATTAGCCAACCTTAACACGGCCACTATAACAACTTCAGCCTAACTCAGACCTATATTAGCCAACCTTAACACGGGCACTATAACAACTTCACCCTAACTCAGGCCTTTATTAGCCAACCTTAACACGGCCACTATAACAACTTCACCCTAACTGAGGCCTATATTAGCCAACCTTAACACAGCCACTATAACAACTTCACCCTAACTCAGGCCTATATTAGCCAACCTTACCACGGCCACTATAACAACTTCAGCCTAACTCAGACCTATATTAGCCAAACTTAACACAGCCACTATAACAACTTAACCCTAACTGAGGCCTATATTAGCCAACCTTACCACGGCCACTATAACAACTTCACCCTAACTCAGACCTACATTAGCCAACCTTACCACGGCCACTATAACAACTTCACCCTAACTGAGGCCTATATTAGCCAACCTTAACACAGCAACTATAACAACTTCACCCTAACTGAGGCCTATATTAGCCAACCTTAACACAGCCACTATAACAACTTCAACTTCACCCTAACTGAGGCCTATATTAGCCAACCTTAACACAGCCACTATAACAACTTCACCCTAACTGAGGCCTATATTAGCCAACATTAACACAGCCACTATAACAACTTCACCCTAACTCAGGCCTATATTAGCCAACCTTACCACGGCCACTATAACAACTTCAGCCTAACTCAGACCTATATTAGCCAAACTTAACACGGCCACTATAACAACTTCACCCTAACTCAGACCTATATTAGCCAACCTTACCACGGCCACTATAACAACTTCACCCTAACTCAGGCCTATATTAGCCAACCTTAACACAGCCACTATAACAACTTCACCCTAACTCAGACCTATATTAGCCAACCTTAACACGGCCACTATAACAACTTCAGCCTAACTCAGACCTATATTAGCCAACCTTAACACAGCCACTATAACAACTTCACCCTAACTCAGACCTATATTAGCCAACCTTAACACAGCCACTATAACAAATTTAACCTAACTCAGGCAATCGCACAGAGTTTTGGGGGAAAAAAAATCAAGGCATTTTTTTTTTTTTAAATTGTCATGGCCATTTAAGTATTTATTACTTGCACTGTTTTTAACAAACTATTTGTTCCGTGGAGAACCAATCAGTACATATACGGCCAATTTATTAACAACTATTGCAATCTTTGGCGTCACTAGGATTTTTTACATGGGGGGATCACGTTTTTGTAAAATTTAACTGACAATGCTGTTTTAATTTTCTATTAAATTGAAATTAATTTTAACATAAGAGCCAAAAAAAAAAGTATTAGAAACTAATAAGAATCACAATTTAGCGCTGTGGCTGTAGTAGCTTAAATACAACATATATTAATTGATTCAATACATTAACAAAGTAAGATCTCAAGAGAAATTAAATTTTGCTGTGAAATAATATGCGTGTAGATACTGCAGGATTTCCAGAGATGACTATCGGTAACTTTTTTTAAAGGCTACATTATTATTTTTTAAAAATTAAAAATAGTTTCATTGCGGGATTCCGAAATGCCATTATTAGAAGATTTTGAGGCGCCTGCAGCCTCTGACTTATAATTGGCATTGAGGACATCAGTACAAGTCAACAGCCAGACACAGATGAGGCTACTGTTTCTAATTTGATTGTCGCTGACACTTATTCTTTGCTTAAATTGGATATAGGAAGGTATGTCTTGACACACAACCTTTAAAATGAGTTGAAATTGCAGCTGACTTGTAATTGTTGGACCCCTGATAAAATGGTTGAGTTAAGAGCTGACAGTGAGGGAAACAGAGTTTTTAGTTTTTAGACATGCATGGTTATCAAACTATTCACCGTGGCTTGTATACTCTCAAATGTTAAAAGATGCCTTTTGCAAATAGTTAGTGTTGTTTCCCCAAAAAGTAATTCGAGTAGTTCAGTTGGCAATTGTCATCAAACCATGCACAAAATATAAAGAATTTAACGCATATCCACCTTGCCACATGAGAAGCATATGACACAAAGGCTCTCATGAAGATGCAAGCAATTGTTTTTGCATTATTGAAAGCCAAAACAGTTTCTATAGATGGACATTTGGACTCATTATTTAGAAGAAAAATTTAAGAAAATCGCAACAAAGTGGGTCCCATCATTTCTACAATCTTATATTGCACCATGCATGGTTTAGCACTTCGTGGAAAATAATCAAATTATGGTAATTTTTATGACCTGTAAGAGTTTCGTGAAATTTGGAGATGAAGTTTTTGGTAATCATTTGTCAATTGGTTCTTGTAGTGCCAAATATATCTCGGCAACTACGCAAAACACTATAATCGAAATTTGTGGGTCTCTCTTGCGTGAAGACATTGTTCGTGAAGGAAATAATTCAGTAGCATTTTCTCTACTTGCCGACGAGACAAATGACATTTCGGGCATTGAGTTGAGGTAACTTGGTCTTAGATTTGTCAAAGATTAAAATGAGAAAATGATGGTCACAGAAGAATTCCTGGAATATATTCTAAATGTAAACAGAACAGCTGAAGGTTTAGCCAACACCATCATTACAAATTCGTTAGACTTTTGATTAGATATGACAAAGCTTGTTGGTCAAGGATATGGCGAATGTTCTACGATTAAGTAAAGAAGGAGGAGTCCAAGCAATAATTCGAAAAAATACCCAGAAGCAGCATTTTTACCTTGCAGTTCACATAACTCAAGTAGGAAATGACGATTTCGTCAGCTGAAAATATTACAAGAATATTTGAAAAATCAATATTCCTCATATAAATCAATATTTCTCATATAAATCAATAATCCTCTTATAAATCAATAATCCTCATATAAATCAATAATCCTCATATAATTCAACATTCCTCATATAAATAAAAAATCCTCATATAAATCAATAGTCCTCTTATAAATCAATATTCCTCATATAAATAAAAAATCCTCATATAAATCAATAATCCTCATATAAATCAATAATCCTCATATAAATCAATAATCCTCATATAAATCAATAATCCTCATATAAATCAATAATCCTTATATAAATCAATAGTCCTCATATAAATCAATATTCCTCATATAAATAAAAAAATCCTCATATAAATCAGTAGTCCTCATATAAATCAATAATCGTCATATAAATCAATAATCCTCATATAAATCAACATTCAAACATCTCGACATTATGGTAAGGCGTCAAATCAATAAATTGAATTTTAAAAAAGTTTCTTTCTTAACAATGAGATCTAGGTTCAATAAATTTATCAAAGTAAATAAACAATAGGTGAAACTAATTTCCAGGCAAGTGAATGATTGATTGCTGAAATGATTAGAGTCAGAATTGTTTGATTTGATCCATATTTTGAAATGGTTCATTGTGGGGTCATGATTCATTCCACATCTTGCACGCGATGTGGTGAATGACGTCAGGCTGAAATTATGATCGTGGAATTAAGAACGGTCTGAGTATGTGAGATACGGTATTGAATGTTGGTCTGAGTATGTGAGATACGGTATTGAATGTTGGTCTGAGTATGTGAGATACGGTATTGAATGTTGGTCTGAGTATTTGAGATACGGTATTGAATGTTGGTCTGAGTATTTGAGATACGGTATTGAATGTTGGTCTCAGTATTGAGATACGGTATTGAATGTTGGTCTGAGTATTTGAGATACGGTATTGAATGTTGGTCTGGGAATTTGAGATACGGTATTGAATGTTGGTCCAATATTAGAGTATGGTATTGGATGTTGGCCTAACATTGGAGTATGTTATTGGATGTTGGTTGAACATTGGAGTATGGTATTGGATGTTGGTCGAACACTGGAGTCCATCACACCTTGACATTTGGCTCTTTTCTTGTGTGTTAAATTGGTGATAAAACAAGTTTCATTATTCACCTAATAACAAGAGTAACACCATTAGTTAAATCATTAAATCTTGGAACAGTATAGGATAGAAGAACCAAGAGTATATTAGTAATTTTACATAAAACAATTAATTGTAAATTAGAAATTCAACACAAAGATAACTTAATACAACCCTCAGATAAACATAAGGATAAAAAACATTTCTTATCCCGTATGTAAGAACAAACACATGCACGTTTTCTGTTTTCGAGTCCGGAATTGCGTGAAATGGGTTTCCTGAAGAAACAAGGAAAGCTAACACTTTATGTAATGCCATCGAGAAGTCTCTCAAATTTGTAGGCCTGTTTGAAGGCGATGTCGCTTCTACATTAAATATTTATTTGTCATAAATCTATACATATGAATTCAATTATATGACTTCATACTAATACGGAGTATTCCTCTAGGTCAGATGAAATATAGATTTTTAAAATAGAGAAGAAGAAGGAGAAAAGTCTGATAATTTGTATGCGCTGGAACAATATTGTAGGATTGAATGTGATAGAAAAATATTGTTGGATTGAATGTGATAGAACAATATTGTAGGATTGAATGTGCTGGAACATTATTGCTGGATTTAATCGTGAAATCTTATTTGCTGTACGGTGCTTCAAAGATTAAAAATGATTTAAATTGAAGTGATTTCAACACGAGATATCATGATTGATAAGAAATAGACGGACCCGTGTATACAAATAACCCGTGTAATAGAGGCACCCGTGTAATAGAGGCACCCGTGTAATAGAGGCACCCGTGTAAAAGAGGGACCCTTGTAAAAGAGGCACCTGTGTCATAGAGGCACCCGTGTAATAGCGGCACCCGTGTAATAGACGCACCCGTGTAATAAACGCACCCGTGTAATAGAGGCACCTTTGTAATAGACGCACCTGTGTAATTGACGCACCTGTGTAAAAGACGTACCCGTGTAATAGAGGCACCCGTGTAATACAGGAACCCGTGTAATAGACGCACCCGTGTAATAGAGGCACCCGTGTAATAGACGCACCCGTGTAATAGAGGCACCCGTGTAATAGACGCACCCGTGTAATAGAGGCACCTGTGTAATAGACGCACCCGTGTAATAGACGCACCCATGTAATAGAGGCACCCGTGTAATAGACGCACCTGTGTAAAAGACGCACCCGTGTAATAGACGGACCCGTGTAATAGACGGACCCGTGTAATAGAGGCACCAGTGTTATAGAGGCACCCGTGTAATAGAGGCACCCGTGTAATAGACGGACCCGTGTAATAGAGGCACCAGTGTTATAGAGGCACCCGTGTAATAGAGGCACCCGTGTAATAGAGGCACGCGTGTGATAGAGGCACCCGTGTAATAGACGGACCCGTGTAATAGACGAACCCGTGTAATAGAGGCACCTGCGTTATAGACGCACCTGTGTAATAGAGGCACCCGTGTAATAGAGGCACCCGTGTATTAGAGGCACCCGTGTAATAGAGGCACCCGTGTAATAGAGACACCCGTGTAATAGAGGCACCTGTGTAATAGAGGCACCCGTGTAATAGAGGCACCTGTGTAATAGACGCAGCTGTGTAACAGACGCACCTGTGTAATAGAGGCACCTGTGTAACAGACGCACCTGTGTAATAGAGGCACATGTGTAAAAGACGCACCTGTGTAATAGAGGCACCTGTGTAATATAGGCACCCGTGTAATAGACGCACCCGTGTAATAGAGGCACCTGTGTAATAGACGCACCTGTGTAATAGAGGCACACGTGTAATAGAGGCATCCGTGTAAAAGAGGCACCTTTGTAATAGACGCCCCCGTGTAATAGAGGCACCCGTGTAATAGACGCACCCGTGTAATAGACGGACCCGTGTAATAGAGGCACCCGTGTAATAGAGGCACCTGTGTAATAGACGCACCCGTGTAATAGAGGCACCCGTGTAATAGACGCACCCGTGTAATAGAGGCACCTTTGTAATAGACGCACCCGTGTAATAGACGCACCCGTGTTATAGAGGCACCCGTGTAATAGAGGCAACCGTGTAATAGACGCACCCGTGTATTAGAGGCACCCGTGTAATAGAGACACCCGTGTATACAAATAATCCGTGTAATAGAGGCACCCGTGTAATAGAGGCACCCGTGTAATAAAGACACCCGTGTAATAGACGCACCCGTGTTATAGAGGCACCTGTGTAATAGAGGCACCCGTGTAATAGAGGCACCTGTGTAATAGACGCACCCGTGTAATAGAGGCACCCGTGTAATAGAGGCATCCGTGTAATAGAGGCACCTGTGTAATAGACGAACCCGTGTAATAGACGAACCCGTGTAATAGAGGCACCCGTGTAATAGAGGCACCCGTATATACAAATAACCCGTGTAATAGAAGCAACCGTGTAATAGAGGCACCCGTGTAATAGAGGCACCCGTGTAATAGAGGCACCTGTGTAAAAGAGGCACCTGTGTAATAGAGGCACATGTGTAATAGACGGACCTGTGTAATTGAGGCACCTGTGTTATTGAGGCACCTGTGTAATATACGGACCTGTGTAATAGACGGACCCATGTAATAGACGCACCCGTGTAATAGAGGCACCCGTGTAATAGAGGCACCTGTGTAATAGAGGCACCTGTGTAATAGAGGCTCCGTGTAATAGACGCACCCGTGTAATAGAGGCACCTGTGTAATAGAGGCACCTGTGTAATAGAGGCACCTGTGTAATAGAGGCACCCGTGTAATAGAGGCACCTGTGTAATAGAGGCACCTGTGTAATAGAGGCACCTGTGTAATAGAGGCTCCGTGTAATAGACGCGATCGTGTAATAGACGCACCCGTGTAATAGACGCACCCGTGTAATAGACGCACCCGTGTAATAGACGCACCCGTGTAATAGAGGCACCCGTGTAATAGACGCACCCGTGTAATAGAGGCACCCGTGTAATAGACCCACCCGTGTAATAGACTCACCCGTGTAATAGACGCACCCGTGTAATAGACGCACCCGTGTAATAGACGTACCCGTGTAATAGAGACACCCGTGTAATAGACGCACCCGTGTAATAGACGCACCCGTGTAATAGACGGACCCGTGTAATAGAGACACCCGTGTAATAGACGCACCCGTGTAATAGAGGCACCCGTGTAATAGAGGCACCCGTGTAATAGAGGCACCCGTGTAATAGAGGCCCCCGTGTATACAAATAACCCGTGGAATAGACGCACCCGTGTAATAGAGGCACCCGTGTAATAGAGGCACCCGTTTAATAGACGCACCCGTGTAATAGATGCACCCGTGTAATAGACGCACCCGTGTATACAAATAACCCGTGGAATAGACGCACCCGTGTAATAGAAGCACCCGTGTAATAGACGCACCCGTGTAATAGAGGCACCTGTGTAATAGACGCACCCGTGTAATAGAGGCACCCGTTTAATAGACGCACCCGTGTAATAGAGGCACCCGTGTAATAGACGCACCCGTGTAATAGAGGCACCCGTGTAAAAGAGACACTCGTGTAATAGAAGGACCCATGTATACAAATAACCCGTTTAACAATTAGAAGAACATTCATTTATTTTTAGTTTGAAATAAATTTGCAGACAAGTAAAGACTTTTTTAGAATTTCAAAGAACGATAATCCACTCCACCGCACATTTTACTGTCCTTGAAATAGATTAATGTTGTAATGTTCCCACATGTGGTGTGAAATTGATTCGATCAATATTTAAATATCCGGGGGAAAAAAAGGAAATAAAAAAAAAGTATGCTTATTAAACACTTGAGTTATTTTTTTAATAATCATTGTTCTGTTTTTAAAAACGTCCGGAATTTCATCTGTTTTATTTTTATAGAGAGCATTTAAGTTATCAATATTACTAAAAAAATTCTGTTAAACTTATACTTAAAGAGAGTTTCAGTTTCTTCTTATTTTTTATCAGATGCTCTAGTGAGAAAATGATAGAATCCGCGATGAGTAGAATATTTTATAGGCAATAAATATATTTTGGGGCAAAAAACAAAACAAAACAGCGCCATTGCCCAGTAACGACGTCACGGCTAAACCGGATTTTGTTTAAACTGGAGAAAGCTTCTTCATTAACCAAAGTATTGGGAGAGTACAAGGGAAGAAACGGCTATTTCACATTGTTTGTAACCCAGGGACTCAGTTCTTGGAGATAATACAGTAAATTGTCAAGGACCGTATACTTGAAAAAAGTATACGGTCCTTGACAATTTACTGTATTATCTTGGAGATAATACAGTAAATTGTCAAGGACCGTATACTTGAAAAAAAAACTGCAATTATTTATTAAAAAAATTTTTTTTTTAATAACAATATTGGTGAAAGAAACAAAAATAAAACCTACCGTATATTTCAAAGGGATGTATTATGAATACATAACGATATATTATGAATACATAACGAGATATTGATCACATTGCCTTATTTCTAAACCTGTTTCAATAAGATATTTTGTCACACTATCCCTGTCACCGCACCCTGTAAAGTATCCATGTTACATTACCCCTGTCACATTATCCTTGTCACAGGACCCTTGTCACATTACCCTGTCACATTATCCCTGTCACAGTACCCTTGTCACAGGACCCCTGTCACAGGACCCTTGTCACAGGAGCCTTGTCACAGGACCCTTGTCACATTACCCTGTCACATTACCCCTGTCACAGGACCCCTGTCACAGGACCCTTGTCACAGGACCCTTGTCATAGTACACTTGTAAAGTACCCTTGTCACATTATCCCTGTCACAGTACCCTTGTCATATTACCACTGTTACAGTTCTGTTACATTTGACACGTCTATTCTATGTGTTTACTTGCTTCTTAATATTTTGTGTTTTAAAATGTCCTGATAGTATTGTTGTGTCCGAGGAGCGAGAACTTGTCGAATGTTCAATGAAGACGTGTTGGAACTAATACTAAATATTAGGGCTGTTATCGATTAAATAAAATTTAATCGTTAACTTTTGAAAAATTACCGATTAATTAATCGATAATTTGGTTTCAAGCTAGAAATAAAGATTATGACGTCATTAAACTGAAAATTTCATGGGAAGTAATAAAAACAGGCAATTGATATTTCTATTGAGTTATTTTTAAAACATAGTTAACAATAAAAATAAGTTAAATAACGTAATGAAGTTTAGGCACTTGAATGAAAAATTATAATTAATTTTAAAATATAAAAGTAATACAGCCATACAGAAATTGTTTGATGATTAACAAAACATTATTATCATTTTTTTTTAATGCCCATAACTTAAGTATTTAATTTAATTTAATTTTAAATGATATAACTTTGTTAGGATATATATTTAAATATAAGTAGTATAACATAGTGCATATGAATTTAAATTTTTTATTGTTAAAAAAATAAAAACAATGTTTTTTTTTTATAGCATTGTCATTATAAACCAGTTTTTTTCAAGTTTACACTTTCCAACTTTTTTAACGGAGAAGTTTGTAAGTAAAAAAAAAATATAAATAAATACTATTATTAATTATTTATTAATAAATCGGAAATTTAAAAAAAACAATCATTTCGTTTATTTTAATCAATATTTTATCGATTAAAATAATTTTAATCGATACAATAATTTACCGATTAATCTAGAAATTAATCGGTAATTTTCGCAGCCCTACTAAATATATATTAATTGTTATTGTTATATAGGTTTAAAAAAAAAAACAATTTAAGATCCTTTTCTTGCGAAAAAAAAAGTTTCTTGTTAATTGAAAGATGAAAAGTTTCAAATGACCATTGTAAATAAAAGATTTTTTTTTAAAATCATAATTACCATGACTTTAGTTATTTATTAAATATTTTTCTTTATATAAAAATTTGATTTGTTAAAAGTTTAATCTTATTAAAAATGCACTCACTATTCATCTAAACCCGCATCCGGTCAAAACAGCGACAGTCAAAACAGCGACGGTCATAACAGCGACTTCAAAACAGCGACTGTGTCAAAACAGCGACGGTCAAAACAGCGATGTCGCAGTGGGAAGTATAGAGGTTATGGAAACTATATCTTCGATTGTTTCCTTGGAATCACTCGCAGTGGGAAGTATAGAGGTTATGGAAGCTATATCTTCGATTGTTTCCTTGGAATCACTCGCAGTGGGAAGTATAGAGGTTATGGAAGCTATATCTTCGATTGTTTCCTTGGAATCACTCGCAGTGGGAAGTATAGAGGTTATGGAAACTATATCTTCGATTGTTTCCTTGGAATCACCGGGTCATGTCTTCTAGTATTTATTACATGTGATAAGATTAGAGTCATACAGAAGAGAGAATTATTCCACATTATTTGTTTAAATATAGACACATTTTATGAAATGATAATAATGGCGGCTGGTTAGCGAAGACGATAGTGCGTTCGCCTCACAAGCTGGGGTACGTGGGATCCACGCCACGTTAAGTCATAACAAAAACTTGTTGATGATTGACTATTGCACCACATACACACACCAAAAAAAAACAAAACAAAAAACAACAACAACAACAAAAAATGTAAAAAAAAAAATAATAATAAAAAAAATAATAAAATAAAAAAATAAAATTGAAGAGCGGGCAAAGTGAAAGATTGTAACTGTTTCATCTTATGTGACGTTTCTAGTTAGGCCTTTTCCACTTTTGTAGACGTGTACTGACAAATAGCAACTTGCATTGAAAACACATAAGTCTTTGGTAACTTATTAACTTTAATCCAACACTAGAAATATATACACTTAATACATTTGCTAAATCAGTCTGGCCTGCTGCCATTTTCTCCTGCACACATTTCAATCCACTAACTGCCATTCAACTAACTGCCTCTCTTTCACTAGCGCCACCTAGCGTTTTCTCGTCACATGATCTCTTTTAATTACTAATATGTAACTTATTATCATGTGACAAAGATGCCATTCTATAATTGTCCAAATAGTATGCGTCCCTTTTTCAATTGAAAAGTTAAATTTTTATTGTATGGGAGATAGACATCAATAGAAATTGTTGATTAGACTCAACATGAGTAAATCACTTTTACAGTTTATGTGTTTCAAGTGTATGTAGAGTTGTCATGCTTTGACATAAAAAAGTCAAATACAGCAAAACCAACAACAACAAAATATTAGACGCACTAGCTCATGCCCTGTAGAGGGAATTTCAATCTCTTTCATTTTAACCCGTTACTCCACAATCATATGTTAATGTTTTAGTCATTAAATACTGATTTAGAACATGAGTATTTAGCGCTATGTTAAATGATGCATTCGGTTTCTTTCTATGACTCGAAAAGATAATATTTGCTATGGCATCGCTACAATATAATACTCGTACTCTCTTGACACTCCACAGCACCAGCCATAAAAGTACATAGACAAACAATAACAAGTACTCGTAATCGAAAATTCCAGTCAAAGGATTTTTTATTCGGAAACCGATACGGCGTAATTGATAATCGAAAAAAAAAACACTCCCACTTGATTTAATCTCGGCGAATACATTTAACTGACCCACCGATCTGACTTGAAACATTTTACGGTCGTCCTATTAAAACACTTAAAATTTTAAATTGTCATGGGGCTTGGACAACCAACAAGGGAGGATATTTTTTTCCCCCGGCTAAAAAATCGATCAAGTACAAAGGAAAATTAAAACAAATGGACCCGCGGCCGATGAAACTGTGTCGGGCAGTCGTAAATTCATTTAATATTGCAGTCAATATTCGAGCGTGGCAGGTCGACTCGCTTTAACCCGCGCGATTCCAACAAGCAAAGCATGTATAATATTGAGACGTCATTACCACGGTCCGCTAATTTTCACTTGTCCCCGCCCGGGGCTGATGACACGGAACGCTTTATGATAGTGAGAGTATAGCCTTAAAATCACAGTGCATCTAAAGCCATTGATGGCGTCAACGGATGGCCGATTTCAACTGACGCACACCGATAAATGTTTGAGCACTATATGCTGAAAGATTAATTACCAAAAGCTATCGCTGCATTAAATAAAGAAAGAGAAGATTTATTGGTTTTTTTTATATTTTTTTGAAAGGTGAAAGAAAGAATAAAGAGACCTAAAATCCAAGCCCTTTATCCCTACTCCATCCTCTTCCCTCCCACCCTCCCTCGACTCGTGCCACTCCCCTCCCCCCTCTTCCTCTTTCAGGGTGTTCAGGAATTAAAACAGTTTCACTTGATGGAAACAATCATTGACTGGAAATCAAAAGCGATAAGAGATCTCCCAGCGAAACCGTGCTAGCGCGTGTTTTGATGATGGTGTTTATAGGCGTCTAATGTTTTTATCATTCATTTTGGACTTGACAATATCAATTTAACTCAAATGGAAATTGATTATGAAAAAGGAAAAGCACTAAACTGTAAAACAGTTAAAGAGCACTACCTTAACAGAGTGAGAGTGCGGTGGGGGTGGTGGTGGAGGCGGGGACAACTACCGGTCGATGTTGCCGGTGATGTAAACGTTGAAAGAGAACAAGTCATCTTACCGGCGCTTTAAGGTCACGTGGGTTATCCGGACCCCCGTGGGACCATATTACAACGGGGAAACGGATTCAAAACGCTGATGGGGTTTCAGTCAGGTAAAATAGCGGGACAATCTATGTCCGAATGTGGGTGGTGGGGGTGCACGGGTGGTGGGGGTGCACCGGGTGGTAGGGACGGTGGAGTGGGTGAGCCAGGCATTAAACAATGGTGTTGTTTCGGTCCCCGGCATGGCTCAGTAAACAATTGTGTTTAATCAAGGGCGGGTCTGGCGAGCAAAGGTTTTGTTTATTAATTTCTTCTTGACAGCATCAACAGGGAGACGAACTTATTTCAGCATAACCGCGACACTGTAGGTGATGGATGGAAGTAGACTNGTGGGGCAATGTGGAGGGGTGGTGGGTGGTAGACTTCATGGGGAGCAATGTGTTGGGGTGGTGGGTGGTGGACTTCTAGGTGGGCAAGGTGGTGGGGTGGCGTGTGGTAGAGTTCTAGGGGAGCAATGTGTTGGGGTGGTTGGTGGTAGACTTCTAGGGGAGCAATATTCTGGGGTGGCGTGTGGTAGACTTCTAGGGGAGCAAGATGGTGGGGCTAGGGGATAATTAAAGATTAAGGGCTGGGGGGCGTATGTGCGTTGTCAATTAGGGAGAAAAAACGAGAGTGTGGCGAGGTGAGACTTTGATTAACTTAGGACAAAACGTGACGTATATTGTCGTCGTTATACTTTGCTGGCGATAGTATGTTGTCGTTTATAAACTGATCTGGAGGACGTATGTTGTCGTTTATAAACTGATCTGGATATGTTGTCGTTTATAAACTGATCTGGAGGACGTATGTTGTCGTTTATAAACTGATCTGGAGGACGTATGTTGTCGTTTATAAACTGCTCTGGAGGACGTATGTTGTCGTTTATAAACTGATCTGGAGGACGTATGTTGTCGTTTATAAACTGATCTGGAGGACGTATGTTGTCGTTTATAAACTGATCTGGAGGACGTATGTTGTTGTTAGACTGATCTGAAGGACGTATGTTGTTGTTAGACTGATCTCAAGGACGTATGTTGTTGTTAGACTGATCTGAAGGACGTATGTTGTTGTTAGACTGATCTGAAGGACGTATGTTGTTGTTAGACTGATCTGAAGGACGTATGTTGTTGTTAGACTCATCTGAAGGAAGTATGTTGTCGTTAGACTGATCTCAAGGACATATGTTGTTGTTAGACTGATCTGAAGGACGTATGTTGTCGTTAGACTGATCTGAAGGACGTATGTTGTTGTTAGACTGATCTAAAGGAAGTATGTTGTTGTTAGACTGATCTCAAGGACGTATGTTGTTGTTAGACTGATCTGAAGGACGTATGTTGTCGTTAGACTGAGCACGATGTCGTATATTGGAGGCGTTAGTACTTGCTTTTAACACGAGACAGTGAGATGATGAGTGACAGTGAGATGATGTGTGACAGTGAGATGATAATTGACAGTGAGATGATGTGTGACAGTGAGATGATGAGTGACAGTGAGATGATGTGTGACAAAGATGATGAGTGACAGTGAGATGATGAGTAACAGTGAGATGATGAGTGACAGTGAGATGATGAGTGACAGTGAGATGATAATTCACAGTGAGATGATGAGTGAAAGTGAGATGATGTGTGAAAGTGAGATGATAATTGACAGTGAAATGATGAGTGACAGTGAGATGATGTGTGACAGTGAGATGATGTGTGACAGTGAGATGATGAGTGACAGTGAGATGATGAGTGATAGTGAGATGATGAGTGATAGTGAGATGATGTGTGACAGTGAGATTATGAGTGACAGTGAGATGATGAGTGATAGTGAGATGATAATTGACAGTGAGATGATGAGTGATAGTGAGATGATG
>MUZC01000238.1:266197-278213 GCA_002072015.1 Radix auricularia | reverse complement strand
TCATGTGAGGTGCATAAATTTTTGTCCAGAAGTCATAGTGTAGTCATAGTGTAGTCATAGTGTAGTCATAGTGTAGTCATAATGTAGTCATAGTGTAGTCATAGTGTAGTCATAGTGTAGTCATAGTGTAGTCATAGTGTAGCAACAGCTCTCATCTTTTCCCTCATTGTAGTTCAAGTAATTGTTACACTGACACGCTTAATTAAAGTGAATAGTTTATTCATTCACTGGATTATTTATGAACTACAGGGGATCATTCTACACGGCCACGGAACTGAGACGGACGAACATACGGGGTTTTAACTTTTAAAAATGCAGTCTTTAGTTGATAAAACGTGACTCTCTGATCTTATCAAAGCATTTAATTTAATGTGATATAATGGACTTTCTTTAAATGTATCTTTTTTTTTTCTTTCATGTGTTTACGTTTATCAAAGTTTAAAATGTTATCCACTTTCAAGTTTTAAAGTAAAGTGTTGATTAAAAACATCCCAACACTATGACAGATCACAGTATTTCCCATTCTTTTCATTTCAGTATTTTCAAAGGGCCACTACTCATGACGCAAAAAACATTCCAACACGGGAGCATGCGCCGTACGAGTGGAGAGGGAGAACACAGCGATTTTGTTTTTCTATTTGTTCAGAAAATAAAAATCTCGAAACCAAACACGAGACAGACGAATCAAAGCATGTCGGTTGATGAAGAAATCCAGGACAAATTCAGGCAGACGTCTTCCGTTTGAGCAGGCGCGACCATTAACATTTTGTCTTCATGGAACAAACACAATTGTTTCCTGGTGACAAAAAAAAAGTAGTTGTTATTTTGAATAATCCGACGTTAGAGTCATGTGCGCTCGTCTTGACTGAACTTTTGGTTTTATTATCTATAAATACATTTCATGCCGTGAATCACTTCAAAACGACAGTTTAAACGTAACACGTAATATCTTATGTTTGAATAGAAACTCCTATTAGAGATAATGTGCTAGTTTGTATTTCGCTAAAAGCCGATGTAGGAAATTCGTATTAAAATTTAAAATACATGCTTAAAATATACGCCGACTTTGTGTCACGCACACTTTCAAATCAGTTTTATGATAACATTTTTTAAAATAAAAATGTAAAATCTTTATCGAACAATTATCATAAAGTCTAGATGTGCACCAAATGTAGCCAAATTTATTTAATATAGAATAGAATAACGCTACATGGGATTTTCATTAAAAAAAAAAAACCTTTCAAATATACTCTAATGCAGACTTTTTGGTACCATAATTATATAACTCATTAAAAACTTAGAAATTCTTTGGTAATGAGAAAACAAGACTTCGAGAAGCACATCTTTTTTCTTTTTCTAAGAGAGAATATTGTTAAAACAGTTTTGTCTCTGGTAAACGTTTCTACCAATCACATGAGGCTCAAGTCGGACTGTAGACCCATCATGAGATGTAGGCACGTGCGGTGTGTTCCTGGTCTGGCGTGGGTAATGGAATACACAGCCAGCACATATTGTGTGGTCTGTCTCAGCTTAACTCAGTGGCACATCTACTCTTGCCCACACTTATCTACTCTTGTCGTTCTTATCTATTCTTGACCACTCGTATCTATTCTTGTCCACTCTTGTCACTTCTTGTCCACTCTTGTCACTTCTTGTCGTCTCGTATCTCTTGTTGTACCTTTTCTTAAGACGCATCTTTTCAAAATGTATTTTCAAAATTAATGAAACAAAACATATCTTAAAGGATTAACGTAGCTTATGTTTACAGTGCTGTCATGTATGTGGTTATTAAGCTACGAAAGTTTATTTAATTAGTGTGCGTATGTTAATATCTTCCTATAGAGCGCTGTGAGCCTTACTGGCATTCGACGCTATATAAACTATCAATTTATAAAATTTTTATTACTATTTATTCTTGACAACTCGTATCTATTTTTGTCCATTCGTATCTAGTCTTGCCCACTCTATTTTTTTATGTTTACGTTTAACAGAACACTCGAATACTGTCTTATTAAATCCCTTATACTAACTTCATCGTCGTCTCTTAGTCTGGCGGAAAAAAGTAAAAAATGACCCGCATCCCGTGATGCTATCGAGCTGAAATTTTTGCACATAGACTTGTGTCACCTAGCAATGCATTATATCAAAATTTCAGATCGATCAAATGTACCGTAATAAAATTAATGCACTTTTAGTTAATCTATATAAAACCCAATGTCGACGTCTGCAATTGAGTTCACCTCCATGTGTTTGCCGGAGTTCAGTCCAGCCATCTGTGACCAACCCCAACCCGTTTTACAGCAAGGGGAGTTCAGTCACGTTCAGTCTGTAAATGTTTATCGCGCGGTGAATATTATTTTGCATATAATCAATACTTTTATTTCTGTCTCATATATATGGGATTTATAATCAAAATCTTTGTTTTTACTGGTTGTTTAATTTTATTTCCTAGCTAACAATAATCTTCTGCACAGAAGGAGCGTCTGTAACATATAAGATAACAAAATTTTGAGATGCAATGTTCAAACATTTAAAAAAAAAAAAAAAAAAAAAGGTTTTCTAATGATCGCGTTCAAGGACTATTTATTAACTTTGCTCACACCTACAGACAATACGTTCTCGAAAGTTCTGGTCACGTAATAAATTTGTAAATGTTTTTGTCAAGTAATTAATTGTTCAATGTGCTTGTCAAGACATTAAGTTCTCCGTGATTACCTGGTGTACGTACACCAGTTCAATTGTTCGTAGCTCATAACAGAGCCTGGTGTGTTGTAACAGGTGAGATGTGTGTTTGTGAGAAAAGGTTGGGGGGGGGGGTGTTCAGCGATGGATCTGAAAATGTTTTAGATGGGAACTTATAGTTGGTGAACATCGACTCGCTGCTAATGTTTGTGGTTCATGTTTTAGTTGGCAACTTATTTGTCCAGAAAAAGTGAAGTTTCATCCACAGAGTTCTAGCTGAACATTACAAAGGTTCAAATCTTACAAAGACAATCGTCTCCCAGAAACCGATTTCTTTAAAATGTTCATACTTTCATTAAGCTTATTTTCTCTTATGGACAAATTACTCAAAACTCTAAACGAAACTGATAACGGAAGTATGAGAGACAACAATAAAGGACTCCCTGATCTGGTTTGCAGGTACCCGACGAACCACACGCCCATCAAGTTATACCACCCACCCTCACCCCCCACATTCACACACAGAGACTCTTTCCTGATTTCTATCGGTGAATTTATCATGCGCATCACAGTAAAGCTTAACGGAAAAACCCAATTTATTACCACAAAATAAGTCTGAACTGCGTGTAAACATTAAGTCGGCTTCATAGACAGAACCGTTGCTGCACTGGCCCCCGCCCCGCCTCTCCCCTTCCTCACCACACATAAACACGTTGAGTTTGCGTCATGATAGTTGGTGTCACAATCACTTCTAGTGCAGCATTTCGCTAGATCCGCCGGGTCAAGACCCGGTACCGGGCAACGAAAAGAAACGACATGCCTTTGAAAGAGGGTTCGTGTAGGTTTAAAAGCTCAAATGTGATCATATTCCTGACATTAGTTATTCCAATAGGGATGTTCATTATATGGCGGAAATCTATTAATAGAAATATTAAATTTATCTTTTGTAAGGACAAATTCATACAAAAATTAATAAAAGATACGAGTCAATACGTGAATGTAGGTATATTGCCAATGATTGATCTTATCAGCTAATTTTTAATTCTTCGTTAATTTAAGACAGCTTATTGGACTTGCAAAATAAAAAAAAACAATTTCGTAATTTTACTAAGCTAACAATTTTGAGAACATAGTGATTTGACTGTATTTATGCCTCAAAACTTTGTTTCGATAAAATGTAATCTAAAAAAGGAACATTACGAAATGAGCTATGACGTTTTCCGGTTTTAGAAAGGAAGAACCCTATACACGCCGGCGCGTGTACCCAGCATACATTTTCTTTACGTTATGACATAAGACTAAAAGGAAGTTACCATTAATTGCGATGGAACAAGTTATGGCGTCATAGATCAAATAAACTATTTTTTTTAAAAATGTTTGTAGGTTAGGATATCATAAATAAGATAAATTTAAAAAAAAATTAGTCTACATGTTTTTTTTATAATTTATAAGTCATTATAAATGATAACATTTCAGTGGGATAAGAAAGAGAGAAATAACAATGTGAACGTAAAATATAAAGTCTTGGAAGCGCAAACTTGTAGCATTGGAACACTGTAAATATTAATAAAATTTGTCTTTGGACGCACATGTTTTTCTGGCTAACTTAGTGTTTTTCGTGGACAAATCTGCCGTGGTCAGCATTAACACGTGAAATTGATCATTGATAACTAGGGCTGCGGAAATTAACTATTAATTTTTCAATGAATATTTTAAAAAATTATTGATTAAATATCGATTAAAATAATTTTACTCTATTAAAATTTAAGATTTTTTTCTTCAATGTATTTTAGGTCTAACTACAGCACTTATACTTATAGGTCTAACTACTGCACTTTTAAGACTAACTACTGCACTTTTAGGTCTAAGTACTGCATTTGTAGTTCTAACTACTGCACTTTTAGGTCTAACTACTGAACTTTTAGGTCTAGCTACTGCACTTTTAGGACCAACTGCTGCACCTTTAGGCGAATGCCTTACATAATGACATTAATAATACATTTAGCCAGATTTTTGAAACAATATTCTAAAAAATAGAACTAGACAAATATTTGTCAGTAAAATGTGAACAAGTATTAACTTTCTGTGTTCACTATTTCACAGCTGTTTACTTATTCTTAATAGTAAGTCATTGCTTATGTTTTAACTTTAAATCTCTAAGAACCTGTCAACAAATTTACTTTCAATGTGTATTTTTATGATAAAGAAAGAAACAACAATAATTAGAATCTAACAAACCTGGTAGTGGGGATGGGGGGGTGGGGGGTCCAAATTTAAAATCAGGTTGCTGGACTATTTGTTTAGATTACTAGGATATTCTGTCCAGGGGCACTGTGTACAAAGGCACCGGTATGAAACGGTGATCCTGAGAGAGCAGACTTTCCTGATCGTTTTTTTTCATATTTTAATTGAAAATCCCAGAGATATGCGTCGTTTACGTTAGCGGTGCCAGGACACCGTTAGTAATACTGAGACAGAGAGAGAGAGAGAGAGAGAGAGAAAGAAAGAGAGAGAGGTGGGAGGGAGAGGGCAGGGAGAGAGACAGGGAGGCAAGGAAAGAGGGGTAGGAAAAAGAATGTGGGAGGGAACGAGAGAGAGGCAGAGAGGATAGACAGACAGACAGACAGACAGACAGACAGATAGACAGACAGACAGACAGACAGACAGACAGACAGACAGACAGACAGATAGACAGATAGATAGATAGATAGATAGATAGATAGATAGATAGATAGATAGATAGATAGATAGATAGATAGATATATAGATAGATAGATAGAGAATCAAAGCTTAGATATCGTGATTGAGTGTGTGTGTGTATGGGGGGATATGTAAAGGGCTAGAAATGATTTTTAGCGCATTTTCGAGAAGTCGAAATGCGCTATTGTATCCGTTTTGTCCGTCCGTCCGTCTGTCATCACCCTAGATCTCAGCATCCATAAGCCCTAGACCCATGATGTATATATGTTTTTTGTATGTCCTGACCTGCCATTTGTGCATCAACACTCAGTTACTCGATCCGACCTCTTGTAGTGGCAGTAGAGCTCCTGGAAGTATTAAAATCCTAGACCCATGATGTATATCACAAGAGTTCCTACCACCTCCAACACACAAGAATTCCTACCACCACCAACACACAAGAGTTCCTACCACCGCCAACACACAAGAGTTCCTACCACCACCAACACACAAGAGTTCCTAAAAATTGATAAAAATATGTCTAAAATCTAAACACAATTACTGATAGCTACATAATGCTGATATCTAACATAAGTACTGATAAATAATACGAAAATGCGCTAACACGTCCTGAGTCCAAAAAGGGACCAGGCTTAACATGATTTTTTTAAAAAATTTTTAAAGAAAAGGATGTAATCTTTGTTTGAGATAAAGAACAATAAAATATTTTTTTAAATAGAAAAAATCCCCACAAGTTTGTTCTTGGAAAGAGCCTTCTTGTTAAAATCAAACTTGCCTTTAGTTACGTTTTTTTAATGGTGCCGGTGTCCCCTTTAAATTTGCAACCATTAAAAAATTGTTGTCATTAAAAAAAAAAAAGCAGGAACTTTCAAGGAGGGTAAAATTGACGGCCATACAGATCTAAAAATGATAAGCGGTGTTGTTTACTTTAGGCCCCATCTGAACAGGAAACAATTAGCCTGTGCGCATAACTGATGTTTACTTGTTCTGTCGCCGCTTGGTCGACCTGCTGAAACAGTTGTATTATTAAAAGAGGGAGGGGGGAGGGGTGCGAAAGATGGAGATCCCGACAGTGTAGATGTATATAACGCGGGGGTCAGACTGGTTGGCTTGAGGAGGGGGGGGGGTTCCCTCAATGGCTAGTTATGCCGCATAAACGGAAGAGTTATTCAATAAACCGATGCAGCATTCGTGTCTGACTTCAGGGCATGGTGGAGACTGTTGCAGTATTAGGAGAAAGGGGAAATAAAAGTTGTTTTTTTTTTTGGGGGGGGGGGTGAGTTCGCGGTGTGGGATATTGTGAGGATGGAGGTGATACAGGTAAGACGGGCTTTGTTACCTGGTCCAGGTGAGTAAAAGTGGGGGATAAAGAAACAGGGGATTATCAGATCCCGTCTTTCGTTTTAAATGAAGCCCTTCGTTACAAAATAATCAATAACCAATTAGATCAATACAATAAGTAAACAAGCATTTTTTATTGTGCAGATTTCTGTAAGATTACGTTTATATTTTTTTAATTTGATTGCTCTGGCGAATGTTTGTATCAGATGTCGGTCACAACTATAGGATAAATGAAGGGGGATGATAACACAACAGCTCAGCAAAGATGAATTTAACCGATAAGGGCAAATAATCACTTTTTAAACTTATTTTACATAAGATTTCCAGAAGACGATGAAAGTGAAAGTAACAGCAGACGATGAAAGTAACAGCAGACGATGAAAGTAACAGCAGACGATGAAAGTGAAAGTAACAGCAGACGATGAAAGTAACAGCAGACGATGAAAGTAACAGCAGACGATGAAAGTAACAGCAGACGATGAAAGTAACAGCAGTCGATGAAAGTAGTAACAGACGATGAAAGTAGCAGCAGACGATGAAAGTAATAACAGACGAAAACTGAAAGTCAGAAGTAAGTTTGTGTGCTACTGTTGGCCGATGGCTAAGTCTGATGACCTCATTGATTTAAAAAATAAAAACCAAACTACCATAATCAAAATGTCAAAAGAAAAAAAAAATTACATGGATCGCATTTGTTCCAGATTGAAATATATCTGTTTGTCCGCACTTTGTTTTATTTGGGGAAAATATAAAAATCAACATCTTATTTGACTAGTTTGATGTTTCAATCTGTTCTGAACCTTATATATCGGCGTACTTATTAGTGAATTTATTGACGTACTTATTGGGCATTTTAATGGTTTCCTTTTTTTCTTTTTAGTGAAAAGTAAAGCAAATCTTATATACAATCAAAACTTTAAATCTTGATATTGTAAGTCTCACTAAAGTGCACATGTTGATGTTTTTATAATCAACAAATCTATAAAAAGCAATTAGTAGTTTCTAACATGTTCTGATATACAATCAATACTACAGTAAAGCCAATTAAGACTTTGTACCCAGCTGATCTTCGATAACGTAATTAAAACTGTCGTTACTTATTTGTTGGCAAAATGGCTGCCGACTTTTTCAAAGCTATCACACACACATTGTTACACAACAAATACAAGTGGTCAAAGCTATCACACACACATTGTTACACAACAAATACAAGTGGTCAAAGCTATCACACACACATTGTTATAAAAGAAATATGAATGATCAACGTTATGAAACAAGCATTCTTGTACAAGAAATACAAGTGGTCACGAATTGTTACGAAAGAAATATCTTTAGCTATCTAAGCTATCACACACACATTGCTAGATAAGAAATACAAGTGGTCAAAGCTATTACGCACATTGTAATAAAAGAATTATAAGTGGTCAAAGCTATCACATACACATTGTTATACAACAAAAACAAGTGGTCAAAGCTATCACACACATTGTTACACAACTAATACAAGTGGTCAAAGCTATCACACACACATTGTTATACAAAAAATACAAGTGGTCAAAGCTATCACACACACATTGTTATACAACAAATACAAGTGGTCAAAGCTATCACACACACATTCTTATACAAGAAATACAAGTGGTCAAAGTTATCACACACACATTGTTATATATAAGAAATACAAGTGGTCAAAGTTATCACACACATTGTTATAAAAGAAATACAAGTGGTCAAAGTTATCACACACACATTGTTATAAAAGAAATACAAGTGGTCAAAGTTATCACACACATTGTTATAAAAGAAATACAAGTGGTCAAAGTTATCACACACATTGTTATATATAAGAAATACAAGTGGTCAAAGTTATCACACACATTGTTATAAAAGAAATACAAGTGGTCAAAGTTATCACACACATTGTTATAAAAGAAATACAAGTGGTCAAATCTATCACACACACATTGTTATAAAAGAAATACAAGTGGTCAAATCTATCACACACACATTGTTATAAAAAAAATACAAGTGGTCAAATCTATCACACACACATTGTTATAAAGGAAATACAAGTGGTCAAATCTATCACACACACATTGTTATAAAAGAAATACAAGATATCACACACGCATTTTTTTACGAGAAATCTTCTTCTCTTCTTCGTTCTCAATTTCTTTTTGAAGGAGTATTTAGACCACAAGCTCAATATCTGCAATGAACTGCGCTGTGGCTGTCAGTTATAATCAACACACGTAGCTAAAGATATCACATACGTGGACCATATTTTGTGCACATGTTAAACATGTATCGATCGATTCATTCGGATATATACCAAAACCAGGTTATGATCAGAACTGTATCATAACTGAGAGCCATTTTGAATTGTTATCAGGGTCATGTGAGCCTCATTGAAGCACTGTGGGTCATGTGAGCCGTATTGAAGCACTGTGGGTCATGTGAGCCGTATTGAAGCACTGTGGGTCATGTGAGACGCATTGAAGCACTGTGGGTCATGTGAGCAGCATTGAAGCACTGTGGCTCATGTGAGCCGTATTGAAGCACTGTGGGTCATGTGAGGCGCATTCAAGCACTGTGGGTCATGTGAGCCGTATTGAAGCACTGTGGGTCATGTGAGGCGCATTGAAGCACTGTGGGTCATGTGAGGCGCATTGAAGCACTGTGGGTCATGTGAGCAGCATTGAAGCACTGTGGGTCATGTGAGGTGCATAAATTTTTGTCCAGAGAATATCACCCCTTCAGTGGCAATAGAGAATCTGTCTTTTTAATTTGCATGGAATAAAAAATTATTTTCATAATGTAATTTAATTCCTTTGCTTAATTTTAAAAAATAGTCTGTGGAAATTAACAATTAATTAATAGATAATTCGTTTTACATGTTAATCGATTAAAATTCGATTTTTTTTCAATTTTATTAATTATTCATATTCTTTGTTACTTACCTGGTTTTCCCTCGTAGTATTATTTATTTAGATGTGCATACGTTAAAAAAAAAGATTATTCTTCCTTATTTCTTGCAAAGCAGAACGAATTTGCTGTGTTACGTCACATAATTTGAGAGGTATGGAACTTCAATGACTTAGCCAATTTCTCAGAAACAATGCATCGTGACATTACGGGATCCCTATGAGCGATATAAAAATATAAATAATCGAAATCAATCATATAATCGATTAAAAAACTCTGATTAATCGGAAACATTTTTTTTTAAAAATCAGTAGCAGCCCTAAAAATAAATAAACAAATACATTTTTCTTCATCTTCAAGAAGCTGGAATATTTTTTTAGCCTTCTATTGACGAGTAAGTACGTCCGTATACGAGAAGTGATTGTCTATCTGTATATATAATTCTCATCATGGTCCAACCATGCCGGACACCAATCAAGCTGTCTGACCCCACCGACCAATCAGATTGCAAGAAAGGGTAGTAAACAGCGTTGGGGGTCATTCAACAATTAGTTGAACTGACGTCAATTACTTTGTTCTTTCAAAACAACAAAATAACTTGTATTTCGTAGTGTAATAGTTATAACATTCGCCTTACACGCTGAGGTCGCAGGTTCAATCCCCAGCTAAAACATGCATTTTTTTAAAAATGTTTGTGTTTGTGCCCGTTACCTTCCCACTATCTTTTCGATCACATAACAAGCACAAGACGAGTTGAAATAAGCTTGGCGCATGACCTTTGTCATGTTATGCCAATTAGTTTATGGTTGTCAAGCTAGAATGGTGCGGGGTGGCAAGTGGCTAACCACAGTGCACATGTTTCCAGACCAACAATGCGTCGCAGTTATCCCCCGCCCCCGAGGTTCATTCCCGTTGCTCTGATTTCATCGTGACGTAGTTTGTGTCTGTTCACCCCCTCCCCACTTTCTTTGCACTATCTATGAGCAAATCTGCGGCGTATGCTACGCTGCGGCATCTAGTAATTTTATAAATGCCTTGAGCCATTAGCCAATGGTCATTCCCTCCGTACGAAAAAAAAACCCAACAAAAACATCAACAAGTAATAAATGAAATACATATATAAGGAGCGCCTGTAGCAGATTAAGATAAAATAATAAGAAAAGAAAGAACAATGATTATCCCAACATTTCCCAATCCGGGCCTCGCCACTAAGAGCAGCTCCCGTTTAACCGAACGAACTTTAACTCACAAGTATTTCAGTCAGTTTAATCCGAGAGATTTTTTCAAAGGAAACCCAGGAGCCCCCTTCTCACAGGTGTTCCGTAGCACGCACAAACACGCGAGCAAGGATATACTAACGGCCTGAATAGATGTCATGGCTGCCTGGTCGTATGTTAGCGCTCACACGCGGGTGGGCGGCTCCGGGACGGATAATCTGTGGCCTTCTCTCCCTTGAATTATGCTTACTATTTATCAAATTCCTGCTTCGTTGGAGTAACTTCTCTCATTGTTTGGATTAGCCCCCCTTGATATGAATGCCCCGGTATGTGAGTGTATTTATGTGTGTGAGTTGTGCGTGTGTGTGTGTGTGTGTGATAGAGAAAGAAAGTAAGAGACGGGAAGGATATAGGGTGGGGATGGGGATCGGTCATATGAACTGGGGTGGAGGGTCATCTTTAGAGGGGTGGGGGTTGGTCGGGTGGGTGTTGTGTTTATATACCGCTTTGTTACACGAAGAATCGTTGGAGGAAAAAAATGTGTGTGTGGGGGAGGGGGGGGGGCTAAAGGGATTTTAAAAAATAAAGGTAGAGCATTGAGTGAAAAGGGGAGCTAACGAGACTAAATAAAGTGTATTAAGTGGTTTGTCTTAATCGGATAAAGAGTTGTGATATGGAGAACAAGTGCTTGGGCGTACAATAAGTTAATCTTAGCTCATACCAGATGACGTTAAAATTGATCACGGACGTACAATAAGTTGATCTTTGCTCATACCAGATGACGTTAAAATTGATCACGGACGTACGATAAGTTACAGTCGAAAGTCATCCCAAAATGATACTATGATCTCGGTACCATGATATTATTTTTACTTTAACATGATGTTATACTCCATTCACCATGATACAATCAGTGTGTATTCCCCCCTAACCTAATCATTGTATATTCCCTCCACCATCTTTGTGTATTCCCTCAACAAGCATTGTATATTCCCTCCACCATCTTTGTGTATTCCCTCCACCATCATTGTGTATTTCCTTCACCAAGAGAGAGTATGGTCAATAACATGACTGTAAACAACTTTCGCTGCCCCCGCCCCCGTGTGGTAGTCAATTAATTAGATTCGAAATGAACAATGAACTGCACCCCC
>MUZC01000238.1:236506-255309 GCA_002072015.1 Radix auricularia | reverse complement strand
TGAGAGGGGTATAAAGGGGCGGGCAAGAAGAGAAGTGAAGTGAGAGGGGTATAAAGGGGCGGGAAAGAAGAGAAGTGAAAGTGAGAGGGGTATAAAGGGGCGTGCAAGAAGAGAAGTGAAAGTGAGAGGGGTATAAAGCGGCGGGCAAGAAGAGAAGTGAAAGTGAGAGGGGTATAAAGGGTCGGGCAAGAGGAGAAGTAAAAGTGAGAGGGGTATAAAGGGGCGGGCAAGAGGAGAAGTGAAAGTGAGAGGGGTATAAAGGGGCATGCAAGAGGAGAAGTGAAAGTGAGAGGGGTATAAAGCGATGGGCAAGAGGAGAAGTGAAGGTGAGAGGGGTATAAAGGGGCGGGCAAGAGGAGAAGTGAAAGTGAGAGGGGTATAAAGGGTCGGGCAAGAGGAGAAGTGAAAGTGAGAGGGGTATAAAGGGGCGGGCAAGAGGAGAAGTGAAAGTGAGTGGGTATAAAGGGGCATGCAAGAGGAGAAGTGAAAGTGAGAGGGGTATAAAGCGGCGGGCAAGAGGAGAAGTGAAGGTGAGAGGGGTATAAAGGGGCGGGCAAGAGGAGAAGTGAAAGTGAGAGGGGTATAAAAGGGCGGGCAAGAGGAGAAGTGAAAGTGAGAGGGGTATAAAGGGTCGGGCAAGAAGAGAAGTGAAAGTGAGAGGGGTATAAAGGGGCATGCAAGAGGAGAAGTGAAAGTGAGAGGGGTATAAAGGGTCGGGCAAGAGGAGAAGTGAAAGTGAGAGGGGTATAAAGGGTCGGGCAAGAGGAGAAGTGAAAGTGAGAGGGGTATAAAGGGTCGGGCAAGAGAAGTGAAAGTGAGAGGGGTATAAAGGGGCATGCAAGAGGAGAAGTGAAAGTGAGAGGGGTATAAAGGGGCGGGCAAGAAGAGAAGTGAAAGTAAGAGGGGTATAAAGGGGCGGGCAAGAGGAGAAGTGAAAGTGAGAGGGGGGGGAGTGGCTAAAAAAATGAATCGTTCAAGTCCAGATGTCAAGATTTGTGGTCAAGAATGTCAGCCGAGATGTAGCGCATAAGAAAACTATCAAATAAGTGCAACAGGTAGATAACATGACTGTCTAATTACTGTTATATTAAAGGTCAGTCAAAGGTCAGTCGAAGGTCAGTCAATGGTGCTCACATTTCTCAACTGGAAATTTCGGGAATCATCAATATCTACACATTAATGAACGGTTCTCATATTTTGATTTAAAAAAACAGTTTGTTTTTAGCTCTACATAATTATTATTATATTTTTTAAAACTCCCACTAAATCAAAAACAACATACAAACAACAAACTTCCCAACTTACTGAGACTAAAGCTTTTACTTTTATCCAGCTCCGTATGACCCAAGATGAAACAGAGCCAGTCATACGTCATATGCCAGAGGTCGTACACCTGGATTCTCATAGACTTGCTCGAGGTCCAACTTTGCGGATAAGTAGACTATTCCAAATTGTAGAGTTTTCTTTTGATGTCTGAGATGTTGTTACGTGTAACCGTCAGGGAGGATGGTACTGTTACGTCCGCAAGTGTTATTAAACTCTCTAACTTACAATAAATGTTAGAGTAATGACTAAATGGCTCGTTTACAAGGCACGTAACACAAAAAGAAAAGAATGAACGCAGTAACTGACTTTACAAAAATGTAATTTAATATAATGAAATACGTAACAGGTTACCACACGATACCTGTGGTACAAATTAATTAGTATAAAAATAATTTAGTAAATCTTAACTTATGACAATAACGAACATTAACTAAGTTACTAAAGTAAAAAGGTAAACACTCACAAAAAGGTTGATAGCGTTGGCGTTTACAGTACAATGACAACAAACAGTGGCCAGCTTATAGTTCAGGCGATGAGTGCAAAAATCTCTCTTCTCTGTCTTCTAATCCTATTCTTATTCTCATGTGCTTTATCTTTATATAGTAAATGTTACCGAAAGTTCTGGATTTAACTTTAATGAGAAAAGCAGCCTGTTTCATAACTATGAAGGTCTAGAACATTCGAGGAAAACACAAGTAAACAAACCCAGGTTCGATTGGGTGGATTTTAGCAGACCGAAGTCGGCGATGGACCCTTGACCTGTCAAGGCGTGAATAGCGGGGTGGGACACAGTAATTAATCACGGTGACCCGTGTGCCGCCAGGGGGAGGGGTAGGGATCCCTAACAGGTACAAGGAGCATATGATATCTGAGATGTTGTTACGTCAAACAGTCAGAGAGGATGGTACAAGAAGCAGATGATTAAATAGGACTTGAGACTATAGGATAGACGATTGTGAAATAAAAGGATGGCGGTTTAAAAAAGTGAAGGGTCTGTGAGATGGATCGACCTTCCCCATGTTAGTCACGCCACTGCATCGTCTGAAGAATCAGAAATTCTAATGTACTCTGTATCTGTGGAAAGGGGTAATTGTGTTTGGTGTGTGTGTGTGGGGGGTGTCCTTAGTAATGATGACGCGTCACACAACTTCCTGTCAACGATATACGTAATGTTTGTTACCTCATGACATTCTCGGCTTTCATTACGAGTCCCGACTCGCTCATGTACTCTTGGTTTAAACAGTGGTTCTAACGTTATTTCATTGCCCCACCACCATCATAAACTTGATTAAACCAGACTCCGTGTGTATGGATCTATACCATGGTTGCCAACCGTCCATAAATTTACAGACAGTCCGTAAAGATTTATCGTAAAATTGCCTGTCCGTAAAATTACGTTAAAAAATTAAGATGTCCGTAAAAGAAAATTGACAAAACTTGTAATCTCAACGTTTAAAAAATCAGTAAATCATTTTTGTGATATCCATTTTCTTGGTTTAAATTTTAATTGTTTTAGTGGCATCCCGCGCTCTATCAATAATGTGTAAGAGCTTTCTGGACAGCTAGGAAAGAAGAAACTTTAAATCACACGATAAAATATTCATTGGTTATCAAACTAAACAACAGCCGCAAAAAGTAGATAACCCATCGACTGTTGAAAAGTTTTATCTTGATGTTCTTGCATTTTATACCAGTGAAGTCGGTGCAATCCAGAAAAGAATGCCTATTAGCAAGAGAGTGTGAAGATCATGTCAGTACTAAAACCCGCTAACAGAATATCGATGGAACAGTCGGAATTGTTAGATTTGGCCGAGCTTTTTCCACAAATTGTGTCTCCAGCAGATTTTGATTGTTTAGAGGCCGAGTTTATTGACTACAAAGTTGTGGATTAAAGCATAAGCAAGGCCGACGGAGGTTATGAGGCTTTCTGACATCAAATTGGACAAAAGACTAGAAATATCGAAAACAAAGAGTACAGATTTCCGCTACTTTCGAAGTTTGCACAAACAATGTTGGCGCTTCCACATGGAGCAGCAGAAGTAGAATGTATTTTTTTCTTCTGTTAGTTTATTGAAAACCAACTGGAGAAACAAATTGTCTACTCCAATGCTGGAAAGTTTACTGAGTCTGAGAAATGGACCGGGAAAAATTACTCCCACAATGATCGACAGTGTAAATGTTTCTATGTATGATCATAAGCAGGAGGAAATAAACACTGTCACTGATAATGAATGTCAGACAATAAACTAACGTTATAGAATATGAGCATGGTAATAGAGACGCGCTCATATGGATACTTTACATTTTATAGCTACAATGCTTGGATTATGCTTGACATTAGTTCGTTTTAATGTCAACATTTTATGTTAAATGCAGTGGCGTAGCGAGGGGGGGCAGGGGGGGCGAATGCCCCCGGGCGCCACGTTAGGGGGGCGCCAAAATGAGTATTAAAACTCATTATTTAATTTCATTTTAATGTAAACTAATGGATCCCAAATACGTTTGCGAGATTGAATATTGGAGCTCCGAACATATCTTTATTACAAAACAGTTGTTAAACATGATTTAGGCGCCCCCATTGAGCGTTAAGGGGCTCCATTCTACTCATAAATAAATGACACATCCTAATGTAGGATTGCTGATGTGGTTTCTTTTTAATTTAAAAAACTGTGAGTTGATGGTAGTGAGCAGTAAGAGACCAATACGATTCTTTTAATAGAGCTACCAGAGACGACACTAAAAGCAACCAAAATTACCAAGACAAGAAAAAGGAGTGGCTTAAAGCAGTGGTTCTCACCCTGTGGTCCACGGACCACTAGTGGTCCGCGAAGATTTGCCAGGTGGTCCGTGAGAGAGGCATGAAATTTACGCACTGTAGGATTAATCGAGATAGACTAGCAAGTAAAAGAATTAACGCAGACTTAAATATATTTCTGATCTGGCCATAATGGTTTTTAGTTTTATCAAGCTCGTCAATTAAATTCTCGTCTCTTTGATTTCTTATGCTCGAATATGAATCTTAAACGTTAACAGTTACTAATGTATACTGAAGTTCGCTGGTTATCTGACTGTTTTAATTACGCGATGACGTAAGAGATTTTCATGTAGAAATAACTCACATTAAAGCTTGTTGATAGTTTGAAGCATGGCTAATGGGTTGCTGTTCTGGCTTACTTGGTTGAAATTTTTGAAAAGCTCAATAAACTTATTTTCACTCGACAAGGAAAGCAGATACATTATATGACTCTCAGTGACAGAATGTCTGCTTTTACGAAAAAGCTTGATCTTTGAAAAAAAAAATTATTTCAAGGTAACTTTGAGATGTTTGATAAATTGTACGAAATCACCGAAAAACCAGAAAATGCAGAAATAATTTTTAGTAGTGGCCCGTAGTTAAGGCACATATTTTTCAAGTGGTCCTGGAATCTCAAAAGGTTGAAAACCACTGGCTAACAGAATGGTTAATACGCGTCCCTTTGCTGCATGTTGTGACTCTTTAAAAAGATAAATCGTACTTCCCCAATTCTCATGTGGAGGGAGTAAAGTGGGAGAGGGGAGTGTCAAAGCAAGTTGGATTCATTTCATATGACACATCAGGCACCACCTTTCTTTCCTGTCCATCGTCGATAAAACTTGTTGCTCAGTAGGATCAACTGTTCGAAAAAACACCAACAAAATGCCCGAGAAAATCTAGGTTTAGTATCTTATTTATCACCGGAAATCCAAAATGAATGTATCCACCCCTCCTACTTACATCGACTGTAAGAAATCAGCTGTTTAGTGAAATAAGAAAACACAAGTACTACGGTATCTTACTTTACTCCAATCGATCTAGGACACCGGAAAAGCTTTCTCAAGTCATCAGATTTGTGGATGTGGATTTACAAACTAAATAGTAACTATCAAAGAATCATTTTCAGATTTTGCAAAGATACATTCCAAAGACGCAAAAAGCCTTGAAATAGTTATCGTAGAGAAACTGGAATCTAATAGCATACCACTATCCGACGGTCGGTCACGATGTTTTGACAATGCTTCTGTAATGACCGGGAATGTTTCCGGCCTTCAACAGCGAAAATGTGCTAGAAATCACAAAGCATTATTCATCAACTGTGGCAACCACAGCTTAAAATTTAGCAAGAGTACACTTAACTAAACATGATCCAGTTGTTATCACGTTTTTGGAACAGTTAAAAGTATAGATTTATGTTTTCTCCCTTTCAACAACTCGTTGGGAAAAAATTTTAAAAAAAAGTTGTGCCAATCACAATGAAGAGGGAGTCTGAAACACGTTGGATTGCACGATCAGAAGCTGTTATAGCAATTTATGAAGGACTAGATGACATGGCAGGGCTGTTGGAAAAATTATCAGAACATACAAATATGACGCCTGACACCAGAAGTGATGCAGAAGCTTTGCTGGTAGGTATATAAAACTTTAACTTCCTAGATTTTAAACATTTCTGGAACATCATACTTGATAAAATTGATAGTGTCCAGAAACGGTTCCAGAATCCTACTGTGAGTTTCAAGGAAGCTTAATCTGATCTTGAATCGCTTGAGCAAGAAATTGTCAACATTCGTGTTAATTTGAGCCATGTTGCGGTAGACAATGGGAAAGAAGATGCACAACTTGGAGAATCGAGTTTGACAGAAGATTAGACGACATCGGAGGATGCCTTCGAGAATTAAAAAGAGATGCAGAACTTTCTCCATAAGAAGAAATTGCACCTGCTATGAACAGCGAAATTGATAAACCCCAACAGGAGATATCAATACGTCTTGAACAACATAAACAACAAATTTGGATTTTTACTAGTAACTAGACGTCAAATGTCTTCTTGCTGAAACAAAAGTTGATACGCTTCGTTATAATTGCTTAGATTTTGCTAATTTCTACGAATTGTGAACATGAAATCAAATACTAAAAAAAGATGCTCAGTACCCGGACTGAAGTTCTACCGGAAACTATTTTAGATCTTCTCGATTTTATTGTTTCATATGGAGATGACGTATTTCCGAATCTGCGCATTTCACTTCAAATACTTCTAAAAATTGCTGTTTCAACTAAAAGCTGTGAGCGGTCCTTCAGCAAAGTAAACCTTAATTTGTCTTAATTACGTGCTTCAATGGATCAAGATCGTCTGGATGATCTTGCACTCCTTAGCATCGAAAGAGAACACTTGAGAATATCAATTTTAACAGCGAGATTGACGACATTCAAATCAAGGAAGATCCATTTATTTTAGATTATGTCTATTCGAGTCATGTATAATTAGTAGAGTTTTTTTTTTTTCAAATAAATTGTTTATAATCGTATAGAGAATTATTAGTCTGTATTGTATTTCAATAAAATATCATTTGCTTCAAAAAATGAACCATATAAACCGTAAAATTTCAAATTTTTCATGGGGGCTCAGTGAGCCCCCAGAATTTTTTGGTCCGTCAAGGGGCGCAGAATTTGTGTCTTGCCCCCGGGCGCACATGACCCTAGCTACGCCACTGGTTAAATGTGTCTGTAAAAATTTGTTTTTTTCCTTAAATTTTGTTGAGAGTTCTTATATTTGTTAGTAAGTGTTTTTTTTTTTTAGTTGGCAACCCTGATCTATACCGAATTATGTCTGTATGTAAGATTACAGGTTTGAGAAAATGTTGACGTGTCGGGAAGTTATAATTATCTAAATCAGAAAGAATCCAGCTTTCCATTAATACCACATTTGATTTGTTGGACGATTCTAAATAAATGAATGGAGTCAGCAAAAACATTTTTTTTCTTCTTCAAATTTCGACCAAATATCTTCATCAAAATAATATTTAAAAATATTTTGTAGTATATTATGACAAAATAAGTACTCTTTCTAGTATTGTAATTAACATGAAAAAAATTGCTTTAGAAACCTAATATTTTAAAATAAATTTAAAAAAAAAAGAAGAAGAAATACTTGAAAATGAGAATTTATGGCCGATTTCACCCCCGCAACCCGCAATCAAAGTTTTAGTTGGCGCCAGCTTTACAAGTTGATAACAAACATGGCTGCACGGTGTGAGACAGACTACCGAAAATAGTTTTATATAGTTTTATATAGTAACGCAATTATGATGCTACATGGATAACTTGCCTACAATATAAAGTCTAAAAGAGTCGTACATGCTATCGACAATTTACTTTTATCTAATGCTGATACGAAGTGCATAATTTTTTCCACAATCTTAGGATAAAAGAAATTTAATAATGTTAATAGCAGTTATGATATTGTATATTTTTGCATTATTATCCAAATAGTCTAGTTTTGAACGTTAGTATCCTGTATAACAAAAGGCTAATTTCTGTGCCGTCATCGATAGCGATTGGTCCCTAAAACTCATAAAGACTCCCACAGCCAATCAGAACATTTTGTTATTCTCATTGACAAATTGAATACATTAACGCGGATGTTCAAAACGAGTTATTCTTGGTGCAGTTGTTTCGGTCATCATTCAGTACTATGTTCTCATCTTGAAGTGTTTCAATGAATAAATTTACGCGGACGTTCAAAACCAGTTCTAGTTGGTGCAGTTGTTTGTTATCATTCAGTACTGTGTTGCCATGTTGAAGTGTGTCAGACCTGCTAATAACTACTGTTACTCCTTTTCAACATGCCACCGCAACAACAGCGTTCCGCTTTCGATATTGAAGAAGCTATGCAACGTATTATTTCAAGGCGCCGAGAACTGCGTCGCTGTCGAAAAGGGGTGGTCTCTACGTGGCTCGACAGACGAGTAAGGTCGTGGAGCAGACCCCGACCTGAAACCGACAACTCCTGGCATAGAATGCCGAAGTCCGATGTTAGTTGCTAGTGATACATGATTACAGTCGCTATACGGATCCTAGGCAAGCATCTGGATGCAATGCCGATGATGAAAACCAAAGTACTCGTTGAGGGTGAGGTTACTCAACTGCGACCGTTTCGTCCCCCTCAATTAACTAGCAACGCCACTGAGCGGTGCCGGCTTAGGGCCAGGAGCGCCAGCACGGATTAGCAAAGGGTACCGCTAGGAACGCATTGGACGCCAGCTCTGAAGAAACCTTCCAGTGGGGGTTAAACCATAGGTTGGGCAGTGATGGTCCCCCGCTTTGTGGCGGTCCAAACCATTGAGATTCGAAAGCTTTGCCAGGGTGGCGCCGAAGTGATAGCGAGTCGACGTAGGGAAAATTCCACCCCTCCCTTGGGAGGTCAACTTAGTGGGAGGCTTTTTCGACCTAGTGTCCTGGACGTTCAGGTGGCCGCTTCCAGAAGCGACCGCTCATGGGGGGCTTCTCAGATTTTAAGTCCCTTAGGAACCAGAGAGCTGAGGGGGTTTTCCGGGAAGCCCCATGAAGAGCGCAGGCTCGGGGCTGCTGTCTTTCTTCCACATGTAGGATTTTCAGAACTGCGTAGCAACAGGTCACATGACTACACCGCCTGTCAACGGGAAATACAAGCACAGAGTCAACGCACGGCCCGTGCTGCACTTACAGATCAACAAAGAACCAAACAAAGGGAATATTATCGTCTTGCATATCGACGCGCAAAAGCCTCTCGCAGCAACACCGTCGTCGCGGACATGAACAGGTTTGACGAAAAACTACACGTACCACACAGTTGCGGCGATCTCATTACACGCAGCGAATATTGCAATGCTAAGCACTTCCTTACCAAAAGTTCCCAAGAAAAAAATTAGTGATTGCTGCTCGAAAAAATCAAAGTCCACATACAAACAATCCGTGCCTCTCTTTTAATTGAGAGTATCACGACAGAGGTTCACCATTGGCATCACCAAAACTTCATTAAAACATCCGTTCAATTAACAGTGCTTTGGCATTTGCTTCCATAGGCGCGCAACCTTTTAATACCTTATAGGTTTCTGAACAATAACAGAAGGACTGAAATGATTAGCATTCTTGACCCAAACCTTGAACAGGTATTTCCTTAAAAATTTTATTTCGGCGAACAATATTTGACTCCAGATTTAAAGTTAATGAACTACCATCCTGCAACATTACAAAACATTCCACGCAGGGCCCCAGCCGTAAATTATAAGACAATCATAATACATATGCAATACTTAAGTCACAGAGATGGATTTAATCCATTACTTAGTGCCGGAAAACTGGCTCAGCAATACTTCATACATGCACACGTCAAAACTGAAGGCAACAGGCTTAACAACATTCGACATATCAAACAAATTTGAGGATGGAAAATATACAGGTTAAATGGTTTAAATTCATACTACAGCAGCCGATGAAGGTATTCGTCCGGGAAAACCTGTTATTCTCCCTTCATCTTTTCAAGGAAGCCCCATTAATATGGCTCAACACTACCAGGATGCAGTGGCCAGTCCTGAAAATGCTAAAAATTACCCTGTCGAGTTCTTAAGTGGACTTTCACCATCAGAAATGACTCTACATATATTAAATATAAAATTTGGAGCAATTATAATTCTGCTACTCCATTAAAACAGTAAGCGAGGACTTCGCAAAAAAATAAATAATTTTGATTGATTTTTAGTTTGTTTGTTGATTTGTTTGTTTGTTTTGTTTTTTTGTTTTGTTGTTGTTGTTGTTGTTGTTTTTTTGGTATAAAATTTCCGATAAATATATATTGAGACACCAAAATATATACAATTTTAACCAATAGTGTTTCATGTCAACATACGATTGGATATCTCTTTAATATGTACATTTAAAATGTTCTTCATTCATTCATATTCGTGTGTCTATCTTACATACTAATGACAGCTTAATAATTCAGTCACTTATCAAAAAGTGTGAAAACTTCTCATATAGAAGGCTTTAATCGTGCAGACTTATATCTTAACATTATTTACCAAAATACGACACACATTAAGTTAAAATAGTATACAGTAATGTTGTTTTCTCTTATATTAACTAAATTATTTTACTTTAATCAGTAATGGATAAATCACAACCAAACTTAGTAGACAGAAACCCGATAACCCATGTACAAATTCTATATAGACGTGAATTTTTTATTTTACTTCCCCTGTTCTCGTTATTGTACGTAAAATTGTCTTAATATTATAGATAACATCGTATTATTTGTACAAACTATATGTTAAATGCTCAATAGTAAATTCAGGAAAAAAAATTATATTTTAAAACCAGAAATCTTAACTTAAATCATCGTACACAGAAGGATACTTTAGAAACAATAAGTGCTATTTTTTAACCTTCGTAATAGAATGTTTAAGGCAGAACACTTCCGATGCAAAGCGCGGGGATATTTCTAGTATGTACATATATTTACAGTGCATTTTTTCCTACAGGACTCTCCTATCACAGCAGCGTTTTCACAGACTATTTGGTTTTACTTCTTGTAAGCAAATACATTTTTAAAATGCGTGTCTGTTATTCATTCTGGAACAAAAATTATGACAAAATAACGTAAACTTTGTGCAACTTCCATTACAACATTGAACACGTACAAGGACAGGTTTTATCATTGAATTAATGAGCCAAGTCTTCTAATAGACGCCCCACATGATCATATCCGTTTGCGCCTTTTAAACCCCTCTTGTCTTTTCTCGAGCCCTAAACCTTTCATAAACTCGAAGTTTGCGATCTACTCTAATATCTGCACCAAGATCTGCACCAAGATCTGCACCAAGATCTGCACCAAGATCTGCACCAAGATCTGCACCAAGATCTGCACCAAGATCCACTCAAATATATGCACCAAGATCTGCACCAAGATATGCACCAAGATCTGCACCAAGATCCGCTCCAATATATGCACCAAGATCTGCACCAAGATCTGCATTAAGATCTGCACCAAGATCTGCACCAATATCTGCACCAATATCTGCACCAACATCTGCACCAACATCTGCACCAATATCTCTACCAAGATCTGCACCAATATCTGCACTAATATCTGCACCAAGATCTGCACCAATATCTCTACCAAGATCTGCACCAAGATCTGCACCAAGATCTGCACCAAGATCCGCTCCAATATATGCACCAAGATCTGCACCAAGATCTGTTTTAAGATCTGCACCAAGATCTGCACCAAGATCTGCACCAATATCTGCACCAACATCTGCACCAACATCTGCACCAATATCTCTACCAAGATCTGCACCAAGATCTGCACCAATATCTGCACCAACATCTGCACCAAGATCTGCACCAAGATCTGCACCAAGATCTGCACCAAGATCTGCACCAATATCTCTACCAAGATCTGCACCAATATCTGCACCAAGATCTGCACCAAGATCTGCACCAAGATCTGCACCAATATCTCTACCAAGATCTGCACCAAGATCTGCACCAAGATCTGCACCAATATCTCTACCAAGATCTGCTCCAAGATCTGCACCAAGATCTGCACCAAGATTTGCACCAAGATCTGCACCAATATCTCTACCAAGAACTTTACCAATATCTCTACCAAGATCTGCACCAAGATCTGCACCAAGATCTGCACAAATAGCTGCACCAAGATCTGCACCAATATCTCTACCAAGAACTTCACCAATATCTCTACCAAGATCTGCACCAAGATATGCAACAAGATCTGCACAAATATCTGCACCAAGATCTGCACCAATATCTCTACCGAGATCTGCACCAAGATGTGCACCAATATCTGCACCAAGAACTGCCCCAAGATCTGCACCAATATCTCTACCAAGATCTGCACTAAGAACTGCACCTATTGACTTAGTGCCTAAGACCCAAGCGAGCATGTGTTTGGGTTTTCTATCCATGTACAGATGGCTGCTGTGTTCAAGAATCATCACGTTTCTGCCACCTGGGACTTTGTCAGTTTTCCCATCATTTAGTAAAATTGCTATCAGTCCAAACCATCCCGCCCCCCTCCTTCGAGGGTTTGGCTGGTGTGGGTGGTTAGGGCGCCAACCGCTTATCTGATGATGAAAAGAAGGGCCTTATTTTCAAGCGGTTCTGTCTTAGATTCATGAAGTTGCCCTCATTGCACTTATCTTTCCCCGAGCATGGCTGGTAAATTTGACGCATAGTTTTAAATACCTTGTTAACATACACGGTACGAGCATGGCTGGTAGATTGGACGCACAGTTTAAAATACTATGTTAACTACAGTATGCGATTGTCGGTCTTCGCGTCATTTGTTGATGGTTTTGTGTATACAGAGGCGTGGCTACGAAATTTTGCAGCCGGGAGACAAAAATTAAAATTGACACCACGTATTTTTTTTACCTTTGTTCACTCATTATTATAATGGTTGGCCTGAAAAACAACAACAGGAAAACAATCATTTTATCCACAGTAAAAACTCTCATAAGAATGCAAGACTAGTCGCAATGGATAAGCGTAGGACGCAATCATTTTCTGTATAGAATCAGCGTCTGGATAAAGTAAGATAATTGTTCTGAAGAAGTTTGGTGGAGTCGGTGCCAAATTTAAAATCATACGATTACGATGATCTATTTCTATAAAAGTCCCAGTGTACGTTTTTTTTATCTGCGGATTTCATTGAATAAAATGAAATTATGCTTTTTTCCCCCTCTGTTATTCACGAAGTGCAATCAGGTACCGCTCTGTTACATGAAGTTCAATCAGGTACCGCTCTGTTACATGAAGTTCAATCAGGTACCGCTCTGTTACACAAAGTTAAATCAGGTACCGCTCTGTTACACAAAGTTCAATCAGGTACCGCTCTGTTACATGAAGTTCAATCAGGTACCGCTCTGTTACACAAAGTTCAATCAGGTACCGCTCTGTTACATGAAGTTCAATCAGGTACCGCTCTGTTATTCACCAAGTTCATTTAGCCGCTCTGCTACATGAAGTTCATTTAGCCACTCTGTTACACGAAGTTCATTTAGCCACTCTTTTACACGAAGTTCATTTAGCCACTCTGTTACACGAAGTTCATTTAGCCACTCTGATACACGAAGTTCATTTAGCCACTCTGTTACACGAAGTTCATTTAGCCACTCTGTTACACGAAGTTCATTTAGCCGCTCTGCTACACGAAGTTCATTTAGCCACTCTGTTACACGAAGTTCATTTAGCCACTCTGTTACACGAAGTTCAATCACGCACCGCTCTGTTACACGAAGTTCAATCAGGTATCGCTCTGTTATTCACGAAGTTCAATCAGGTACGCTCTATTATTCATGAAGTTCAATCAGGTACCACTCTGTTACATGAAATTCAATCAGGTAACGCTCTATTACACGTACGTGACGGTGGTAGCAACCCCCCTTCCCCCTCACACACACGCCTATGTTTTATCCCCTAGGGGTACAACCAATGTTTTCGCAATCACAGCAGCTCCATATCTTGATTAAATATTATTACCACAACAATACACAACATTCCCCCCCCCCCACCACCACAACCCAGCGACTACCACCGTTCAATTGTTGAAGATGTATCTGCTAAGATTTCTCCAAATGTGCTCTCCAATTACCGAGCCGAGAGATAGCACCGGCTTGTCTGTTTTGGCTGCTCGTTCTGTAAAAATCTGGCCACGGCAACACCAGACGCCGGAGATCATTTGGGATTTTCCATAAACAATAAAGATAGAGTAGTGGCATGAATTTATAGTTGCCAGATAGTGGCACAGTTTACAAATATCGGTATGAAAATGCCTGGTAGTGCGCATGATGAACACCAGCCCTGGGCTGACGGTGGGGTGAAATGGGTCGTAAAGGTCAGACACCAGAATAGAGTTGAAATCTCCTCGCAGCCGATGAGAAGACAAACATTAATTACGTCTCGCGTCAATTTGTTTTTCTTTTGAACAATGTCAGGCAAAGGTTTGTTTGAAAATCTTTAGGTTTTTTCAATTATAAACGTCATTTTTTAACAGGGGCGTGTCTTGCATATTTCATCAAGGGGGGGTATTAGTTTCGAGTGGGTTTTCACATTGGAAGAATTCATTTTGTAAGCACAATGCCAATCTCAATGTTTTCTTTTTTTTTTTTTCTACATTAGCCATTTTTTAATGTCTGACTAACATCGTCATTTTGTGCAGCTGTTAAAAACACACCGTTCCTGGTTATAATAAACAAAGGGGGGGGGAGGCTGCATATGTTTAGGCAACGGTGGGTGTCATGGTTGTTCAACACGTTCTGAGGTCAAATGTCAGTTGACGTGAATCTCTTGACACCTCGAGGTTAGTGTTGGAAGGTGAAGGCCGTTGCTAGACTCTTGATCGAAACCCGAAGATGAGTTATTGAGTACAATGGGGTTTTGGCTCAGGACTTTGGGGTCGGGACTTTTGGGTCAGGACATTGGGGTTATGACTTTTGGGTCAGGACATTGGGGTCAGGACTTTTGGGTCAGGACATTGGGGTTATGACTTTTGGGTCAGGACATTGGGGTCAGGACTTTTGGGTCAGGACATTGGGGTTATGACTTTTGGGTCAGGACTTTTGGATCAGGACGTTGGGGTCAGGACTTTTCGGTTACTACGGGAATCGTTTACGGTGTTCTCACCTTGTCCAAGGTTTTAGAAGAATATCTTTGGCTTAAATAAGTGTTGTTCAATTCTAAAACAAGGCGTATTGCAGCCGTTAATATCTGCTGTAAGTCATGTCAGAGAAGTTAATATCTGCTGTAAGTCATGTCAGAGAAGTTAATTTATAAATGCTAGTAATCTTTATTGCCCACGCTTCCTCAACTACGTTATTTTCATACTCAAATAAAGGCATGTTTTAACACCCGCCCCCAAGCCGTATTTTTTAAATTTTAAATTAGCATGCTGCAAATTATTTTTGTCACTTCAACATGTAGTTAGTATAAGTCTGCACTCTAAAATCGTAACACGCGTAAATCCATTGAAAACATCTTTAAATAAATGGTAAGCAATAAAAAATTTAATTGGAACTTTTCTTTTAAAGTTGCGTATTTGTTTTATGTTACGTCACATTTTTTAAACACACACCTCGCCCTCGTCACACACCGTGATAGATGCGTGACACCCCCCCCACCCTTTCTGTGCACTTGACGTCATTTACCGCACGCCCCTTAATCCAAAGAACTCCTCCAAGTCTTCCAGCGCAAAATAAAGTGAACATACAGAATTTGACATTTTTTGTCATCCGGTGTAGTCAGCACCCCTCGCTCCCCTTTAGTGAAATGTTTTCAAAAAGAAAATAACAGTTCCCTACCATATGCTTATGAAAAAAAAAAGTTTTTAAAACAAACAGTAGAGAAAGAGAGACAGAGAATTGAGAGAGAGAAGATAGATAGAGAGAGAGAGAGAAAGAGAGAAGATAGAGAGAGTGAGGGATTTAAACAACCAAAATAACGTAAGTATCCAGACTAAGTATCTTCCTCGCCCTACAACACAACAAAGTTTATTCTTTCCGCCACGCGCACGAAACATACAAGTTGTTAATGACATAATAAAATTAAACAACCCGTTAATTAATTTTTTTCTATAAATCCCTTATAAATGAGACAGAATTATTTATGTTCAACGTAATACGCACCGCGCGGCAAACATTTACAGACTGATCGTGACCGAACTCCCATTGCTATAAAACACAGGGATGTGGTCGTTGATGGCGTGAGTTAAATGCAGTGAACCGGGGAGGTCCACTATAGCAGACGGCTTCATAGAGATACATAGAGCTAAACTAAAATTTCATAAATTTAATTACGGTACTTTCGATCTATCACAAATTTTGATACAATACACTCCATTGTTAGGTCACATAAGTGTAAGTACGATATTTCAGCTTGATAGGATCACGGTAAGTGGGTCAATTTTGACTTTTGTTTTTCCGCCTGCTCACCCAAGAGATCAAGACAAGACGGTGAACTTTATATAAGGCATCTAAAAGTACCGTATATACTGGTTCTATAGCCCGCTCCTTCATAAGACGATCCCCCTCCCACACCCATTCTTTTGGAAGAGAATATTTTAAAGTGTTTTGTAACACGCTTGCAAGCCGACCCCCAAAATGATCGGACAACGTAAACAAAATACTACACATCATTTTTAAAACTACAAGCTAAATCAGTCATTGTGATTGCTAACTTTTGTCTTTGTTTAGATTGAAGAACAGAGAGATTTTCATAACAGAGAAGATGGATGAGACATTTTATAGCATTCGCTAGAGCAGTGCTTCTCAAACTTTTTAGTAAGGCCGACCTGCGGGAATTTTTCCACGAAGGACCGGTGCACCATTTACCCTCGACTGACGTGGTAGCGAAATTTAATTCATTTTATTTTAATTGTTTCATTTTATGTGCTTACAGCAAAAATTTGAGATATTCTATAGGGTTGGTATAAATGATAATGGTTGTAAATGGAGGATTATAATTATATTTTTCTGTCCCATCTTGATAACTTCTGCGGACCGGCAGAGGATGGTCCATAAACCAGCAGAGGATGGCCCATGGACTGGCCGAGGATGGCCCATGGACAGGCACCAGTCTGCGGGTACCACTTTGAGAAGCACTGGGCTAGAGGGCTTTTTATTGTAATAAAACGAAAAGAAATTTTTTTTTATTATTTTATTTTAATAAAGTCATTACATAACACCAGAAATGTTACATAAACATACAGTGGGAACTCTCTAAGTCAAACTCTAAGGAACCCGAAAAAAAACTACTTATGGAGTTTGCCAGTTGGAGACAATGTCGTAAGACACGCAGATTAAGCACAATGTTGATATTGAGAGGTGGGGGTGCAACAATGCCGACTAGAAAGCTTGACAGAAAATAGAGGTGGTGTCTGATGTTTCATAAGAAAGGAAGTCAACTTGCTTTGACATACCGATGCAAGCCCGTGAGGAGAGACACCTTTCTTCCCCAACTATACGCCAACATAACACCGATATTTAATGTACACCCAGAAATCACCCATGACCCGCTCGTAAGTCGACCCCCAACATTTCGTCCCAAAATTCGTGAGGAGAGACACCTTTCTTCCCCAACTTTACGCCAACATAACACCGATATTTAATGTACACCCAGAAATCACCCATGACCCGCTCGTAAGTCGACCCCCAACATTTCGTCCCAAAATTCGACTTTAGAACGATTTTAAACGGTATTTCAAATACAGAAAACAATTAGTTACCCCATTAAAAACAAAAGTTAAAAAAAACAAAACATTACAAAATACGGAATAACGCGTAATATTATTCTTTACGGGGGCGCGTTCGCAACCACGAAACAGTGTAAGTCGGGATGAGACCATCGAAACCGGAGGACTACCTGTATATAAATATGCATATATCTGCTTGCACGTCTTTTGTAAATATAAATAAAACAAAAATAATAACATAAACTCATTAAATTCATTTTTCCCTCTTAAAAAAAAAAACAAATAAACACAGAAAACCCATCTCTTAATTTTTTGGAAAAAAATCTCAACAATAGTGGAGGAAGTAGTGAGATGGGATGGGTCTCACCGGCTTACTCCATGTGTCGGTATGTCAAAGCCCAGTATGTTTTACTTCATTTAAAACACAAGACACTGCCTCTTTTATTTTAAGACTTTTTTTTTTTTAAATTGTGAGGCTTTTTCTTTTATTATGTTCCATTTTTTATGGTAGTTTGTTGGGATTGTTTTATTATTGCCTGATTACTGAATTTTTTTAATCAAAAAGTTTTGGTTATAAAGGTGTTTCATTGTATTCCGTAAATTTTGTTTCTATGTGAAAAAATTTGACGTCACTTATTTGACATAAAATCGTATACAGTAAAATTTTAGCTCTTTGTCTCACCCCCTGATGGTGTCACCTGGGGCGGCCCGCTCCCCGTCCCCCTAGCGACGCCACTGCATGTACAAGAACCTCGCTATAAAGAACCAGTTGATGTGCCTATTTTCGTTGTTGTTTTTTTCTCTCTCTCTCTCTTGGCACACTTTCCAAGTATCAAAATAATTGTATGTCATTTCTGCTCTAATCGAAGATCAGACCTAACCAAATTATAACCACCCCATCTCTATGGATAGCCCCCTTCTCCTCATCTCCAGCCGTAGTAAACTCATCATCCACCCTTTCACTTCACTCCTCCCTCCCCCTCCCCATCCCCCGCTTTAACAGCCGCATGGAGTTACTCTTGGCACCCATTTCAAAGTCGTCAGGAGAGCCTCAATTTCGTTTCACTTCTGAACCTCTCGTTTCTGACTCTTCAGCTCCACATCATTTCAGATGGCTGATTGCTGGGGCCCTTGGCCTAACTGTATATAACAATATGATACGGGTCGAGATTATAAACCATCCTCATCTGGCCCCCACCCCCGCGGCGTTTGATCAACTTGAATATATCACGCACGACTTTGTAAACACTCGAAATCAAATACTGTCATCAACAACTCTTTTGGGACTTTCCAGGTTCCTGTAAACACCGAGGGTAAACCGAGGGTAAATTGTAGAACGGAGAGAAAAAAGTGTGTGAGTGTGTGTGGTGGCCGGGAGGGTGTTACTATTTTCTGGCGGCATCAAAGGTGTGCGTGTATTTTGAGGGGGGGGGGGGA
>MUZC01000238.1:213274-236495 GCA_002072015.1 Radix auricularia | reverse complement strand
GGGTTGAAATTAACAAAGCTAAAAACTGAGAAAGTTGGTACCGTATAGCAATGGAGTCGGGCCAAATGACGTCATGTAGGTTTTTTTTTTTTTTTTTAAATCAACTATTGAAGGACATCTTGAGATAAAATAATAATTCTTCGGCAAAACGCAAGGAACAAATGTTCTATTTTCATTGTATCGTGATTTGTTTAAATTAGGTCACACTCGCCTGGAACTGGTTCATATCCTCTGATCAGAATCATTCTAGAGCCTCGATCATATAGGTTAAAAGATGTCATCTAATGTTTATCTGTTCTACAAATTATTATAGACAGTTACGCGGTGCTAGCTACATGCATCTTTCATGTCTTTAGTTCTGTATATAAAAAATCGTGAACAATTTTACGGGATATCATTTAAAGGCGTAGAACGGCTCGCTTTAGAAATAAACTAATCTAAAACGATTTACTGTAAAAAAAAAAAAAAAAAAACAACTTAACTAGCATGACTAACTTCAGAAATGAACCACTCTAGCATGGATGTACGTCTGTGGATGTCGATGAACATGGACGTGGCACTGGATGTCAATGGACATTGACGTGGCACTGGATGTCGATGGACATTGACGTGGCACTGGATATCGATAATCATTGACGTGGCACTGGATGTCGATGGACATTGACGTGGCACTGGATGTCGATGGACATTGACGTGGCACTGGATGTCAATGGACATTGACGTGGCACTGGATGTCAATGGACATTGACGTGGCACTGGATGTCAATGGACATTGACGTGGCAGTGGAGTGGATGCTGAGACCAAAATGTTTCGTCCTCGACGCCATTGATCTAACGGTTGTAGAAATACATTTTAATGCTGCCCTTTAAACCAACTTCCAGGCGACCCGGTGCCTGCTAAACGCATCAGCCTAAACTATGTCTGGGCGGACATACTTATCTGTCGAGAGGGTAGGGCCGGCCGGTCGTTTCCGAGCGCTGCTCTCCCCCAAAGTTCAAATCCGTCATAATCCCCGACGTGCAATCATCATAACCTTTCAGTCGGCCCGGCCCGTGACGCGGTGCTATCACTTGGCCGCGATGACTCGCCTTTTCTGCTAGACACGTTTTCGCACCCCCTAGAAAACCAGATGACCCACGCACGAGCGACCTCTGACCTTCGACCAGGCAGCCACGGGTGATAACACGAGGAGTTGAGGCAAGCCACGGCATTGGAGGATTTGATAAACTTTCCGACACGTCTTTATGACAACTTGCTACATAATTGGAGCTGCTGCCTAGCGGTCTCGGCGGTTATTCTACTCTCGGCAAACGAGATGTCGAACGCCTCTTGGCGAGAATCTCGTAGCCGTATCAAACGATTGGAAGATCTCGACGAATTTTTTTTTTTTAAACAGTAATCTTTCAGTAATCCTAAATGTATTTATTATTTGTTAATATTTCAAATTTATTACTATGTCTATTTTTGTTTTTATGTTTTATTTTTAAAAATTTATATACTTTTGGACATGCAATGCAAGCAAATATTAATCCTAGTATTAGTGTGGTCTCGAGGTTTGATGGGAAGGGGGGGGGGGTGAAGACTTGTATCGCATTCATGGACAGACTGCAGACTGTATGACATCTTGGAGTAGAGAGAATTTATGAACTGAGATCAAATTTGTAGAGGATAATTTTAAAAAATCTCTCTTAAACGTTAACTAAACATCTTTGAAATAAACCAAATTTGATTGAAACATTCCCTCTTGTTGTGTTACTGTAAGACAGATGCTCGCTGAATGAGTTCAAATTCTCTTTTAAGATGTGGGTCAGTTGTCCAGTCCATTTATTTCACACAACTCATTTTTTTGTCTCTATCATTAAAAATCTCCATGTCCATCAGGATCACTCAGTAAATCCAATCAACCGTAGAGTTGTGATTGAACTTGTACAAGAAATTGTTTGAGTGGCTGCCGAGCTGATTTGTGTTAAACAAATTCTACAGCACTTCTGTGAGGACTTTATACTACAAGATAAGAAATGTCTTTATCATTGAGACTACTTCTGTGGGGGTCTTTATATGTATACTAAAAGATAAGAAATGTCTTTATATTTAGACTAATTCTGTTGGGACTTTAAACTACAAGATAGGAAATGTCTTTTTATTCAGACTACTGAAATAATTGAAAGACAAAACAGATAAATAATAAGAAACTCTCCTAACATCTAGTGCGATCTGTTTTATAATAACTTCATTTTTGTTCATGACTTCTACGTATTGTCCTAAGTCAAGCTTTCAATTGAATTTAATCTCATTACGTCTAATGGAATTCCCACCTTGAGCGCATGCTCAATACACTTCACCTGTAAGCAGTATCAGATTTAGACTTGATATGGTCCTAAGGTATTTTAGATATAGGATCATTTATAAGTCCAGATATTCTGTGACTATACGACACTTGCTCATTCGGTTAATTGTTTAAGGGGGTGGGGGCTAAGAAAGTGTGAGCCTTAGATATAGTTTATGTAACTTATAAGTAAATATGGCAGTGGCTGCAACACGTAACAAAATCTTTAGGTCTAAGAGATTACCTGAATCTTTAGATCTAAGGGATGACCTGCAACACATAAAACATCTTTAGGTCTAAGGGATGCCTGCAACACGTAACACAATCTTTAGGTCTAATGGATGACCTGAAACACATAAAACATCTTTAGGTCTAAGGGATGCCTGAACACGTAACACAATCTTTAGGTCTAAGGGATGCCTGCAACACGTAACACAATCTTTAGGTCTAAGGGATGACCTGCAACACGTAACACAATCTCTAGGTCTAAGGGATGCCTGAACACGTAACACAATCTTTAGGTCTAAGGGATGACCTGCAACACATAAAACATCTTTAGGTCTAAGGGATGCCTGAACACGTAACACAATCTTTAGGTCTAAGGGATGACCTGCAACACATGACATAAAACAATCTTTAGGTCTAAGGGATGACCTGCAACACATGACATAACACAATCTTTAGACTTCAAAAATAAATTCGTTTTAAGTAATAAACCGCATTAATGTGTTGAGCTCATTAAAATATAAGCAAATGAATAGCTAATTTAATAATTATGTTATAATAATTTATGTATAATTTGGTCACTTTTAATACCATGACCGCCAGCGGGATCTGCATATTCGTCAAAGAGTTTAGAACCACTGGCCGAACATCTCCGGGTCGCACTCCAGTGATAATGTTGTTCCTTTCTCCACACATTTTGATGGCCCAGCGCTCCATGGCATTGTCTGACCTGGTGTATCACACGCACACACAAAGTGACAAATTTGACTCACCTTGTCTGACCTGGTGTATCTCACGCACACACAAAGTGACAAATTTGACTCACCATGGAGTTTCCACAGAGGGCCGATCTATGGGTGGATCCTCCCGTTTCCCACCCCCAGCCCCCCGTCCTCATCTCGTGAGCCTCGTCCCGCAGCTCCGGCGCTGGAATCTTACAATCCCATGGCTATTGTTTTGAAATGTAGATCATAGCTGATGTATTGTCACGGGGCAGGGCAGCGTCTGGATGTGTGACGAAAATCTCATAATACAGGATTAAAGTATAGCGACGCCCCTGAACTAACACGTAGAGAAAAAAACACTGTGGTTCTAATTTAATATATAGTCCCGTAGTCTTTAGATTTACCGCAGCTGCATCAGCCGGCGATTGAGCGCACTGCCTACGTTTGCCAACCTCTACTGACGTAATACAATGGTCTTTAATTAACTGGAGCGCTCCCCAAGTACAGGGGGAGTAAGTGCAAAAGCTGCTGATTATGTTTTTGTTTCGGGGTTGTGCATGACACCTAACTAGATACGCCTCTGACATAATCAGCTTTATGGGGAGGAGTTCGGTGAGTGAAAAACAACAACAGCAAAAAAAAAAGTGGAGGTGGGCGGTGAGGAGGGATTTCGATTGAAGAGGATAAAGAGATAAATTATATTCCTTGTGATATAATCTCATGCTAGAAGTCTATTCTGTTGGATGAAAGCTGTTTTTATACGTTAAAGTTATTTAAAGCATGAGGTGTGAATTGGATAAAAATAATGATAAATATGCAAAATGGATTCATTGTCTAAAATTATGGCTCTTAACGATTAATTTAAATTTAATCGTTAACTGTTGAAAAATTAACGATTAATTAGTCTGTAATTTTGATTAATGCCAAAAATTTAAATTTATGGTGTTAAAGTAATTTTATTAAACGTACTCGTCGAAAATCGAAATAACACCGGCATGTCTACTTTATATGTCATCTTTTAGCCAACAACGCAAACAGACAAGTGTGTTGACATTATTTGGTTCAAGTGATGAGCTGGTCTTATTGACAACATAACCAACCGATCTGAACAATCGTTCACATAGCTTTATTTTGTCTCAGCTGAAGTTTCTGATACTGTAGTGGATGTTTGGTTTGCAGGTGATATGTAAGTGAAGTGTTAGATCCATGGTAGCAATGTTCCCCTTAAACGTCGCGGCTGCGCAGATATCTGACCGACGCCACGCACGAGTTAAGAATCACCGCACAGCTAATGTTGCAAAAATATTGCACATGAATTTTTTTTTAAATTTGCACGCGAACCAACGAAGCTAAGACTTACAGGGAACATTACATGGTGGGTAAACGAGCTCTCTCAATGGACGCTATAACCCTTATTAACAGTTTGAACATTCACGTCAGTCTATAGATAGTTTAAAACAAAAATATTTGTGTAAACGTCTGGAAATTCGTTTATATTTATCAGCTGAAATATTTTACTTTTAGACTTCGATTAATCGTTTAAAAAATTTAATCGCTAAAAATTATTAACGATTAATCCAGAAATTAATCGTTACTTTCCGCAGCTCTATCTAAAATATAATATAATATAGGAAATGGATGAAAATATGAAAAAATGTGTTCAGTATAATACCGCGCGACAGAATAGCACAAAAATTAATGTTACATAGTGATACATAAAGATATAATTTAATTACGGCACATTCGATCGATGGTAAATTTCTATACATCATATTTATCGTCTCCATGAGTCTGCCTGAAAAATTTCAGCTCGATTGTTTACGGGGAAGTGGGTTGAAAATCGAATTAAAGTTTTTATGGCAAGCTATCAAACAGACACCAAGAGGATTTGAAAATGGGACGAAGAGAGAGAGGGGGGAGAAAGAGAAATTGAGAGAGAGAGAGAGAGAAATAGAGAGAGAGCGAGAGAGAGAGAGAGAGATTGACTGTTAAATTTTCTAAAACGTCAACATAGTTTGTTGAACTTGACCACCAGTCTCATTACTAAGACCCCCTTATATCTATTTATTGTGACTCGTAAAACGTAAATAAAGATTTGATCAATTGTTCGAAGGCGTTTAATTCCAGGTGTAAATGAGGATGAAGTCGTCATACCAATTTAATATCACATCTCCATGGCGACGAAAACAGATCTCTGAATGAGATAAATGTCATATCGAGGCTTGCTGTCACACAAGCGTTAATGAAGGAGGCCGTGATGTTTATATCGTTGGCTCGGTGAGATTACGGGAAAATAAGACATTTAACTTGTAGGGAAGGGGGTGTGAAGGGTTGATAATCAGTGCACAGGTGTGCCACCCCCGCCCTCTGCTTTTTAAGTCTTTAATTAACTGCGCGACAACTTAAAATCTAATTCCGTTATTGTTGTTTTTAAAAAATTCTAAATAATTTTATAAATCAGGAGTCTCCAAACTACAGCCCGCGGCCCAGATGCGCCCCGCGAGACCCTATCACCAGGCCCATGTAGACCATTTAATCTCAGAATAAAGATACAATTTTTTTACCCGTAGAAGTTGGGGGTAAGTAATCTGCCCCAAAAATGCTGTTTGACAGTTAATGTGGCCCTTCGGCAGAAAAGTTTGGAGATCCCTGCATGGTATAAACCTAAAATTGACTGGACCTGTTCATGATCGTGATCGACTCGTCCGCCCTCCAATTTTTGCCTGTCCAATCAAAGCACGCAGTCAACATAACGATCAAATTCAAAAAAATAAAATTAAGTTTCATAAAATACAGTTTTCTTTTGTGATGATTTTAGTTTTAAGACGTTGAAAAGTTAATTTTAGAATTTCAGAGCCTTTCTACTAAAGCGTCTAGTGAGTGACACTTATTGTGTCCCCTGCCAATGATTGTATCCCCATGCCACTGATTGTATCCCATGCCAATGATTGTTTCCCCAGTCACTGATTGTGTCCCCTGCCAAAGATTGTGACCCTGTCACTGCTTGTGTCCCCTGCCAATGATTGTATCCCATGCCAATGATTGTTTCCCCTGTCACTGATTGTGTCCCCTGTCACTAATTGTTTCCCCTGCCAAAGATTGTGTCCCCTGTCACTGCTTGTGTCCCCTGCAACTGATTGTTTCCCCTGTCACTGATTGTGTCCCCTGCCACTGATTGTGTCCCCTGTCACTGATTGTGTCCCCTGTCACTGATTGTTTCCCCTGTCACTAATTGTGACCCCTGCCAATGATTATATCCCATGCCAATGATTGTGTCCCCTGTCACTGATTGTGTCCCCTGCCACTGATGGTATCCCATGCCAATGATTGTGTCCCCTGTCACTGATTGTTTCTCCTGTCACTAATTGTGTCCCCTGCCAATGATTGGTTCCCATGCCAATGATTGTGTCCAATGCCACTGATTGTGTCCCATGCCAATGATTGTGTCCCCTGTCACTGCTTGTGTCCCCTGCAACTAATTGTTTCCCCTGTCACTGCTTGTGTCCCCTGTCACTGATTGCGTCCCCTGTCACTGCTTGTGTCCCCTGTCACTGATTGTTTCCCCCGTCACTAATTGTGTCCCCTGCCAATGATTGTGTCCCCTGTCACTGATTGTGACCCCTCCCACTGATTGTGTCCCCTGCTAATGATTGTGTCCCATGCCACTGATTGTGTCCCATGCCAATGATTGTGTCCCCTGCCACTAATAATGAATACCTTAAGTAAGAGCAGTATTATTTCATTATTCAACTCGAATTTTTTTCCCTACGAACCCATTTCCAGCTTAGCCCCCTCCCCCCTCGTGATAGGACTGTTCCTCCCAGTTACGCCCCTGCACATGGACTCAGAGGGCAGAATGAGCCCATGAGGAAGCCCAACAATGTCGTATTTATTTATTTATAGCGTACATCTGATTATCCCAAGCTTCTGGCTTCTGTTCGCCCCTCCTTCCCCTCCCCCCACCTCCCAGAACATCATCGGCGGTTGTTAAATAGGACAACAAAATGGACGGCAAGTATAAATGTTTATCGTTTCTACAACATCTTACTCATAAACCCAATTATAATGGAGTCGAACTCGCTTCCCTGGTGTTTAGATTAGGAGATGTAACGGCTGCAGCCACGGGATTTGGCAGACAGGTTCAGATAGATTATGCTTCATAGCTACAGGGGTGGTGCTAGTCATTTAGATTATCTTCTTTAGTAACAAGTTCTAGTCATTTAGTTAGATTAACTTCTTTAGTAACAAGTTCTAGTCATTTAGTTACATTAACTTCTTTAGTAACAAGTTCTAATCATTTAGTTACATTAACTTCTTTAGTAACAAGTTCTAGTCATTTAGTTAAATTAACTTCTTTAGTAACAAGTTCTAGTCATTTAGTTAGATTAACTTCTTTAGTAACAAGTTCTAGTCATTTAGTTACATTAACTTCTTTAGTAACAGGTTCTAGTCATTTAGTTACATTAACTTCTTTAGTAACAAGTTCTAGTCATTTAGTTACATTAACTTCTTTAGTAACAGGTTCTAGTCATTTAGTTAGATTAACTTCTTTAGTAACAAGTTCTAGTCATATAGTTACATTAACTTCTTTAGTAACAAGTTCTAGTCATATAGTTACATTAACTTCTTTAGTAACAAGTTCTAGTCATTTAGTTTGATTAACTTCTTTGGTAGCACGTTCCAGTGCTTATAATATTACATAAAATTCTAACTCATACGGTCTCTCTTTATTATTACTGTAGTGGACGTTAAAATGCCTGTGCATAACTTTAAAGTTATGTTATAAAAGAATTAAACTGCAAAATAAATCATGCGTGGCACTGGTCGTTGAATTGAGTAAATTTCAAGTTAGGTCAGAGATGTGATATTATCTCAAGGGCAAGGCTACATGATAAGATTAGATTAATCATTGTAATTATTCACTTTTGACCTAAAAGGAAATTGAATATACAACAAGCAAACATGACATAAATTTTGTTTAGAACAAAACTAACAACAACACAACCAAGAAAAATAACAGAGTCGAAGAATAGGTTCAATTTTCATAACAGCTATTTATTGAAGTATGAATTGTCAAATGTACTGTTTAAAACTCATGCTCAATCACACAAAACTTGCTAGCATTCGTCAAACAATCTCTCTCTGTCCCTCAAACACACACGCACACACACACGCACTAACAAACACACTGTACATCTGAGACTATCCACAAATACCACACATACGCGCACTAACAAACACACTCTACATCTGAGACTATCCACAAGTACCACACACGCATGTCAGCCTGTACACTGAATATCATTATGTACGCACGTACATGCGTACACACAATTAACGTGAGAAAAGCAATCAAAGCATTTTATTTAAAAAGTATTTACTTTCCAGTAACGGAAGAAGAAAACATAATATATAATCCAACTTTGCAAACAAGCAAACACAAAAATGGTCATTCAAAGTCTGTCAATAGAAGAAGGTATAAATAACCTCTTAGTTTATTTTTATGGACATAGTCATGAAAGCTATACATGTATTTTGTGGTCAAGATTGGTCACGAACTTCTATTTTTAGCGACACACATGATCACATATCGGGAAAACCATTTGTTAAGCATAGGGTCTAGGGACAGAACAAATCATCGATTAATTAATTATCTGTACACACACAACCAATCTAAATACACTGTAATTAACTGAGACCCTAACATCCCACTTTGAGGATCATAGCAGACGTGGTTTGCGCCCATTAACGTAGAATAAAAATTAAATCCTATTTCTTTAATCAAATGGGGTTATTTTGCGTAGGTACAAGTGACTAGATTATTTTTATTGTTATTAAGTTTTTCCGCCTTTCAAACGACTTTAAAACTCGCCTTCTGTGTAAAGCTTCACTTGGTCAAATTTATCTGTTTTTTTTTTTTTTTTTCATTTTAACCTTGCAACGCTCAATTTAAATATGCAAGTTCCCACAAATTCTCAAAGTTTGTTCATTGGACACTGATCATTTGAGAGTTATTGAAACACTCTTTAGTGTAATGAGGTGACACAAATCTGTGCAAAGATCGTTCAAGGAGGTACACGCTCATTTCATTGTAACTGGTGGGAAATGGCCAGGAAGAGCACCAGCTCAAAGTCACTTCACGCACTGTCTTACTTGGTAGAAAATGGTAGACTTAAAAAATAGAATTAGGCTGTAAGCTTAACCCGATACCCGAGACTGGAGAGTTCCAAGTGTGAAACATGATGCAATATCAAACGGTTGCGACTCAAACATCTCACTACTGAGGATAAAGTCTATTTTAAAACGTTTCAAGATCCCATTGATATAGTTTAACTTGCCATCATCTAACTACATGTCACTACGATCCCATTGATATAGTTTAACTTGCCATCATCTATCTACATGTCACTACGATCCCATTGATATAGTTTAACTTGCCATCATCTAACTACATGTCACTACGAGAACATTCAGCCGCTTCATCAAAGTGTTACAAGCTTAGGATGTAACTGTGGGGAGGTAAGAGAAAGTTAGAGAAAAGAAGAGAGAGAGAAATGCACAACCTCTGAATCGTTTGATAGCATACAAATGAACTTATCGCATGTAGCGAATCTGAATAAAACTTTGAACACGATCTGAACAAGAAATATCAATATAGACATCCGTGAGGTACAGGCGTCGGAATTCTTCCTACTAATGGCCTATAGTTAGAGAATCAGGGCAGTTTATGTGTACAAATGTCGTAGAGGGACTCTGATGGACATGGATGAAAGCCAGCTAGCTATAGGAGCTAACTTTATGTGTACAGCGGTCCACCTTCACCTTCATAATAATGTTGTCGAGATGGGGACACAAAAATAAGAAATAAATGTGGGAAAAACTTAAAAACAACTATTCGTGGAACAATGAAAAATTTATTTTGTAGCTTAATACACAGGAGACATTCTTCATTCTATAAATCAATACAACAGATAGATCATAGCTGAAAAGCAATTGTATAAATCGTATGTCATAGATCCAGATATAAATCTACATCATGACGTGATAGGTCCAGATATAAATCTACATCATGACGTGATAGGTCCAGATATAAATCTACATCATGACGTGATAGATCCAGATAAAATCTATACCACGACAACTACGAAACCTCAGAATACTCTCAACTTCCTCTTTCAGACAGACAATGACGTCACAAGTGTAGCAACGCGCCACATTTCATTGGTGTTTTCCCCGGAGGGGCGCGGACAATAATAGATAATACAACACATCTTTTTACCTGAGTAATTAGATCAACACCAATTTCAATGAGTTCAGTTTTTTAACAATCTGTTGTTTTTTTAAAGCAAAATATCAATTAAAGAGAAAAACGAAACAAATACAAAAAAAATTGTCAAGGATACAAGTTTCAAATAAAGTAAAGTTAATGTTGCCATAGCAACGCGCCGTTATTTTTAAATACATCAATTTATTACCAGCGACGGGCAGGCAAGATCGGATTATTGAAATGGAGCGTGGGCATCAAAGTGTCCCATTGGTTACATTAAAAATTGATATGTACAGACTGTCGAAATGTTGGAACGGTCCTCACGTTGTATGTTAATAGGACAATGTGATGATAATTGTCAAACACTTTGGGATGCTTGATACAGAAAGTTATAATAATGGTGAGTCAGTAGCGATGAAGACCCTGAAGATGATAAAGACTAGGTTGAAAATTTTATAACGATTGGTGTTGTGGGGCGGGGGGGGGGGCTCAATGTAGATAACAGGATAATTTACATGCAATCAGTGGAACATTTCATTTTAAACATTGTTTATCTTAATGTCATGCTATTAAGAATAAACATTATTTTTAATAGCTTTTAATCTGAAATTCAACACAAAATTAACGTCCATAAATAGGCAACAAATAAAATGTCCATGTGTACATAGATTGTACAAGAGTGGTGGTGACATAAAAAGAATAAATTGTTAAATATAAATGTCATCTTCGGCAAAGTGATTCTCATACATCACTAGAGACTATAAATAGCTCAAGTCATCTTAAACGTTCGACACACCTGTCAATCAAACTAATTTCATCAATATAGTAATTATGTACACATTTATAACAATTGCTGTTGATTTATTGATGTTTTTTTACCAGAATGTAACACAATGACATGTCAATTATTTGTACACTCAAATGCCTAGTTCAACCTTGAAGGGTACAACCACCACCAATGTCAAGGTCAAGCACACACAAAAATCACACACACATCTACAAGTCTATAAGTCACACAATCACACAGGAAACATGTTTTTGTTCAGCTGTACAAAATGAGATTTTTTGGTTAATTATTAAGACAGTTTCAGTAGAACTTTAACCTAACCCACTTAGGCCAGGGTGTTGTACAAGCCCGGGGTGTTGTACAAGGACAGGGTTTTGTACAAAATCAGGGTTTTGTACAAGGCTAAGGTGTTGTACAAAATCAGGGTTTTTGTACAAGGCCAAGGTGTTGTACAAAATCAGGGTGTTGTACAAAGCCTGTCATTGAGGCTAGATGAAAGTTTGCGGTCTGATCATATCGAGGCATTGCTGTTAAAAAATGGAAGTTCCCACGAAAGGAAAAGCAGTCTCTAATTTTGTTTGAGAGAGGCTTAAAAAATGAAACATTTTTGGGCCTCGCCCTGTAACACAATCTAATCTCTTGGCTCTAAATATACACATGGTTCACAGACTTAAATATATCATAAAAACACACGGGGCTCAGTTCGAGAAAGATTTTCTATGTTGTGATCACAGCACTATTTTGTGTGTCCCCCACCCCCATCACTCCCCCACCACCGAGAGAGCTCATAAATAAAGCCCTTCTTAAAGACAAGAATTCGGATATCTGCATAAAATTGATTCGCCCCGATACCTCATTTTCACGTCTTCATTCATGGTAAGCGTTAGAAGCACACATTCTTTATATACAACAAATAAAGTTAATTACATAAACATTATGCCCGGGCTGTAACGATTATTTTGGATTCAATTACAGATTAGGATTCTCACTTTTTTCAAACCACCAAACTTAACTGTAGAAAAAAAATGACACCATATTAATTGTAAACATTATTTTTGAACATTTCGTAAAAGTTTGACGGATGTAGTAGAAATATGAAAGAATCGAGTTTTCTTCTGATGTTTAAGACGGTTATTTCCCTTGATCAAGGTTGAAAGAAGTTCATTTCAAATCCAGTATAAACACTACAATAAATATTACCAACTTTTCTCCGGCAAAACGTTTTTTAGTGTCTTGTTTTGTTATACCCTGGTTATCTATGTGGTATAGGAAAGAACCATCACCTGGGAACATCTTCGTGAGCCCAGGCACCATTCAACGAACTGGAACTATATTTTGTGTTTGAGAGTCCTAATGAAAGTAGACTATACACCTGAAAATTGTAGAGGTGTTTAATGCAGTCACGAAACCTGGTCAAGATCTTTCTAGCGGCATTAGCTTATCTGTGGCGTCAAGTCCAAGAGACCTCACTGGTTTTGTTCATCACGACGGTCGGAAAATGAAGTCAGAAGCAACAGCCTGTTGACCAACTGACCAAAGGGTTAGGCCAGCAGCGCCTTGGGAGGCAGGGGCGGGTGGGGCTCTGACTTGGACATGGCGTGACCAGCGGACTCAGATTTGACCAGGTGATGCGTCCTCACGTGGTGCTCAAGGGATTCCTGCCCTGGGAACATTTGTCCACAATGGTGACACGGGAAGGCGCCCCACATCCAAGGGGGAGCCCGCATGTTGCGGAGATCGAGGGCCGCCGAACCGGTGTTCTCCTTGTTGTTGCTGGGGGATGGTGTAGTCGAGGAGTTTGGTGTTGGCAACGATGCTAAGTTAGCGTGCAAGGATAAAGAGAGCGATGGCGTGGATGCGGTGGACCTTGGATGGTTCATGTCTTTAGCTTCATGCTTCACGCTGAGGTCAAGTTCACCGGAAGTTTTCTTGTCCAGGTTATCACGTGCGTCAACACAGTTGGGGCGGGGGTCACGGGGTGACCTGGGCTCGTCCTTGGGGAGGAACCCGTGCATCAGATGGGGAGGGATGGGTGGGAGGCTGGGAAGGGCGCCGCTCAGACTTTGTATGACGGAAATCTCGTTCATCTTCGAGCCAGGTCCGTTCATCATGGGGAGGGGGTACTGGTAGAAGAAGTCTGGGGGAGGCCTTGGCGGGAAGCCACCAGGCATGAATGGGTTGTCTTTGATGTGAGACAGGAGGAAAGGGGGCTCTATGGACATTCGACGCCCCCGTCGAGAGGGGCTGTTGTTCCACATGTGGGTTCCCATGTGGACCTTGAGGTTGCCACGGGTGGTGAAGGCCTTGCTGCAGACGGTGCACTTGAATGGCTTGTCCCCAGTGTGGGTTCGCGTGTGGATCTGCAGGGCGCTGGCCGATGAGAATGGCTTCATACAGGTCATGCACTGGTGCTTGGGTCCGGTTGACCGGCGGGGCGTGGCCGGGTTGCTGGACTGGCTGGAGGATGACCCTCCGCTGTTGTGTGGTCGGGGTGTCAGGGAGGCAGACGGACTCGACTCCATGTTGGCCCCAGACTGTGACGTGAATGTTTGATTCTGAGAATTGGGAGACAAAGGTTCGGGTTTAGGAAAGCCGTCCCTTCTGGAATCAGAATCCTCCTCCGGTGAGTACTTTGTCTCGTTCTCGCCCTCAGCAGGTTCCTCGGCGTTACTCTCGTCCAGATCGTCTCCGTTGTGATTCTGATAATCAGAAAACTTGTTATTGTTGTTTTCCGGGTAATCCCCATCGCCGCACAGAGATTTCGGGGAAGATGGCGGCTCGTCTGATGGGGGAGGCTCGTCAAAATCTTCGTCGTTCAGCTGTTCGTAATCTTCTTCGTCCTGGTCGATGCCCAGCTCATCCACGTCCTCTTCATACGGGTAATCTTCGTTGGGCAGCTCACTCGTGTCATCATCATCAACTTCTTCATTGTCTTTGCCGTTCTCCTCTCGCTTTCGCAACTCGTCTTCATTCTCGTCAAGTGTCGAGTTTGGGAGATCACGTATCTTGTGGGTCAGCAAGTGTTGCTTCAAGTTGCCTCGGGTGCTGAAACTCCTCTCACAAATCTCACACTCGAAGGGTTTCAGCTTGGAGTGGCTCCGGTAGTGGATTTCTAACGAGCTCTTACAAGGGAAAGTCTTCATGCACACGTTGCACGTGCTGCTGGTGCCCCGACCGTCAAATCCACCTCCGAGCATCGGAAAGCTGTACGGTGATAGCTCCGCCCCTGAAGCTGGGCTGGTAGGCTTGCTGGCCGACTCTGAGCCATATTCTGAATTCTTCTCACCGTTGGACGCACTCGAGGAGGAGTTGGGGAAAAATGTCGAGTCTAAGCCCATACTGTTTCGGAACTTTTCAAATGATGTTTGCGCCATTTGGCTGTCTATGGCCTTCACGCGTTCTTCTAGGGCTGCCAGCGGAGCGTCGAATGGAGTGTTGCCGAACGCCGGCGGCAGGAAGGCAGACTCAAAGCTGGGCTTCATGAAAGAGGTTGTCTGGTGGTCCTCCCGCTTAGGTGATGGTGGTCTAGTGGTCAGTCTGTCTTTGTCATCACAACCTTGGCTGTCTCGGGAATGTGGTCTTGGGGATACATCTTTTTGGTCGCTCTGAGATGATTTCTTTTCGGCTTCTTTAGCCTCGCGGTGGTCCTCGCGCGGCTCACCGAGTTCTTTCTTCAACGAGAACACATCAGGCTTGCGTTCATTATCATTCATCAGCGGTCTCTCTCGTGGGAAATGAGGATGCGGGTGAAAAGGCGGACCCCTGGTTAAGTCCATCGAGTCTGGGTGCATTGGAGGTAGGTAAGGGTGGTGACGGGAGAAACCAAAAGGGTGTCGATGCGCCCAGTCCATGTGGGGTGGAAGTAGGGGCATGTGTGGCATATGTGGCATTGAACCCGTATGCGCCCGTATATGCTGCTGAAGAACTAAGACGTTTGTGAACTGCTTGTGGCACACCGGGCACTGGTGCATCATCCTCAGCGCGGGCTTGGCTCTGTGCACGCCCATGTGTGTCTTGAGATTGCCTTTCGTGGTGAACGATCGCCCACATATCTTGCACTTGAAGGGTCTCTCTCCTGTGTGGATCCGGTAATGCATCTGGAGTGCCGACTTGCAGCTCAGAACACGGTGACACACCACGCACTGATTAGGGTCCGTGATTTTCTGCTCAATGTTTTTGACAAGTGCCTCCAGCTTGGATGTCTCAGACTTCTGGACCTCCATATATTGCTCTAGGTTTTCTGAAGGGTCAATCGTCTTGGTAGGGAGTATGGAGTTCCTGAACATAGAGCCTTCCCCGGGAGGGGTGGAAATTTGAGGTGGTGGGGGAGGCGGGGGGTGAAGAAATGGTGAGTGGCCGCTGAGTCTTGGGCCAGACATGGGGAGGACTGGGTTTAGGTGTGGAGGTAGGTGAAACGATGGTGGGGTACCTCCCATGGGCATCCCCAAACCGGGGAATCCTGGAGGTAGAGGATGGTGTGGGGAAAACAAGGTCGGATGGTGACTAGGTAGGAGGGGGCTCTGGGATGTGAACGATGCCCAGCTGATGACTGTGGCCGGTGACCGGCGTGGGCTGTGTGAGGAGGAAGGGCGCGGGAGGGGAGGAGGCGTGTCTGGGACTGGGGTGGAGGGCGCCATCTTGGAGGATGACGACCTTCGAGACGCCGGTGACTGGCTTCTGCTCTTTTCAGACTCGTGACGACTCACCAATGGCTGCTTGTCAATCGGCGTGCTCGCTCGGCGTTCTTCGGAGGCGTCTCGCTCTCTGCGATCTTCGTTATCGTCGCTGTTGTTGTGACCATCTGAGACATCCATCCCGTGTTTGGGAACTGACTCACGGCGAGGCGGCTGGTGAAACGGGAAAGGGTAGTTTAAAAACTGGGGGCCAGGTTTCCTGGAGTCTGACGGCGATGGATCTCGGCCGTTTCCCACCGGACTCTCCTTGTGGTGGGGAGATCTGATGACGCTGGTCTCCATGCCGTGCCTGCTGGTAGGAGACTCTCGTCTGTTGATGCTGTTCATAAAGTCTCTGTGCGGGAACCCCATGGACAAGGACGACGGCAAGGACAGGCTCAGGGGGTGAGGGAAGTGCATTGACCCATCTCGGGGCGGGGGCATCAGCCCAAAGGGTGACATTCCCGGAGACGAGAGAAACGAGCCCCCGAAGCTGAAGGGCGATGGGTGGGGCGTCATGCCGTGGTTTGATGACGAGGGTGACGGCGGGGGTGGGTGAGGCGCCGATGGAATGGGCAGCCGGGGCATCGGTGGAGGCAGCGGGACAGACGACGGCACAGGGCTGGGCTGGAAGTTAGGCAGCAGATTGGGCTGCCGGTCCAGGTGCTCCGGTACCGGCGTGGCGTCCATCTTTATGTGCGGGTACTTGGCCTTGTGCCGCTCGAAGTGGACCTTGAGGTTTCCTTTGGTAGAGAAGCGGTTGCCGCAGATGTTGCACTTGAAGGGCCTCTCACCTGAGGAAGGGAACAAGAGGTAAGTGTTACTATCGTGTCAAGGTGGATGCTGGAGGTTTAACGTAAACAGGTTTTATAATCGGGGAAACAAGTTTGACTGGCAACCCCATGTGTTGATTCTGACCCAACACAACTAAAACGGTCCGTACTTTCAGTTTTAGCGCCATCTCTAGTGAGAAAAAGAGTTCACCATATCTCTGGATTTGGATCACTTTATCCGACCATGTTCTCACTATACTCAAACAAGAAAGTAAACGTTTCAAATTTGCTCGTGATCCGGTGTCAAGATTGTGTACCTGATTGTAAAATTGAAGCACAAACACAAACACAAAACCAAACTGACAGAGCATGGCTCTGTGAAAAGTGCTGATTTGTTAACATCCCGTGCATGAGTCATTGTTATCAACGCGAGACGAGGAATAAAAATAGAAGAGAAAAAAAACATAACTGTTTAATTGTTTAAAGAAATCATGGCATTAGCTTTTGCTTTTAATTTCAATTTCCGTCATTTGAAAGTTCACGTCACTCTTTGTGATTGGTTGATAGCCGAGGTCAACAGCCAAGGTCAAACCACACCTCCCATCGGTTTTGGATTATGACATGGATGGGGTGGGGGTGAGGAAAAGTTGCATGCTGGGGTTTCAAAAGTGGCGTTGCGCTGACAACGTCTGACCCCCTTTCCCACCCACATCACAGATTGACCGACACCGCGGGGCAGTTGCAGTGCACCGCCTGAACAAATAATGACCAGTGTAGTGTTGCCGGACCCCATTATCCGTCCCTTGTCCTGGTCACGCTATGTCCTTCCTCGGGTTGGTCCCTCGGGTCTGAATCATAAGATGACCGACCGGTTGGAGGGCCACTGACCTCTGAACCGGACGTCAACTTTTAATCTCGAAGACAATATGCTTGTTTATCGGAACTGATAACTCTGCAATAAACGGGAAACGTGACACAATCTACGTAATTAGCTCTGACCGTATCTGTTATAGACGCTCCTTCTATACAGAAGATTGTTTCGTCCTACATTGAATTTATATTACATTTTAAGAGTTGACCATCATTTATATATCACATTTAGTTTCATTTACTAAATATTTTAAAAGATATGACGTCGTCATTACATATTACTTCATGTATTTTTATTTAAATTTAATCGGATTTTTAAAATCTGTTTTCAAGATAAGAAAATTACTAGCAGACATTATTTGATTTATTAGTTTCAACAAGTAAACTTCTTTCGATTTCAATCAAACCATAATGTGAATTCTATGATCTTGAAAGACATAATTTCAAATATCACAGCGAGCAGACCTGCTTATCATTCCACTGTATATACATATAATTGTAATTGGGTATCAATGTTTTATCTGTTGCCATTGATAAACATAAGTCTGTGTGTACAAAGTTTATGTGTACAAAGTCTGTATGCACATATTCTGTGAGTACAAAATTTATGTGTACACAATTTATGTGTACAAAATTTATGTGTACAAAGTATGTGTGTAAAAAGTCTGTGTGACCTAAGTCTGTGTGTACAAAACCTGTCAAAGTCTGTGTACAAAGTCTGTATGTACATATTCTGTGTGTACAAAATTTATGTGTTCAAAGTCTGTGTGTGCAAAGGTTATGCGTACAAAGTCTATGTGTACAAAGTCAATGCGACCTGAGTTTGTGTGTAAAAAAATGTCTCTACAAATTCTGTGTACAAAGTCTGTATGCCATTCATAACCACCGCTGAACACATCACCTTACGATCATCGCCGCTGTCGCTACAGCCGACTTTCAGGTCGTTAACGTCCAAGACGTCACTCCGGGTGAACCATTCCAACCTTGAGATCTTGCACCCATTCACAAACACCCCCACCTCCCACCCCGTACCCAGGGCACGATCTCTGCTGGCCCGTGTTTCTCGCATGCTCAACCATTCCTAACGCATGTCAAATTAACGTCCCCAGTCGATATCAATCATTACAGCTCGCCGCCCCAACCCTCCCCCGCACTCCCCTCACAGAACATATTTCTACCCCCTCCCCGGTGCCGAGGGTGAGGACGTTAGTTGTTAGCGCCATCAGTTCTCTATTTCACCGCGCCGTTTCTTTGTCCGGTCCCGTTCGGCCATCAATAAGCCGACGATTACCGGGGTCAGGGCCCGGGCCCCCTCTGACAGCCGTGATATGAACAATAACTTCGAGCTCCAATTTCTCTTGCGTAATGTGTCCATGCCCTCGGGTCAGCCTCGGGCTTTTGACGAGGAAATAAAATAAAAATAACATCCGAACGCAGATCCCACTGCCATGAAAGAGGCGGCCAACAAGGTGGCCAACACAGGGCGGCCAACACAGGACGGCCAACACAGGGTGGCCATCACAGGGCGGCCAACACAGGGCGGCCAACACAGGGCGGCCAACAGGGCGGCCAACACAGGGTGGCCAACACAGGGCGGCCAACAAGGCGACCAACACAGGGCGGCCAACACAGGGTGGCCAACAAGGCGACCAACACAGGGTGGCCAACACAGGGTGGCCAACACAGGGCGGCCAACACAGGGTTGCCAACACAGGGCGGCCAACACAGGGTTGCCAACACAGGGCGGCCAACACAAGGTGGCCAACATGGTGGCCAACACAGGGCGGCCAACACAGGACGGCCATCACAGGGTGGCCAACACAGGGCGACCAACACAGGTTGGCCAACACGAGATGTGCAACTCTGCATTCTGTAGTCATCACTAGATTGGGGTTATAATGACTCAACATTTGGCTTCCTTGATTTCTTCCTAACTATTTCAAATTGACCTAGAAGATGTTAATGACATCAGAATTTGTGGCTCGGTGTAACAAAGCCATTAGTGTCTTAGTTATCTGCCGGGTGGATAGAGTTGATTTGTTGTTGAGTTAGGTGCTAGCTTGAACGTACAGAACATGACTTGATGTTTGATCAACTTCTATTTTAGTTATTGACATTTACATGTAGATGTCATGAGATGTCACACGTAACACAATCAGACGTGGAGTGACCAACGGTGTCATGGATGTGCGGGAAACTCATCTTTACGGGTTGTGGGGGGGGGGAGGGGCCCTGGCACTCGGCCATCATCTCACATCAGCAGCTCGAGCCAAATTGTCTACACTTCAATCTATTGTCTACACCTTCAATCTATTGTCTACACCTTCAATCTATTGTCTACACCCTCAATCTATTGTCTACACCTTCAATCTATTGTCTACACCTTCAATCTATTGTCTACACCTTCAATCTATTGTCTACACCTTCAATCTATTGTCTACACCTTCACTCTATTGTCTACACCTTCAATCTATTGTCTACACCTTCACTCTATTGTCTACACCTTCAATCTAATGTCTACACCTTCAATCAATTGTCTACACCTTCAATCTATTGTCTACACCTTCAATCTATTGTCTACACCTTCAATCTATTGTCTACACCTTCACTCTATTGTCTACACCTTCAATCTATTGTCTACACCTTCAATCTATTGTCTACACCTTCAATCTATTGTCTACACATTCACTCTATTGTCTATACCTTCAATCTATTGTCTACACCTTCAATCTATTGTCTACACCTTCGCCCTATTGTCTACAACTTCACTCTATTGTTTACACCCTCACTCTATTGTCTACACCCTCACTCTATTGTCTACACCCTCACGCTATTGTCTACACCTTCGCTCTATTGTCTACACCTTCATTCTATTGTCTACGACTTCACTCTATTGTTTACACCCTCACTCTATTGTCTACACCTTCACTCTATTGTCTACACCTTCAATCTATTGTCTACACCTTCAATCTATTGTATACACCTTCAATCTATTGTCTACACCTTCACTCTATTGTCTATACCTTCAATCTATTGTCTACACCTTCAATCTATTGTCTACACCTTCGCCCTATTGTCTACAACTTCACTCTATTGTTTACACCCTCACTCTATTGTCTACACCCTCACTCTATTGTCTACACCCTCACGCTATTGTCTACACCTTCGCTCTATTGTCTACACCTTCACTCTATTGTCTACGACTTCACTCTATTGTTTACACCCTCACTCTATTGTCTACACCCTCACTCTATTGTCTACACCCTCACTCTAATGTCTACACCCTCACGCTAGTGTCTACACCTTCGCTCTATTGTCTACACCTTCACTCTATTGTCTACACCTTCACTCTATTGTCTTCACCCTCACTCTATTGTCTACACCCTCACTCTATTGTCTACACCCTCACTCTATTGTCTACACCCTCACTCTATTGTCTACACCTTCACTCTATTGTCTACGACTTCGCTCTATTGTCTACGCCTTCGCTCTATTGTCTACGCCTTCGCTCTATTCCTATTAGCCAAATATCGGACAACTGACCAATGTTTTAGACAATGAAAAGGACCATTTTAACAAAAAGACAAGAAAGGGAGCTAAGCAACTTGTCAAAGATTTATTTAAAAATTGAACTTAGCAAGACGTCTGGTCGAATGGGAGCGGGCAATAAGCGTCACCAGTTACGGTCCTTGGCAACGATCTGTGAGGTCTAAGAAAGAGAAACAGGGGGGAGGGGGTGGGGGCTGCGTGGGGTGATGAGATGAATATTCATTATGAAGGCCCGCATGAAAATGATAGAAATTTATCGACAGCCCACTGCAAACTGGGGACAATTGGTGGGCTCGAAAACCAGGGATATTAAGTCGAATGATCTCGACTTCGATTTTGTCAGCTGTTAGCCTCACTCTGACATGTGCTGTTAGCCTCACTCTGACATGTGCTGTTAGCCTCACTCTGACATGTGCTGTTAGCCTCACTCTGACATGTGCTGTTAGCCTCACTCTGACATGTGCTGTTAGCCTCACTCTGACATGTGCTGTTAGCCTCACTCTGACATGTGCTGTTAGCCTCACTCTGACATGTGCTGTTAGCCTCACTCTGACATGTGNATACCCCGGCCTAGAGAATTGAACTGCTCCATTGAGTGAGATCATGGGCGTGTGTGTTGGTTTCTTGGGGTACAAATAGGAGGTAGTGATGGTAGTGTTTGGCTGGCTACATAATGGAGATTTAGTACGATTTTCTGTATGAAAGGCTTTGAATTCAATGACGTCATATTAACTCAACCTTGCTGGTTACAAAATATATTTAAAAATATTCTCTAAATAAAATCCATTCCATACAGATTTTTCTGAGTTAAAAAAAAAATCATGTTAAGCCTGGTCCCTTTTGGAACTCAGGACGTGTTAGCGCATTTTCGTATTATGTATCAGTACTTATGTTAGATATCAGCATTATGTAGTTATCAGTAATTGTGTTTAGATTTTAGACATATTTTTATGAATTTTCTTGTGTAATGAATATACCTGACATTTTTTTAATTTAAAAGTCATTTCTTTACATTTTAAAAAAATTTATTTTCTCTTTAATCTAACTACAAGTCACCACAAATGATGACGTAAAACTCTCTAAACTTTTACACATATTCTAATGACGTCAACAAAAAAAAAAAAAACTAATTCTTTTGCACGCCTTCGCACCACTCTTGAATGTTTGTAAAACTATGTATTCGACTTCCGGCAATGGCGGCCGTTCCCTGCGCCAGTGTTACCTCTCGATTCGCAAAGTTTTTTGGTAGTTTTAACGGGGTTTTTTAACGGATCGAGTAACTGAGTGTTGATGCACAAATGGCAGGTCAGGACATACAAAAAACATATATACATCATGGGTCTAGGACTTATGGATGCTGTGATCAAAGGTGATGACAGACGGACAAAACGGGTGCAATAGCGCATTCGACTTCTCGAAAATGCGCTAAAAATTGATTGCGACTTAAAATATTTTCTTTACCAAGATGTGGCAAGACGGAAATGTGGGCTAGTGTTAGAGTTCCATTTCAACTTTTCACATATTTTTTCCTACCAAATGACACCAAAAGTAAAACCCAATTTATAATGATTCGTTTCAAAATGAAATGCTTGATGATAGAAATAATCTTTTAACTTTAAGTCTTGCATAGCGGTAGAAGCGCAACTAAAAGAACACGTTGAAAGGTTGGAGTGGAGAGGAGAGGGGTGGCGAATTTCAAACATTTTAATTGAAACACTGGTCACATGGGTGTGAGCGTAGATGAGGGGGTGATGGTGGTAGGCACGGGGTGGTGGTAGGCACGGGTTGGTGGTAGGCACGGGGTGGTGGTGGTAGGCACGGGGTGGTGGTGGTAGGCACGGGGTGGTGGTGGTAGGCACGGGGTGGTGGTGGTAGGCACGGGGTGGTGGTGGTAGGCACGGGGTGGTGGTGGTAGGCACGGGGTGGTGGTGGTAGGCACGGGGTGGTGGTGGTAGGCACGGGGTGGTGGTGGTAGGCACGGGGTGGTGGTGGTAGGCACGGGGTGGTGGTGGTAGGCACGGGGTG
>MUZC01000238.1:195124-207793 GCA_002072015.1 Radix auricularia | reverse complement strand
AGACCCACACCCCACAGACCCACACCCCATAGACCCACACCCCACAGACCCACACCCCATAGACCCACACCCCACAGACCCACACCCCATAGACCCACATCCCATAGACCCACACCCCATAGAATGGTTGGGCTACATTCTTTTCTTAGAATCTTGCCGTGACTCAATATCCAGCAATGTAACAATCCAGTTTTTTATTGACATTTCTTGGGGAATAAAAAGTGGAAGATTTGTGTGCCTGTACGTGTTGAAAGAATTTAATCAGCGGAAATTCCGGTAGTGCTACGAATAAAACTTTCTGACAGAGAAAGTGTATTGTCCACGGAGAAGTCAACAGATGTTTTGACGTACAAATGATAGTGAGGAAAGATTTAGATGGATTAAATATCAGTTTAAAAAATCTTTTAATATCTGTCTCAACTGTTTTTCCAACTTCCGGTAATTAATGACCCTTGACCCCGGTGTCGATGACCGGAGATCTGGCGTATTAATCATCGCTGTCAACGGAGAATTTCATCCGACTTTCTGTTTTTCTGCTCGATCTTATAAAATTTGCATTTTTTAATTTCTGAAATCTGTCAACAAAATCGAGGTCAATGAGGAAGCAAGTTCCCAGCTTGAGGAGTGATGGGGTGGGTGGGGGCGTATGAATTTTACAATATTGAGAACCTCTGACCCCCTTCTTCCCCCCCCCCCCCCCCGCCGTGCATCACTCAGTTAATCAGAAGAGCTGTCAGCATTATCATAACCCTCATTAACAAAGAATGAGAGAAACTGGCCTTTTTCTGCCCTCCCCAAGGAGGGTGCAGGCTTAGAGAAGGGGGCGGGGGGTAACAGCTTCAAAGTTTGGGGTCGGGAGATGAAGTCGCCTCTCGGAGGACTTCAGTGATACGTCATTTATCTCGTGACGTTGTTAAAACGGCGGCAATGACTCTCTAGTTTGGAGGCGGGGGGGGGGTGGTATTTGATGGGTTTAAATGGTACTTTTTCCAGATGATGTAAGTCAATATATTATACCATATTATGTTTTTAAAAATTAATAAATATCAGAAGTTTTTTATTTTTCATGTCACTGCAAGCGGTTAAAACTCTTTAAGGAAGACTCAAAATAAACAAAATAAATAAATCTTATTAAGGGAGAATAGAATCATGACGAAAAACATTTGAAGGGTAAGCCATTAGGGGAAATCATCAGAGTGAATCTGCCATTGTCACAGCTTTATGCCACATGATATCCTGCTCTACATATTTAAAGACCAGGCAACGCCCCCTCCACCCGTAGGGGCGCCACTCCAAGGCAGATTAGCCGTACAATAAAGTTAATGAAATAAGTTAAGACCCGGCACTTAACGCTGCCGGACTCGCCTCTCTCGTCCCATCAACTTCTGTAATCCCCGCCCCATAACCTAAGCTACCGCTCTCCCCTCATGCACCCACACCATCGGCACCCACACCATCGGCACCCACACCATCGGCACCCACACACGCCCCCCTCCAAGTTTTAATTGGTACAATGATTATGTGCGGACATATTCAGCGCGTGACTTGTAGGACGTGCTGCTGCAACTTGACCAGCCCGGGGCTGTCCACTCTTTACCCGCCCGAGAGGCATTGGGGAGAAGGGGGGTTGGGAGGGCGAGGAAACCTAGAGATGGACACGAAATTTGTTTGCTGCCAGAACTTTGGGGTCAAGCGAAGTATTACGGCCTAAGTTCCTGGATGATGCCGTTAAATGTAAACCTCTCTGGTGCCTCAGCTAACAATATGACAGTGTACCTAGGGGTTAAATGCACTGCCGCGCACAACGTACATGTGCATTTTCTCACCTCAAAATGTGCGGCCAGATTTTCAAATCCAAAGATTCAGCCAGAAAAGCTCAAAATATATTTCTAAGAGTACGCGAAGTCCATATGTTCTCAAACTATCGAACCCTAACGTTCTTCTTATGATTCCTTTTTAAAAAAATGGTGCCCTTATAAGATTTTAGGGAACGGCTGTGTACAGCCCACATGACCACAATGTATAGCTACGATTGCCGCAGTGTATAGCTACGATGACCAGTGTATAGTTACGATGGCAGGTGTATAGCTACGGTGGCCAGTGTATAGTTACGATGGCAGGTGTATAGCTACGATGGCCGCAGTGTATAGCTGCGATGACCACAGTGTATAGATACGATGGCTGCAGTGTATAGCTACGGTGGCCAGTGTATAGTTACGATGGCAGGTGTATAGCTACGATGGCCGCCGTGTATAGCTACGATGGCTGCAGTGTAAAGCTACGATGACAGCAGTGTATAGCTACGATGACCAGTGTATAGCTACGATGACCAGTGTATAGCTGCGATGACCAGTGTATAGCTACGATGACCAGTGTATAGCTACGATGACCAGTGTATAACTACGATGACCGCATTGTATAGATACGATGACCAGTGTATAACTACGATGACCGCATTGTATAGACCGCAGTTTATATCTACGATGACCGCAGTGTATAGCTACAAAGACCGCATGTGATCGACCAGTAAGCGCAAGCCTGAGTCCCTTGTAAGCAGGGACGAATTGACCCCCAGGTCGGGTACAGTTGACTGCATACAAAACACGGTTTTCCGGCTCCTGAAAATGTCAACGGAAGGGTCAACAGAAGGGTCAGTTTGTTTGTGGACCCGGGGTGGAGGATATGGATTCACCGATGCCTTTCCCGCCCCACACGCAACGAAAAGCTCATCCCTTAGTCTTATGGGAATACAGACAGAAGCCCTGGTTTGAGGTGGCTGGGCAGTCAATTGGTTAATCAGGGGGATGGGATTCTTCGCATGGAATGGTGCCCACCCATACTAATCACGGACTACGCCGTGCTCGCCAGAGGGCACCCTGGGCGGGGAGGGCAGGGGTGGGCGGGGGGAGTTGAGGGAAAGATGAAGCTGACCCTACTCCCGACAGTTCGAGCTCCTTTTGGACGCTGCTGGTCACTTGGCGTGTGTCTGGCTGATTTTTTAGTGGCCAGTGTTTTTGTGTGCGGGTAATAGAAGGGTAATAGAAGGGTAATAGAAGGGTAATAGAAGGGTAATAGAAGGGTAATAGAAGGGTAATTAAAAGGGTAATAGAAGGGTAATAGAAGGGTAATAGAAGGGTAATAGAAGGGTAATAGAAGGGTAACAGGAGGTTGTTTTTCCAACACACAGAAATTATCGTACAGCATTTCTAAATATAATTAGATGAAAAGACAACGAGAAAATCGTCTCAACCAGCAGCGATTCTCAAACTTTTTAGTTTGGCGAATCGGGAATTTTTCTATTGCTACAGGGACCGGTTCACTATATAACCTGTACTGACGTGGTAGAGAAGTTATTTATTATAGCTTTTTTCTACTTCAATTTTTGAGCCTATTGCCGACCATTGCCGACTATTGCCGAAAAATTGACAAGTTCTAAGTGGGTTGGTATTAATGTTTGCAAATGGAGAATTATAAAAATATATTTTCTGTCCTTTCTTGATAACTTCTGCGGACCGGCGACGGATGGCCCACGGACCGGCGACGGATGGCTCATGGACCGGCGACGGATGGCTCACGGACCAGCACCAGTACGCGGACTAGCACTTTGAGTAGCACTGGTCTAAGTGATACTAAAATATTTTGATCTATTGGTCTCAAGTCTGTGTGTCTCATCTTAATCTATTTAACAGATTGCCATATCACATATCTTAAGGCGCGGTTTTTAGAACCATGGTTTGAAAATTTCAAAACATATTCTTTTTTTTCTTATATGAACACCATTTTCACTTTAGCAGATTCGAAGTTTTTCTCAAAATAAATAGATAATAGAGACATTAAAATTCAAAAATTCTTTAACAACGTTACAAGTATGCCTTCCTTCCTATGGTGTTATTCATCATAGTCGTAGGGGGTTAACAAACGATGCTGTGAAAAGGTTTGCCTGAACCTGACAAGACGCCACAGAACAACGAACGTACCTGCAAAAAGCCTTCGTCGGTGATGAAACAAAAATGTCTGACGTTAAAACTAAACTTAGCTGCAGGATTTAGTTCAAGAAGATATCAACCGCGAAACATATTTCAGCCCAGCATTCCCACCCCGCCACTGTTATCAGTGAGTTGACAAATAAAAGACAATGAAATTATAGGTGAAAACGACTCTATGGCTAAACACCTCCGTCAGCAGACGATACAAACCAACGAGTCAGCAGACGATACAAACCAACTAGTCAGCAGACGATACAAACCAACGAGTCAGCAGACGATACAAACCAACGAGTCATTAGACGATACAAACCAACGAGTCATTAGACGATACAAACCAACGAGTCAGCAGACGATACAAACCAACGAGTCAGCAGACGATACAAACCAACGAGTCAGCAGACAATAGAAACCAAAGAGGAAAAAAATCATTCAACTGTGTTTGTCAGATGACAGTGTAGCTTTCTCAGTCAGCCAGTCAGTCAGTCAGCCAGTCAGTCAGTCAGCCAGTCAGTCAGCCAGTCAGTCAGCCAGTCAGTCAGCCAGTCAGTCAGCCAGTCAGTCACCCAATCTCGTGTGTTGACAAAAAGACACATAATCACAGTCGACGGTGTTAAAAATCAAAGGCACAAATTAGAATAAAAATTTGAGTTATTTAAAAAATACAGGAGATCTATAGGAGTTACAGCAAACAGCGGTGCGATGGGCTTAGAAACTAGTATCAACAAATAATTGTTCCCTGACTTTTTTTCTTCTTCATTACCCCGAAGGTAGAGTTACATTGAAAATTACCCGGCGCTTGAGAGAATTTTGTGCACTTAGATCTTCTTATAAAGATATTTTTTATTTTATTTTTTAAAATTGTACGCGCTCAGGGAAAAAAAAGCGAATTTCTAGAATTTGATGCCTTTCCCCATAACACTGCGGTACGGCTGCCACGTGTTCCATACAGCGCCCGTCAATCAAGGGAAAGCCACACCACCTCAACCCAGATTGATATCAGAGGCGTGGCCCGAACCAAAATAAAATAAAAACAACAAAGGAATGTTTCAACAAAATATCAGGAGACATCGTTTTATTTAACCCCNCACCGCCCCCTCCTAGGCTTCAAGTAAGTTACACCCTTAGTACACCTTGAACTCCCCTGGACGATTCCTAATGTCGTTAAATTAGCTGGCGTTTTTTCCAAAACGATATGAAATTTTCTTTAACCTGAGGAATTATTTTATTCCTCCCCCTTTCAGCATCTTACATGGCTGTCTTGTAGGGCTGTCTTACATGGCTGTCTTGTAGGGTTGTCTTACATGGCTGTCTTGTAGGGTTGTCTTACATGTCTGTCTTATATTACTGTCTTAAATGGCTGTCTTGTAGGGCTGTCTTACATGGCTGTCTTGTAGGGTTGTCTTACATGGTTGTCTTGTAGGGTTGTCTTACATGGTTGTCTTGTAGGGTTGTCTTACATGTCTGTCTTATATTGCTGTCTTAAATGGCTGTCTTGTAGGGTTGTCTTACATGGCTGTCTAGCAGGGTTGTCTTATGTAAATCAACCTTCCAGTCACGGACGAACTGACAGACCCCCCCCCCACATGTAGGTAAAGATAAGACCAAGAAGGGTAGGGGTGCTGGATGGGAGGGGGAGCACGTATCTTGTCGTAAATCTCCTGGCGCGTGACCAGTGTCCAGCGGTGTGCTGTTAAATTGTAAACGCAGGTGAGAGATAGAGTCAAAGGCTAGCCATTGGGTTGCTAGAAGATATGCATTCAAATTAGAGAAATGAAGGAATACGGCAGACAAAATAATGAAACGCGTCTTAAGGGAATATGAATCGGGCAAAAACTTGGTGTAAATTGGTCAAAACCTTTGATTGTCTTTGTAAGTGGTTAAAAATGTGTTTATTGTGAGTTATTAGCGCATGCGGGTAGTTAAGCAAAAGCTCCTTAGCAATCATTTTGATACATTTAATTTACAGATTGATCAAGGTCTATGTGATGTGGTGCTTAATTTTGGCTGGGGTACACGGAGAAGATCAAATCTAAAAGGTGGTTTGTGCAGTGGCTACAACCTTTTTTTTTTAACATGAACAGATGCTATTCCATGACCGAGGCAACCTAAGAAATTAAGTGTCCACTAGGATGTGGCTGCCAAATTGTACTTTTTCCAAACTCTGACCCCAATGCTTTCTAACTTTACAGGTAAATAAACCGAGTTACAGTGAGCACTTTCCTGTAGGATCAGGATCCAACCAATCAAAGCTCTTTCAGAGATGAGCAAGTGCACACCTTTAGCCAAGGCACACTCTACCGTATGTACACGATGTAACTTTGTAACAGCGACCGCATGCCAGGATCTCATCAAAGAACACCGTGGTGCGGACGCACGCCCTATGCTCGCGAGAAAACACTTTAGTGCGCAACAAACGAAGAAATGTTCTCTTGGAGCTCCGATCTGGCAGGCCCCCTTACACAATAATCTCAGCGACTAAAATTAATGAGCGCGCCATTGTAACATCCTTCCACCAAACTGGACCTCAGCTGACCGCTCGCTCAGGAAGGTGGCTCGGTGGAGACTATCCTCAGTGGACGTTTTGAAAGGTCCAATTAATTTCCAACAGTCAGAGCCCAGGAGGAAATAGGGTTGTAAAAACTTCACCGATGCCGACCGGGACTTGAAAAACGACGGTGCCAGGCCGGCGATAATTGCCGCGAAGACAGAGGATATCTTGAGATCTATCACGTGATCTGGCTGACCAGTGATGCTCATTTATCCGCGCGCATCTCACCCTTCCGGTGGTTTGACGGAAGAGATTGCATTCCAACTGGAAGGGAACTTTCTCTCTCGTGGTCAGGCTGGGAGCAGAGGTTAAGCCCTCGTTTTGGGAGGGGTGTGTGTACGCATGCGTGGTTCCCATTGTGTTTATGTGTTGGTCATTATCCATTTGCGTGTGATTATGTGGGCATCCCTTACATACTATTCGTGTGTGTGCATTGGGGTGGGGGTAAATATTGTTTTGGAACTTGAATTATCATTGAAATGCTTAAAACGTCTGTAATTTTCTTGGTTGGGGAAGGGATGTGTCTTTAAAGTGGAACTTATCAAATTATTGGTATGAATGTGCATTGCGGGAGATCTAACAAATGTTGAAAGATCAGAAAAAAATCACAACCTCACATTACGCGCCCCGCCCAGAAATATTAATTAAAAAATAATAAAATAGCACCCATCAGTTACAGCAGAGGCGTAGCTAGGGATTAGGGGGCCCGAGGGGCTTGGCCTCTGAGGGCCCCTTCATTTTTACCAATGGCGTAATATTTAACATTTGATGTTTAAAAAAATTGTGCACTTCTTTGAGAGCCCCCTGCAAGTGGGGGCCCGGGGGACTTTCAAATTGGACGACCATCCCTTAGCTACGCCACTGACTTACAGTGCTGACACTTGCATACCATTGGGAGACACTGGCTCATTAAATGACGTCATTAGCCCCAAAGCGCGACAGATCTAGTTTCTCATACATGTAAAATCATCACATCCACGCATGCGCGTTGCCAGCTCGTAAGTTGAATCGGAAAGGTTCCAAAAAGTTTCCTGCCAGCAATATTTCATAACGAGGCGCCGATTGAAGTGGTTCTTTGAAAGAAGCCCACAAGTCCACGTGGACGTCAACCAATAAGATTGAAGTTTATGAGCAACATGTGCTGGAAAGATTTTTTCCCGGCATGTTATCCAAACATGTTTTCTGTGGATTGTTTTCATAAACGTGAGATTAAAGATAAAATCTTTCAAACGTTTACTAAACTTCTGAGCTCGCAATTTAAAAAAAATAAAATATATAAAAGAATAAATGAAATGAAATAAAGTGCACATTTATAGAGACCGTGAGCCCTTGAGCTAATGGGCGTACATTTACGTCTGCGAGTAAAATCAAAATTAGAAATGTTGGGGATACAAAGATTAGACAAATTATTGTCCCTATATTTTCCTTTCAACTAAAGCACGGGTTGTCTATATTGTTTTAATTGGGCGATACCACCAAATATAAACATTTATGTTGATGTGATCCCCAAAGTTGATGTGATCCCCAAAGTTGATGTGATCCCCAAAGTTGATGTGATCCCCAAAGTTGATGTGATCCCCAAAGTTGACGTGATCCCCAAAGTTGATGTGATCCCCAAAGTTGATGTGATCCCCAAAGTTGACGTGATCCCCAAAGTTGATGTGATTCCCAAAGTTGATGTGATCCCCAAAGTTGATGTGATCCCCAAAGTTGATGTGATCCCCAAAGTTGATGTGATCCCCAAAGTTGATATACCGGGTCAAACTTTTTGAAATCCGGTCGGAACCGGAACCTGATTTGTAAAAGTGGACGGATTCCATATTTGCCGGAGCTGAAATCCGGTACATCCCTATTATATATGCACCCTTTGAGTCTGCATTAAATACCTTTTTACCCCAAATTTGAGGGTATTTGACCCCTGTTCGAAGACCCTTGAACTAAAGGGTCTGAGATATGACTCAATTATTGACCTCGAGTCTGTAGATTTGATTTTGCGACAGAAAACTTTTGTCATGCGCTTCCATTGCTCTAACTGTAAAATTTTTGCTTTGTTAAAATGCATTTACTGATAAGCTTTTTATGTTAATGTTCCTTGTAATCATACACTCTCCATGTATGTGAATCAGAAAAGAAAATCGTCTATTCTAAGAAGCGTGTAATGTTGTAATTAATGGTTATATTGCCAGGTCCCTTGCCAGGCCCGCGCCCATCAAAAAGTTCTTTCTTTGATTCGCTATCGCAAAGAACTGTTGAGATGGGGGGTAGGGGTCAAGGCCATGTTGGCATTTTTCATTTTTATCGCTCGTACTTGGATGTCACAGCACCTCCACACACACACACCTACACACACGCGCACACACACAGATATAATTCCTTAAATCCAGATTTCACCATCAGAGTTGGCGGTGTTTTATGGCCCCAGTGAGACTGACCACCAGGGTTTGGCCAGTTTGATCCATGACTGCCTCTAATGACCACGTGAGGTTAAAATTTAGACAAAGGAAGGACTACTCCCACCCCCTCCCCTTCCCCTCATGGCCGAACAGAGGGTGTGCAATACTGCGGGTCAAGTGAAATAGTTCTCACAGATAAGATTGTGAGTGGTGTGCGTTCACATCCTGACACTTCCCACAGAGAGGAGATCGAAGAACCTTTGTGAAGATGTTTGTTCTTAGAACCTACATAAGCGGGTACATATAACTGTAGCGTCATTGAGAATGTGTTTGTATGTCTGTGTGTGCGTGTGAGGGTCGGGAGGGCCGACGATACCGTGTATAGAGCATTAACATTATTACTAATTGTTAAGGCTAGATGAAAAGAACTAAAATAATAAATGCCGCCTCCAAAGAACGCTCAGATTCTATACCGTTCAGATTCTAAACGCTCAGATTCTATACCGTTCAGATTCTCAACGCTCAGATACTAAACACTCAGATTCTAAACACTCATATTCTAAACGCTCAGATTCTATACCGTACAGATTCTAAACGCTCAGATTCTATACCGTTCAGATTCTCAACGCTCAGATACTAAACACTCAGATTCTAAACACTCATATTCTAAACGCTCAGATTATATACCGTTCAGATTCTAAACGCTCAGATTCTATACCGTTCAGATTCTAAACGCTCAGATTCTATACCGTTCTGAAACTAGAATGGCTGCATGTTATGTCAATTAGACTTATAAAAAATGTAAACATCTCCTGTACAGGCTTGAGGCATCTTATCACCAAGCGCTGCAGAATGCATGACTCTATTGACTTTACAAATTCTACCATTTAATTGGTAACTTCTCAAATACTATGTAATACATAACTTATCATTACAGAATACCAATACTCTTCTGTACAGAAGGCGCGTCTGTAATTAGATAAGACCTTGTACCATCTATTGCAAAGTTTTGCTAGCACAGCACTGAACAATTAAGAAATGCTTAGGTATAAAATGTATTTTTTTTTAAAAAGGTTTATATTTATATTTTATATATTATTTTAATTTATAAATCTCATCATAACTTCCTTCATTATTTTGTCTAATCACTCGACATGATTGTTGGAAGTCGAGCATCTTGTAAAATAAATATGGTGCTCATTAAAAAAACAAACAACTTACGTTAAGACGTTTTGGTTCATTTGAAAATAAATAAATTGAAACCAAACGAATGGCTCGTGTCTTGTAAAATGAATAAATAAATTTTCACCTTAAGGAAAAAAAAACATTTCCCAACGAAAGAGGGAAAGGCTCGTCTGAAGATGTTTGGAAATGAAGCCTCGTTTGAAAAAAATAAGATAACACGTGGGATGAAAAGGTTTAAATAATAATTTTAATCATCAGAACATTTCGACGCACGGTGCCGACCAATCAGAAGTCACGGAACAAAGCGAACGGAAGGAAAATTCGTTGCTATAAAAAAAAAATAATCACAAAATAAATAATCGAAGCAATATGTTAATTATTTGCACACCATCCAATATTTGTGTTTTCATCTTCGAAAAGGATTTTTTTTTAAAAAAGAAAGAAAATAACTTTTAATGTGAGGAAATATTACGTTTCAATGAAGAATTTTGTTTGTTCTGTATTACTGGCTCTTTGTTAATTGCGTTTTAGCCATCGTATGAACTACAGACTGTGGACTTATTTCACTACGTCAGGTATTCACCATAGTCGATGGTCAAACAGCAAAAACTACAAAATTTATTGAATTTCACTTCACTCAATTGTTTTTTGACTGACATTAGAACCACCACAGACGAAAATAAAGAAGGGAGGGGGTGCGTGGAGAAAACATTATCCTATTTATTTCAATGTGTAAAAAAAAAATTAAAAAATGTAAAAGTAACCCCTGCCGCTTCCGAAACAAAATTCCCATCCGCCCCTGAATGGTCTATTGGAATATAATAATAATGTCTGCGAAATGAAAGCGCCAGTGAAGAACAACAGTACAAAGCAGCCGTACAAAGCAGCCGTACATCACAACGATGACACCTAAATTACCGACTACGCCAAAAGTTGACTGGAATCGACAAATGATCCTAGTTATACAAGTCATATTTGCGACCTGGATCCGTTAGCTGCTCTCAGAAAGTTATGACCTTTCGCTGTTGAACCCTGACCTATTGGGGACAGGGCGAAGCTTTGAGATAGAGTTGGCGTTTTATGATGGGAAGGACGTTAGACGAACAACAATATACCAGAGATAATGTTTGCGCAATACAAACTCTCTATGATAAAAAATAAAAAGAAGAAGAAAAAAATGTTTAAAAATATACTTCATAAAATAGGCGAATCAAATCTAATTTGACCCAGGTGCTGTCGGCTGAGTTCTGAACAATGATTCTCAAACATATACATTTAATAATGCTGGGGTTCTAAGTTTGGGGGTGTACACCCGCACACTGCAGGCGCCGTCTTGGATGGGACAGTGAGCAATTTTCATTTTGAAAACTACAGAATTCGGAAACTTGGTAAAAAAAAATATTTTAATTTCAGCCCCAGTTTTTTAAAAAAAAAATATTTGAGAATCTCCAAAACAGAAGAATCCTGGGAACCGTTCGTGCCTAGTCCTAAAACAAAAGAATTATTTAGAACGAGTTTTATACATTGACATTATAAATAAATAGGCCAGAGTCAAATGAAAAAGTGTGAACGAATAGCTGGGGACGAAACACCAAATGAAAAATTTGAAGTTCTTTTACATTAATTTAACCCATAACCTATCCGTAACCCACACCCTTAACCAGAAGTGTCAAAGATCCGGTCCGTGAGACAAATGAGGTCCGCCATAAAATTTTAACTAGCCATTGACCTTACATTAAATAATTAATTGACGGATTTTTTTTTTCTTAACGACAAAATTGAGTTTATAAGAAAAGTCGAAATGATGCGTAATGATTGTGTCGTAAAATACAATGACTTGTAATAATGAAACTCATCGATGGCCTTGGATGTTGATGTAATAAAACCAATAAACTTATGTGCTGTTATTGAGACTGTTAATTAAAAAAATTTGCAACTTTTCTGCAAATATTTGAAATCATTTTTTTTTCTAAAAAAAAGAATAAGATATTTGTATATGTTTGTTCTATTTTCTCCACATAAAAATATCCATTCTTACAAGTTACAAACAAACAACCAATGATAAAATTATAAAACCTCTGGGTGGATGTCATTTTGTTTGTTATATCTATCTGGCCCCACAAACTTTGAACTTTGACCTGCTCTTTAAAAAAAAATACACACCCCTGACGTAACCCTACCCCTATTAAATATTAATAGTCCTTAATTTTAACCGTGTAATCTTAATTTTAAGTTAGAACGAAACAGTTTTGTTTTTACCTTCCACCCTCACCCCAACACGTGCGCCATGTCTACACTTGTCGGACACGTGTAGAAAGTTATCCCCCCTTCACCACCACCACCAAAAATATATTTAAAATTAAATTAAAACCCTGTTACAGTCAGAATACAGAATGGCTTTACTGTAAGTGAGTGGAGGAACTATTTATGTTACTCAGATTCTCGAAGCTTTGAACTGTTCGGTTTATTTGTTTCTTTGTTTTCTGAATTCTTGATTTTTGTACGGCTTTTTAGAACTTCATGAATCTTCCTGAGCTGGAATTGTGTAAAAATTACC
>MUZC01000238.1:164545-187280 GCA_002072015.1 Radix auricularia | reverse complement strand
GGGGGGGGGGGGGGGGGGGGAGGAGTGTTACAAAAACGAAACGTTTTCCCACTCATACAAAAAAATCTATAAAAATAAAATACAATATATTTGCATTCAAAGACTTACAAATGAAAGATGTTGTTAAAAAAATTCGTACGTCAAAACGATCAAAATTTCATAAGAGTTAAGTTAATTCTATTTGATAACGAGCATCAAAGCCCGTCCAATGACGTTCCTCCGTCGTTTCGGTGGCATGTTGTCAAGGAGTTACAGTAGTGATTAACAGGAGTGACATACTGCAAGATGGGAACACAGTACTGAATGGTGACAAAAATACTGCACCGAAAATAACTCGCTTTGAACGTCCGCGTAAATTTGTTCAATATGTAAATGAGATTTATTTTTTCTCCGCTAGTGATTGGCTGTAGGAGTCTGTAGGAGTTTTAGGGACCAATCGCTATCGAGGACCGGGCAGACAACTGCCTTTTATTATTACATATTACCCTGAACAATTTATTTAATTGCTGGGATCTCAATAGTAGGGCTTTTCCTAAAATGTTCGAAATTCGTTTCTTGGACCTAGAGTCTTAAAAATACATCTAGCAAAAAAGTCATTTGACAATCAAGGTTAGCGTAGTTTCACTAAAGACTAACAAACAAAATCGCCAGAGTGCGAACAAGACTTCGGAATGCAATTTATAATTTCAAAATGGCGCCATGTTTCGGCAGAAGATCTTCATACGTGTACTATAACATAACGCTGTGCCTTGAGCAGCGGGGGTTATGAGGCAATCTGTAACTCATATCATCTTTTGTATTCTATAAATATGTTATTCAGAGAAAAGGAAAAAGCAAAGAAGAAAAAGAGAAGAAGAAGAAGAAGGAGAAGAAAGGAGAAGAGAAAAATCACCAGGTTTCATGACACAGACATTTATGGGACTCGACTCTCTGATTTGTAAAGTATAAAATTTGCCGAGATTACATCGCGTTATAAGGAGGCGGGGGGATTACTCGGCTGAGGCAGGGGGCAATGCTCGGCTGAGGCAGGGGGGCAATACTCGGCTGAGGCAGGGGGGGTAATACTCGGCTGTCATAAGCCAACGGAGATAACTTGGCACTTAGAATATACAGCCACTTTTATGGTGTGAGGAATGATGGGGCAGGGGGCGGGGGAGGAAGACAACAATACGACGGTAAAAAAATTCCGGGTCATTATCTGGGGTGTACACAGAAAGAGATATACCGGTATCTGGATGTATGTCTGTAGACGTTATGTGTCTGTAATTGTAGGATGCTGTGATGTAACAATTTATATCACTGGACATTAGAAGTCTATATCTAATCTATGGGATTAAAAGAGAGCAATACAGCAGTCGTATTCTACTGCTAATAATAAACGTAAGGAAATATTCGAGTATTTTTTTCTTCTGTTAAATCCTATTTTAATAAATGCGGTCATGCCAACAAACGGCAGGTATGAACAAGTCAATGAATATTGTTTAAGCCAGTGCTTCTCAAACTGGTGGTCCGTGGACCGGTGCCGGTCTGTGGAACATCCGACGCCGATCCGCAGACGTAATGAAGAAAGGAAAGAAAGATATAATCATAATCGTCTATTCGCAACCATTTATACTAACGCTATATAAAAAGTGTCAATTTTTACAGCAATAAGCACATAAAATAAAAGAACGTAAATTATTTTCGCTTCCAAGTCAGTAGGAGGGAACATCTTACACCGGTCCCTGCCGGTCCACAATACTAAAAAGTTTGAGAAGCACATGTTTAAGCGATGTAAAAATGGTGAGTGTTAGCTACATAAAAAAGTAAAATAAATTTTGCGCTGCAGAGAAAAAAACCCCAACAGTTTTCATTAAATCAAAGATTATCTGCTTAAAGGGATTATTTCAATTTTGTTAGAGTCTAAACATGAAACTTTGCTCTTATGAATCTAATCAGGACCAAAAATACTTAATAGAGTTGGGAGGAATGGGGTGGAGTGGGGGGAGGGAGGGAGGAAGCTGGAATGATAGTGAAGAAACAACAAAGGAAGTCATAATGATAAAAAAAGGGGTAGGTTTTGGCGTGGAGGTAGAAGGAAGGGGGAGGGGCGGGGTAAGCCCCAAGTGGCGAATGCAGAACGTCAACATATGCTATGTGTCAGTCATATGTGCCACTGTCGAGGTGTCAGGCCGAGGGGAGAGGATTCACCTGTGAGGATTCGCAGCTCGGGACCACCCTCAAGGCTTTCTATCTTACGAGGCGATGGCGAGAGCGAGCAGGGGCAGCAAAGGGAGGCCCGTGGGCCTTTTTATTTTTTTAAATGCTGGACTATAAAAAAAGGAAATGTGACTGGTGGGTCCGGTATCGGGGGCAGCGGATGGGGGCTTATTAAAACAAGGAGCGTGAGAGAAAAAAGTTTAGTTCCGGGTGAAAATAAAATCCCCCCAACCACACTCGGGGTTAAAATGGAACATTTAAAATAATGTTTCAAGTGTTAGTTCAAAACAGTTCACGTTGAGAAGAATGCAAGAATTGAGAAGAATATGCAAGAATTAAGAAGACTATGCAAGAATTAAGAAGACTATGCAAGAATTAAGATGACTATACAAGAATTGAGAAGACTGTGCCAAACTTTGAGTTGGGGTGTGGCGTTTTTTGACGTTTGGGTATTGAAGGAGAAGTCATTTCAATGAACTCATTTCTTTCTTTTAGATCGCCTTCCATTCAATTCAATACAAAACCTACGTGACACGGCTATTTAACTGGCCAACTTGGTCAAACTTGGTCAAACTTCCATGCTGTTCAGTGCCATGAGAATGGACAGCAGAATCGTCCAGGTTCATTCGTCTAGCGGTCTAAGGAAAGGACAGAATATTCTACTCTTTTAGACTGCTTGATCTGGGCGACGTTACCACAGCCAAGACACCATATAGACTAGACACCACACACTCAAGATACCACATAGACAAAACGCCACACACCCAAGACACCACACACCCAAGACACCACACACACAAGACTCCACACACCCAAGACACCACACACCCAAGACACCATATATTCCCATGTCTAAGAAATATAATCAACAATTTATGTGTCCCATAAATCCGTTGAAAAGACATTTGACTCGGAGCCCGGAAACCACCCTTGACCCATTGGAGGATTCTGGTCGTCCTACTGGTAAGGCGGTGATACTCAATACTGAATGGGCCAGGTATTAAATGGCCGTTGGTATCCACTGACCCACTGGGGGTCATCGGTGAGAAATGGAGTAGGGGGCAGGGGGTGGGGCACATCCCCCAGCTGTCATGTCAACGGGGCGGTGACACATTTTGATACAGCCAACATTTAATCCTGACATGGATACGATACACAAAACAAACTCGCCATCTCCTCGGCCAGGTCCCACTCATAAACAACTCGTCTTGAGACAGGCTGTGGGGGGGGGGGGGGTCCGCTCCTGTTTAAAATGTAACACCGTTAAACGATGGCATTGGGAGGGACATGAATCCAGGGTTGGTAACTGTTTCACCCTGGAAGAAGAGATGTTCGTGGGGTGGGGGGGGAGGAAGCCATAACTTGTGATATCGAAATGACACACGAGAAGCTGCGACTTTCATTTTAAATCAAAATTGTTCTTTTTAAATCAAGTGGAACAATGATGACCAGGGAATGGCCGACCGTTTAATTTCTGGTTATTTATGTCCTCCCTAAAGCTGGGAGATCCCCTTGACCCAAGTGTTTGGTGGTCAGCGACTGAAAGTGGTTTTTGGCACCCGTTTTTTTGGTTCTCATTAGCAATTAAATTTGATCGTAACGGTAACCTCTTATTTCCGGCCTATTATAAGAGAGACAAGCGACACAACTTCTCCCTCCCGTGACCTCTACTATTTTGTGACGTTGTAAATTTAAGTTTTTGGCAAGATAGAATAGCTCGTACATATTGTATTAAATTTATTGCTTAATGGTTAAAAATGATGATAAACTTAAATAAAAAAAAAGATAGATCCTCAAATTAAGAAGTCCATAAATCACGGTGTGGGTCCATTGCTTCCTGTTAGTGCCCTTGGCCTTTCTTGGAAAGGTGCATTGACGAATTCAAGGGAGGGGGGCACTACTGGGGTAAGGGTGAAAGTAGAGGTGTTGTGGGTAGGGGTGTAAGGGTGTCATAAAATCGGTAGGGGCCCCAAGAGGTGTCTAGAGGCTGCCGTTGCTGTCCGTGAAGAGGTACAGCCGCGATGCTGTCAAACAGCGGAGGTTGAGAAAGGTCGAGATGCTCAGCTCGGAGGGTGCGTGACGCAAAAGGTCAAGTCGAGGGGAGCTGTTTGTAAAACATGAGAGAAATGTGCCAGGGGGTTGTGGGGGTAGGGCATAAGTTTTTCTAATTTCTGCGCCGGGACTTCATCAAAATAAACGATTCGGCGTGGTGGAAATTCTCCCAGTGTCTCACAGTGTACGGTCACTCGAACAAATTCAGCGCACTTGTGTTCAATTCTGATCTATAACTTAATTTACCTCTCACCAGAAATCTTATTTTTTCTGGGATATGAGGATGTTGGGGGTCAACCAATCACATGTTGTATGACTCAATCAAGCGTAGAGTACAATACAGCATCAAGAACTCGCGGATTGGATGAGACCTTCTGCAGTACTTGGCCGAAAATTTAACATCGAAAAGTTATAATCGATTACAATAGCTCTGACGTATCTGCAGCCGTCTGCTCAGGTTTTATCCTTGACCCGATTTCTTTCTTTCTGTGTCAATCTTTTACCTCAACCCGCCAAGGCCATTAGCCTACTTTACCCCCCCCCCCCCACTCCTCCACGCAACATTTTTAAATTAAAATATGTTTTAAAAAATCACGCTTCCATTTCGATTCAATTCTTTTTAATAGCTACACTCTGTTCTTTTTCCAACATTCGATTTGTCACAAACATTTCATCTCCTCTCGTTTAGCGCTGCTTCCACCTCCGTTGTTTCCCCCCACCCACAAAGCCAATTTACTATCGACATGTCCTCGGCGGACGCGGTCGATCTTCCTTCAATGTATATACATGGCGATGTATAGTAGTGACTCGTATATTTAAAAAAAAAAAGATACTTGTAGATATAACTTTAAACGTTAATTTTTGAGTTGTGTGTTGGGGGGGGGTGNGCTTTAGTGATGCGTTGGGTGGGGGTGGGGGGGGGAACTTCTCTCGCACGAGCTGCCATTCCTGCCTCCTTTTGTCTGCTAGCTTGTCCTCGGTTTTATTGTCGTGTCTCTCATGCGGCCAGAACGCTTTCTTGATGGCGTTTAATGCCCGGCTGTATATAGCGGTCCAGCGATGTTTATTGAATCACGTCTTTAATGACGTCATCTCTTTATGTGGATCAGTTGCTATTTTTACACGAGTACAACTCTTGATATTTGTTGGTGTGAGTTTGGGTTTTTTTAAAGGGCTGTTATCGATTAATTTTAATTTAATCGTTAACTTTTGAAAAATTACCGTACAATTGTCGATAATTTTGATTAAGCTAAAAATAAGATATATGACGTCATTAAACAGAAAATTTGAAGGAAAGTAACAAAAACAGGCAATTAACTTTAAAAAAAAAAATTAAATATAAGTAGTTAGTGTCAATGAATTGTACTTTCGTTAATTGTTATTTAATTAACAACGTTTAATTTTTATATGGTTTTCATAATAAAGATAGGGTATTTTAAAATTTACACTTAAATTTTTTTTTTTTAATGAAGAATTTTGTACGTAAAAAAGTAAAATGTTATTAATTATAAAAAAAAATTATCTTTTATTAATAAGTTAAAAAAAATTGTTTCAATAATTTCCTTTTATTTTAATCGCTATTTTATTGATTAAAATAATTTAAATAGATTTTTAAAAATTAACCGATTAATCGAGAAATTAATAGTTAATTTCCGCTGCCCTAGTTTTTTCGTTTTGTTTTTTTGCTTATCGATAACACGAGATCTTCAAAGCCATATTGTTTGAGTTTTAGATGGTAACGGATGAAAAAGTGGAGGGGGTGTTTTATAATCATAATCAGAGGCGGCCATGGCAGTACGCGGGCGGTGCCTGTGATGAGCGTCATGTATTAGAGAAGTTTAAGTTTAGTCTTTAAACGGTAAATACTCTGAATTGACGGGGGTAGGGGTGGTTGAATGATGAGGAAAAACGATGTATCCCTTTCAAACAACGTCCATTATATAAATAGTGTGTGTGTGTGTGTATGTGTGTGTGTGCGCGCGTGCGTGCGTGAGCGCGCGCCAAGTCTTTATAACAAATTATAGAGTGGCTGATGGTAAGACTAAATCAATACAGTTAGTATAAATCAGTTACCACAACTAAAACTCCTCCGAGGTCGTTAGATATTAAAGTGGACCCAACAATGCCAATGTTGAGAACCCTTCTCTCTCGCCCCCTCTCTGTGCATGCACACCGATATTAAATAGGGCAAACTGCGTAGTCCGGCTAGAGAGACCATCCATCAAAGAGTATTGAAGAGATGTCAACAAAACACTTGGTGTAATTACAAGCCCAGATGAGATACTTTACAGTAGCCACACATGGTTTAACCACACGTGTACATCGTTACCACGCTCTACCAGCGGTGTTTTTTTTTCTTCTTTCTGTCAAACAACTGCTTCCCACACGGCAGGTTTGTCAAAGTGATTTGACATTTCTTTATAATATAAGCACGTCAAGTATTGGCAAACCAAACCTTCTTTTTCTGGAGGACTTAATCCCCGGATGATGACAATTTACTTTCCCGCCTTGTGTAAACAGCGCATTTTGATGACGTCATTGCATTATGTGATCTGAATAAATTTTAGTCAGCTCGTGAATCCGACTAGAGATATATTGACGGAAATGATTTTATTTGTGATTGGTCTTTAAAAAAATGAATGACACAAAATAACTTGATAAAACAAAGAAATTGTGGGCGTCTGTGGTCAAAAGCGCGATTCTTTGAAGGATGGGGGTGGGGGAGCTGTGGTTTAAGCACCTGGGATGATCAAGTCTTATGACGCCTTCCCTCTGGCGTCACCCCAATCTGAAAACGACTCCCAAGTTGGGTTGCCCCATCCCCTTTTCCTACATTACTGGGGGTGGGGGCAGGTGAGTTTTGTGTCCAGCAATATAACCAATGTGAATATTACACACCTCACACATATTGCACGCTGAACCGTTGGCACATGGACACTGGGTGTTTCCACCTGTGATGTTTTAACGTGAGCACAGTGACATTATAATATTAAGGTCCCTGCAAACTAGAATTAAAACAGTTGTCTGCGTCCTCTTTATCCAACCTTTAGCTCCATCACGCCCTTAGCTCCAGAGACACGGCCTTTAGCTCCATCACGCCCTTAGCTCCAGAGACACAGCCTTTAGCTCCATCACGCCCTTAGCTCCAGAGACACGGCCTTTAGCTCCATCATGCCCTTAGCTCCAAAGACACGGCCTTTAGCTCCATCACGCCCTTAGCTCAAAAGACATGGCCTTTAGCTCCATCACGCCCTTAGCTCCAAAGACACGGCCTTTAGCTCCATCACGCCCTTAGCTCCAAAGACACGGCCTTTAGCTCCATCACGCCCTTAGCTCCAAAGACACGGCCTTTAGCTCCATCACGCCCTTAGCTCCAAAGACACGGCCTTTAGCTCCATCACGCCCTTAGCTCCAAAGACACGGCCTTTAGCTCCATCACGCCCTTAGCTCCAAAGACACGGCCTTTAGCTCCATCACGCCCTTAGCTCCAGAGACACGGCCTTTAGCTCCATCACGCCCTTAGCTCAAAAGACATGGCCTTTAGCTCCATCACGCCCTTAGCTCCAAAGACAGGCCTTCAGCTCTTCTAATTCAAACATCTAAACGCGCTACTGTTTTATTTGAGACATGCCGGGTGTTACGAATTGTTCGACATAAGGCGGTGAAAGGGTTCAAAGGTGAACTTCTTATCAGATTTTGACCACAAGATCTGAAGACTTTATTCAAATGAGTGCAATCCGAGTGCGTTTCAAGTCAGGTCCACCTCAGCGGCGTTGCGAATCCTCTCCTGCCTGGTTGGGCCCAGGCCCAATGATCACTCCTTCATTTGTTTTACACCCGCTTTTTGGGCCCAGGCCCATGGATCGCTCCTTCATTGCTTCTACACGCGCCCAAATGTCGAATTTATTCCCCTTTATTAACCGTCTTTAAGAAGAATTAAAATCATGGATGAACCGAGTGTAAAAGATTTCGCCAGCTCTTCGATATCAAGTACCGTCCACATAAGTTGGAAAGTCAATTCTTTATTGTTCCTAAAATAATATGCTATAATCGGAACAAAAAATTAGCGCCTCGTGTGCGTGTTTTCCTCCCCCCCCCCCCCCCCCCCCGCTCCCTTAAAAGCAACGCTCACTCATGACTTCATTCCAGCGTGTTGACTTAAAATGACTGTTAAGTATACATTGTTTAATGTTGACTTTCAAGATATAGTCAAGTGTACACTGCACACAGGGCAAGATTTACACAGGTGCGAATATCGCTCGGTGTAACGGGCAATTTGTTGGAGACGATGTGTCAAGAAATACTCGCTGAAGTTAGCAAAGCTATTTTTAGATTTAACGGCATCAATGTGTGTGTCCGTTTATCTGTATACCGAGGCTAGGGGGAGGGCTGATTATACATTATGCTTTTATTTTTATTTAATTGTCTGTGTCAATTTAACACACACACAAATAGTTAGGATAATGTGACAATAAATACTTTTTTGTCCGTATTAATATAGATTCTACGTAATAATATACATGTATGTTAGATCAGAATTAAACAACATACAAATGCGTTCTTAAAGTTGTACCACAGAATAGTCCTTTGTGTTCTGGGACAAATGGTAACTTCCGGTAGTTGAATACATACAGGATGTGAAACCATAGGATTGCGCTTGAATGAGTTTTCGCACCATGTGGCCAGGGGTCAGTTTGTTGTGTGTGAGAGGTGATGACGTTGTGATTATTTGGTAAGTACTGAAATGCTAAGCAGTTAACGTTCTAAACAAAAACTCTATGAGAAAAAGTCAGCTCGCTCATTACAAGCATTGAGGGAAATTAGATGAAAACAATTACGTGTCCAGGTGTCCGGGGGGGGGGGAGAAAGAAAAAAAACAAACAAACCCAAAAACCAACCAATGAAAAAAAACTTCTACCAATTACCACAGTAAAATAAAATCAACAAAAATACTTTGAACAAATTCCTTAAGGATACAAAAAGTAACTCACAATCACCAACTCACAATCACCAACTCACAATCACCAATTAAGTTTTTGTTGAGGTTACGGTCTTGTTAGAAAAACTTTCGGGTAGCCCTGTTTTGCTCAGCTAATTTATAGTTTGAATATAGTGTGTCTCATTAGATATGCGTAGCTAAATTTCTCGGCATCAGTAACATAACGTTTTATGGTTTTTAATAATGATTTTCTATACAGAAAAAATTATCCATACAGACGCTGCTTCTATACAGAAGATTATTGCGTCCACAGCAGGTCTGTTGGCAAGTGATGCAGCGTTGACAGACCACGGCTACGCATTACCCAGCCGCCTTTATTTCCCTAACTAGCGCTGGGCGGAATGAGGGACATTCTCGGCCCCGGGAACAAATTATTGCCTTCATATGGATTCGAATCCGTGACCATCGGTACGCCAGCCGAGCACGCATACCACTCGACCACCGTGCACCTACCTCCTAGTTGGTCGTCACCTCACTGCGAGCAGTTTGAATGAAGAGACGAGTCATTATGTGCACATTTCAATACTCGACACAAGTCTCAACAATGCCCCGGGGGTGGGCAGGGGGCGTGAGTACTTGGTGACATCTCCTGGCCTCATTCATCCAAGCATGACCTGTGAGCGGGTCATTACGTCACCGTGACGTTGTTCATTTTCGACAAATTGATTTTTTTTGGTAACCATCTTCTGAAGATAGTTCAATTGCATAATGCCCCCCCCCCCATAAAAAAAAACAACAACAACAACAAAAAACCATCACATCCATAAAAAACAAAACATATTTCAATAATGAAAACGCACGCGATAGACAAGCCCAATACGAACTACGTGCTAGCAAGTCAACAAGTTACTAAGACGTTTCTGGAGTAATTCTATCAATACATATTATATAAATAACAGTCACATGAACCTTACCCCCGTTTAGACACGCAAAGATGTTTGAAATAGAAACGTTAGGTCTAACCTTTGGTTATAATAACCGCAAACAGGTTTAGTTAGGAACAAAAACTTGTCAAGGAAAGTGGGGGGCGGGGCGGGGGCAACTATGAAAAAGGTTAAATTATAATTACGTGCCTCTGTCTGACATTTGGGCCATCCTCACCAACCAGCAGCAATCCCATTTTCTCACCTGTTTGTTAAAGGGAGGCTGCAAGCTTGTCAGTGTTTCTTCTGTATTTGTTCTGTAGTAGTTCTATGCTCCCATATGTTTGGTCTAAGTAACCATGAGGGCAAGATGAATGGTGAATATATTTATGTGACAAAATGTTTCTATTTTAAAACACCGGGTTTTTATATGAGTACACAGCTTTGGGTGTTTTATGAACCAAGTCGTCTGGTGTGCTGTGATGTCGTTGTGTTGATATGTTTGTTTGTTGATATGTTTGTGTGTTGATATGTTTGTGTGTTGATATGCTTGTGTGTGATATGTTTGTGTGTTGATATTTTTGTGTGTTGATATGTTTGTGTGTTCATATGCTTGTGTGTTGATATGTTTGTGTGTTGATATGTTTGTGTGTTGATTTTTGTGTGTTGATATGTTTGTGTGTTGATATGTTTGTGTGTTGATATGTTTGTGTGTTGATATGTTTGTGTGTTGATATGTTTGTGTGTTGATATGTTTGAGTGTTGATATGTTTGTGTGTTGATATGTTTGTGTGTGATATGTTTGTGTGTTGATATTTTTGTGTGTTGATATGCTTGTGTGTTCATATGCTTGTGTGTTGATATGTTTGTGTGATGATATGCTTGTGTGTTGATATGTTTGTGTGTTGATATGTTTGTGTGTTGATATGTTTGTGTGTTGATATGTTTGTGTGTTGATATGTTTGTGTGTTGATATGTTTATGTGTTGATATGTTTATGTGTTGATATGTTTGTGTGTTGATATGTTTGTGTGTTGATGTGTTTGTGTGTTGATATGTTTGTGTGTTGATATGTTTGTGTGTTGATGTGTTTGTGTGTTGATATGTGTGTGTGTTGATATGTTTGAGTATGTGTGTCGGAGGAGTGAATGAGAGACAACAAGAGATTTCCTAGAGGTTTCCTTTAATTTAAGACATGATGACGTCATTAGCAAACGGGTTAAAAGTTTTTTGTTTGTTTGTTTTTTAAAATTTATTTTTGAACCAGTTAAGTGTAAAGGGAAGAACCAGGATTAAAAATAAGTAGTATAATAATAAATAATATTATGGCATGGCCTTATGCTTAGTCTTTTGGATGGTTAGACTATATAATATATAGCGTTCTATAAGGTGGTTATTTGGTGATTGATGTATGGATGGGTGGATAGGTGGATGGATGGATAGATGGATGGATAGGAATAGGTTAATTAAAAAAAAAACTGTTTCCAACGGAATTTATGGTGTTTATTGTGTATGTGTGTGTGTGTGGAGGGGGTTGAAAAGGCTAATTTCGCCTAGCTTACACCTGGGTTGTTGAATGACCCGGTCAAACATCGACGGTCAAGGACCAGTGCATCGACTCCATGTCTGAACTTTTTGAAAAACTAAATCACAACAATAATTTTGGTCATGAACTAAAATCTGTTCATTCCAGGCCATCTTGCCATGTTGAATGTTAATAGACCTACGAACGGCAACTCTTCACATGACATTCAATGACGATCGTGACATTTATTTTAGGCTCAAATAGTCTCCCATATTTCATCCAGGTCTATAGTTTTTAATCTTGAAATAGGGCGAGAAGTGGCCGGGGTGGGGGGAGGTGAATGCAATAATTAAAATCCCCTGTCAAAGTCTTCTCTTTGCTATTCACTCACCTGTGCAAAAATCACCTTTTGTTTTAATTATGTTTGACATGCACTTACCTCCCCCCTTTTTTAGGTCTTATCTCCCTTGAATTTAAATTGAATTTCGCCGAGGCGGTATATGCGCAGAGAGCCCGTGTGTGCCCGCCTATGATGAACTCTTCCGTTAATTTCATACAACAAATCCATTCACACTATGTCTGTATGAATTATTGAATGAACCACCGTTGGTGATGGGAAGGGGTGACTTAGGGTGGGGTTGGCAGTGAGTTGGGGTGGGGGTCGGGAGTGACTTGTGGTGATGGGAAAGGTTGACTTGGGGTGGGGGTCAGGAGTGACTTGGGATGATGGGCAGGGGTGACTTGGGGTGGGGGTCGGGATTGACTTGGGTTGGGGGTCGGGAGTGACTTGGGGTGGGGTTCGAGAGTTAGCATGTCGGGGAGGATGATGGTGAGACTGGAGAGGGAGGAGGAGTGAGACTGGAGGGGGAAGAGGAATATTTTGTCCATAGATGATAGATGTGAGAATGGAAATTGTTGTTTTTAAGCCATCCCACATCAAATTAAATCTAAATACAATTGTTTAGTGACAAAAACAATCAAGGCCATGAGCGGAATAACTTATAACAAGTGATGAAAAAAACCACGTACATATAAGCTTGCAATACCTCATTAACAACCTTATCAGACCAAGTAAAATCAAATATCTGTGGTTCCCTGTGTCAATGAGTGAAGAAACGAATGACTTTTTTGACGGACTAACAATTTTATAATGTTATAAACGCTAAAGGTACAGGGACGAACATTTAAGAAGATGTTAGGAGCGGGGAGGGTTACAGTTTGAATAGCAGGACATGAAATAGACTTCCAGACAGACTGTCATTTATTGACAGTAAGTTGGTCAAGGGAAGTCTATTGACAGTAAGTTGGTCAAGGAAAGTCTATTGACAGTAAGTTGGCCAAGGGAAGTCTATTGACAGTAAGTTGGCTAAGGAAAGTCTATTGACAGTAAGTTGGCCAAGGGAAGTCTATTGACAGTAAGTTGGTCAAGGGAAGTCTATTGACAGTAAGTTGGTCAAGGAAAGTCTATTGACAGTAAGTTGGTCAAGGGAAGTCTATTGACAGTAAGTTGGCCAAGGGACGTGTATTTCCACCATATCAAGTCTGTCTCCGATCATTAGACACGAAGTCTTGTGTTACCACGGTAGTGGTTAAGACCTCTATACCACATCGTTTTGGTATCAGGGGTAAAGACCTCTATACCACATCGTTTTGGTATCAGGTGTAAAGACCTATATACCACATCGTTTTGGTATCAGGGGTAAAGACCTCTATACCACATCGTTTTGGTATCAGGGGTAAAGACCTATATACCACATCGTTTTGGTATCAGGGGTAAAGACCTCTATACCACATCGGTGTGGGTACACTGCACGCCTTTACCCATTGAGTATCAAATCATAATTAATTACCGTTGCAGCAACTTAAAGGCCCCTATACCCATGAGATTAGCATACGATAATAACGTGTCACACGTTAGGCAGCCCCCCCCCCACCCCACCCTGTGATAACACGTCCCTGGATGACACATTTCAGAGCACCAACCCTTCTCCCCCCACTACCCAATCGCGTGATCCTCACAGACCCATGTATGGCGCCACGGGTGTAACTTTGGGGACGGGCGTGGGTGTTGTGTGGTGGGGTTTAGGTGGAAAGCTCCCCCCCCCCCCAGAAATGAACAAGTATTGCAGCTCTAAGTTAAATGAGTTGCGGTGGCGGACAATAGGTTTGATTTTGTGTTACGTTTGTCTTTGTCACGTTTAAACATTATTAGGTACAGTGTTTGTGAGCAGTTTGGGTACAGCTGTCAGTGTTTGTGAGCCGTTTGGGTACAGCTATCAGTGTTTGTGAGCCGTTTGGGTACAGCCATCAGTGTTTGTGAGCCGTTTGGGTACAGCCGTCAGTGTTTGTGAGCCGTTTGGGTACAGCTGTCAGTGTTTGTGAGCCATTTGGGTACAGCCGTCAGTGTTTGTGAGCCGTTTGGGTACAGCCATCAGTGTTTGTGAGCCGTTTGGGTACAGCCGTCAGTGTTTGTGAGTCGTTTGGGTACAGCCGTCAGTGTTTGTGAGCCGTTTGGGTACAGCCGTCAGTGTTTGTGAGTTGTTTGTACTCTTTAGTAAAGTCACTTAATGCGTGGTACTAATGTGTAGGAGATAATAAAATAAATTTCAAAGTCTTATTTCTTATGTCTGCAAAGAAATTTTAACACATATTACACTGTACTCATTAAGTCACGGAATGAAAGCAGGAGTAGAAGAGACAACGAGAGACTTACTTGTGCCCCTCTGGATGTAGCCCTTGTAATCCTCTGCCGTCATGGGAATGGACAAGGGGGGAAGAATCGGAGAAGGCTTCAGGGCGTCCGTTTCCTTTTGCAGGGCGCTGAGTGACGGGGAGCTAGCAAAGAGGGCGCTTGAGCTGAGGAGGCTCGAGCTGGAGGTGGTCACCTTACTGTCCGATGTCCTGAGGCTGGGAGGTAGAGGCATGGAGGACAGCGAGGCTGCCGTCTTTTCCTGGAGGATCTCCAGGGGGTTCCTGGTCAGTGGAGACAGGGCCCCGGGCGCTTTGGAATAGGTGGAGTCTAATAGAGGGGCGTTAGGGGAGAGATATTTGCCGGACATGTCGTAGCCTCCGTGTTTCTCCTCCTGTATCCTAGCAACGTCCCGCAGAATATCAAAGTCTTTTTCTGGTTTACCTGAGTGGGGGGAACAAGGGGGCTCGCCCCTTCTCTGAGATTTCTCCGAAGATGTCGGGGACGATTCGCGTGACTTGCCCCCGTGGGAAGGCGAGCGGGATGCGCCCCTGTACCTGAAGGACGACGGAGTGTTTAGTGTGTCTCTAGCCACAGCCGCCGCCGCAGTGGCGTTCTGCAGGCCGGACATGGCGGCCCCGACAGAGGCGAGGCCCTCACTGGTCATCATGTTAAGGTCGATGTCGGCCGGGAGCATGCTGGGGTTGACGCCGCTGGCGATGAGTTGCCGTCTCATCTGTTGGATCATTTGTATCTGGGACAACAAAAAACATTTCGTTTTAAAAAATGTAAACAAAGTTGTAAAAGAATATTTGTCTATTCTAGCAGAGGTTTAATCCAAATGGCATAGGGCTGAAGGTGTGTGTGTGTCTGGGGGGGAGGGAGATGTTATCAAAATGGCATATGGTTGAAGGGGTGTGTGAGGAGGTTTCATCAAAATGGCATATGGTTGAAGGGGTGTGTGTGGGGAGGGGGGATGATTAATCACATCATCTTAGTTATTATGATTAAATAATATTATTATAACTATAACATTGCCTCATAATCACTGTGTCACTAACTAATTGCTACCTGTGTTATGTAATTAGCCAGACACCGATGTGTATTTTATACAATCTAACTTGCGAGATTAGGTTAAAGATTAGTCTTGTTGTTTATAAATGATAAACATTCCGGTCATTTACAGAGTTCAGACATCTGGACAACGTCATCATACCCCACACATTTTTGGCGGGCATCCACCCTGTCCCACCCCGAAACACACATCTACTCACCTGCATCATCTGGAGAACGTCATCCCACCCCACACATTATTGGCAGGCATCCACCCTGACCCACTCTGACTCACCCTGACCCACACTGACCCCCCCTGACCCACACCTCTACTCACCTGCATCATCTGCTGTTGCTGAAGTTGAAACAACATCGTGCGGAACATGTTGACTTCCTCTGGGACAGACTCCCGTCCAACAAGGCTGTCACTGCACTGAGCGACAGCAGCACTCGTGGCCGCCAGGGGCTCAAGCGTCACGTTACTGTTGCCCCCAAAGATGCCCCTTTCAGCAGCCTTCAATGCCCATGCTATGGCGGGGTCGGCGCCCTTGCTCGAACTACCGGGAGTGGGGCGCTCGCCACCCTCTGCGCTTTTCCTCCTCTTGAGCTTGGCGCTCATTTCCTCTGAATGTCTCGTGACGTCACGGTCAGCAGCCCTCGCTCTATTCCCGGAAAACTTATCACCCTCTTCCGTCGGCTTGTCCCTAAAATTGTTTAAAGAACTGATCATTTTGTTCCTAAGTCCAAGAATAAAATTCTCCTCAGACCGAATCTGCGATCGATACCTGCTGTTCTCTTCATTTTTGTAATCGTCTTCGTCCCTGGATCTCTTCCTCCCACGCCTGGAAACCTCGTTGTCGTCTGCGGGATCAAAGTCCACGCTCTCGTTTCTCGGCCTCTCCTCCTCCTCGGTGCTGTCGAAATCATCCTTGTCGTCTCGGTCCTCGCCGTCACTGTAGTCCTTCCCGAGGCTGCCGTCGAGGCTGCTTCGGCTGAAATCGTAGCCATTCTGTAGGTAGCCGTTGACCGGCGGGTCGTAGGGCATCAAGATGCGGACCCTGGAGCCGCAGAGTTTTTTGTGGGAGATGTACTGCGAGATCTCGGTGAAGCAGATGCCGCATTTCTCGCAGGCGCTGATTGTGTCTGAGCCTTCAGGGGAGGGAACGTCACCCGAGGGGCAGAACTCTTCTAAAATAAAAAATGAAAAAAAAACAATTTTAGATATCACTTCGATGAGATTGAAGACAAGTCTTTTAGAATTTATTTTATTGAGTTTATGGGTTTTTTAAAAATTGTTTGTTTGTTTGTTGAAATACCTCACAGATACATTGTTGTTTGTTTAGAAAGTTATTGAAGATTTATTTTGTCTAAACTATTTTTTATTCGGCGAGTCCGTTATTTAGTTCAGGGTTGATGAAAATGTAAACAATAATTCCCGCCTTTTACTTTGCTATATTTGAACGCTAACAGCTGATCGAAATTAAAATGTCATTAAGAATACACTTAATAGTAATTGAGATATTGTCTAGTAGTATGTCTCTATTGGTGCACCAAAACCTCCATGTGTCATCTGCCTGTGCACCATAAAATGACTAGAGCTTCGATGAATAATTAAAGGGACACAATAACTGGACAGGGACTTGGACAGAGTAGCACCCCGCCCCATATTATTTTACGTGCCCCCCCCCCCGCGGCCCTTTCCCCAGCCCCACAACACGCAAACGAAAAATAATTTGATGCCTGGTCTATTCAATAATTTAGTTCTTGGTTCTGTTAGCTACGTGTTGGCAGAATAACAGGCAGTTAATAGCTGTGAGCACCAGAGTGATGTAGCTACAATTGTTGGACCAGAGTGATGTAGCTACAATTGTTGGACCAGAGTGATGTAGCTACAATTGTTGGACCCCAGAGTGATGTAGCTACAATTGTTGGACCAGAGTGATGTAGCTACAATTGTTGGACCAGAGTGATGTAGCTACAAATGTTGGACCAGAATGATGTAGCTACAATTGTTGGACCAGAATGATGTAGCTACAATTGTTGGACCAGAATGATGTAGCTACAATTGTTGGACCACAATGATGTAGCTACAATTGTTGGACCACAATGATGTAGCTACAATTGTTGGACCAGAATGATGTAGCTAGAATTGTTGGACCAGAATGATGTAGCTAGAATTGTTGGACCAGAATGATGTAGCTAGAATTGTTGGACCAGAATGATGTAGCTACAATTGTTGGACCAGAATGATGTAGCTAGAATTGTTGGACCAGAATGATGTAGCTAGAATTGTTGGACCACAATCCCAACCATCTATCTCACCATATAAATGTTAAGATTTATTTTAACTACCGTAGATACTTTCGCTGCTTTTACTCATTAATAGATGGCGTTAATTTCATCAATATTCCACTAATAAGTCCACTAATAAGTCCACCAATAAGTTCACCAATAAGTTCACCAATAAGTTCACCAATACGTTCACCAATTTATAAAATGAGGGGATAGATTATAGAAGATGTGATTTCTTGTGTATTACTTGGAAATAGTGTTCGTGTGTTTTTTTTTTTTTAAATAATAATCTAAACCAGGGGTCTACAAACCACGGCCCGCGGGCCAAATGCGGCCCACGAGACCCTCTGCTCCGGCCCCGACCATGAATAAGTCATTTTCCCTCATCAACCATCAACACTTGCATACATCTAGACATGGGTGACAGTCCAGTACCATCAACTGCACGAACCTTTCTTTCTAGAACTACAAATAAAAGTGGTATTGGTATGAACCGACAGTTTACCCAGTGTAGACAAAAAGAACGGCTCGTATTAAGCCTGTAAACGACATGGGTGTTTTGTTCTAGGACTCCAGAGCATGTTTGCTGACATCGTCCAAGTATGTTGACACAGTGATAACGGCTGCTAGTCCTGGAGGGCGGGGGGGGGGGTGTCGCAGCTACGGCGGTCCTGCACGGAACCGGCCATCAAACAGCGGACGCAGTTGCTTTAATGTAGCATTCAATATATCAAAATTAATTTGACATCTGACGAGTGGGCCAGCGGACCCGTGGAGGGCCCCCGCACCCGTCCTCTTGATGCCTGACAGGCCCTCATGCAACTTTGATGGCGCTACACATCAGAAGAAGTCTTAATCAACGCCCTCCCATGCCCCTCCCTGCTCCCTCTCCGATTATTGGTAGTGTTACCGTCCCTCTCAGCGCGCGTCTCCGCACTAACTATTGGCAGTGTTACCCTGTACGTGATGAAATAATTATGATATTGTCTGGGGGGCGGCACCTTGTTTTATTGCTTCCCATCACGCTCAGCAGCCTTGCTCCCCCCACCACAATACAGCAATATAACGGATACATCACAATACAGCAATATAACGGATACATCACAATACAGCAATTTAACGGATACATCACAATACAGCAATTTAACGGATACATCACAATACAGCAATTTAACGGATACATCACCCTTAATACAGCAATATAATTGATACATCACCCTTAATACAGCAATTTAACGGATACATCACTCTCAATACAGCAATATAACGGATACATCACTCTCAATACAGCAATATAACGGATACATCACTGTCAATACACCAATATAACGGATACATCACAATACAGCAATTTAACGGATACATCACCCTCAATACAGCAATATAACGGATACATCACTCTCAATACAGCAATATAACGGATACATCACTGTCAATACACCAATATAACGGATACATCACCCTCAATACAGCAGTAGTATCTTACCTTCACCAAACAGCCAGTCAATCTACCTCATGTATCTCATCTACCTCATGTATCTCATCTACCTCATGTATCTCATCTACCTCATGTATCTCATCTACCTCATGTATTCTCATCTACCTCATGTATCTCATCTACCTCATGTATCTCATCTACCTCATGTATCTCATCGACCTCATCGACCCAGCTTGTCAGAAAATATTCATTCCCGCACCCGCCCTACCCCACTTCCACGTTTAATCAAAATCTAAGTTTTAAAAGGCAGTTGTTTTGGACTTTACTGGAGAAACTTCTTAGATTGAACGAGATGTCAGGTAGGGAACCCTTTACCCAAAGAACCCATTAACCAAAGAATCATTTACCCAATGAACCCATTACCCAAAGAATCCTTTAACCAATGAACCCATTACCCAAAGAATCCTTTACCCAATGAACCCATTACATAACGAACCCATTACCCAATGAACCCATTACATAAAGAACCCATTACCCAATGAACCTATTTCCTTTAGCTTTTAATACCCCTATCTGATGACATCAATAAAATCATCTTCCCAAACAACTTAGAGCCCAATATTTCCTGGACCTGCTGTGAACATGATTCCCCCGTACCTCCCCCCACACCCGGTCCTGTTAAGGGACAATTAAAACAAACACACGAGAAAAAAGCCATAAAACTCACCAGCAGATGTTGTCCGATAGAAAGAATGGAACCAACCATAAGCTTTGGACCCACTTTCATCAATACTTAAAACCTCCTTACGGTAGATGTTCGATTGTGTTCTCAGCAGAACAAAGGCGGTAAAGAAAGTTAAGCTGATAGTGGAGAATGATTTCCTTTTGTTTTAAGTAGTAATGACTAGAACCTGGTCCCCTGACTATCAATACAACGCACTCTCTTAATAACGGCTGGATTTTTTCTACATAAAATTTGAGTCATTTTTATTTTATATCGTCGTTTTTTTCCCCCGTCTTTCTTTCTTTCGTTTTTAATGAATCATGTTCTGAAGTCAGTGCATGGTAGTAAATGAAAGCGGTTTTATTTCCGTTCGTCTGATCAAACATTTCTAATGCTAAATATAAAAAGTGAAGAAACGGAACAAAAAAAAAAAGGGAATTTGATAGATGGTGCAGATGTCGGGGTTAAGTTGTCTGACTAGAAAAGGTGAAAAATATGGCATGACTTTGAATGGAATGGCTCCACATGACGTCATGAGTTTATTGAGTTCACTTTGTCTTTTTTGGAATTTCAGACATCCCTGTGACAAAATGAAATGTTATAAATGTTTAAACGCGAATGCGATCATTCGTGTGTAGCAGTCAGTTTGCACTGTTTATGAGGAAATGAAAACAATACAAAGAAAATAATCGCCCATTCGATATTTTCTAACACACGCCATATGATCGCTGTGTATTATATCGTAACAACAACAGTAAATCTGTGGCATTTTTGTATCGTAACAACAACAGTAACTCTGTGGCATTTTTGTATCGTAACAACAGTAACTCTGTGGCATTTTTGTATCGTAACAACAACAGTAACTCTGTGGCATTTTTGTATCGTAACAATCACCAACTGTAACATTAACCACAAATGTGATGAAACGTCCAGCTCCACATTAAAAAACCTGTCGCTACCCTCCACACCGTCCATACCAACTGCCTTGTCACTAAAGTGTTCACACCGCCCCTAACTTATGTTACAGGTAATATAATCACCTGTCACAGGTAATATAATCACAAATTAAAGATTAATTTCTCCATCAGCATGCGTGTGTCCCCCCCTTCCCCACCACCGCATCCCATCTCACCAAGAACTTCAACAATCCAATTCTAGGCAGGGCTTGTTGAATAAAAGATTGGCCCGTCAAGAAATGATCGCATGTCTTGTAAGCTGTGTGAACTGGTTGTGTGTGTGGGGGGGGGGGCATCAAGCCATCTGACCGACTCCGTACTTATGTCATGGTGTTCTGTAGGTAGGAAAGTTCAGCTAAACCACTACGGCTACGGCTGGTGGAAAGAGAATCTTTAATTACGACCGGCGGATTTAATCTGACTGGCATATCCCACGCAGACACACACACAGACACACAGTAATCCATGACACTTAATTATGAAACCTTTGGGTGAAGACGTTACATGTTAATACGGGATATTTTATCAGCCATGGCTTTCAGGCTAATGTTAATACGGGACATTATATCAGCCAGGGCTTTCAGGCTAATGTTAATACGGGACATTAAATCAGTCAGGGCTTTCAGACTAATGTTAATACAGGACATTATATCAGCCAGGGCTTTCAGGCTAATGTTAATACGGGACATTATATCAGCCAGGGCTTTCAGACTAATGTTAATACGGGACATTATATCAGCCAGGGCTTTCAGGCTAATGTTAATTCGGGACATTATATCAGCCAGGGCTTTCAGGTTAATGTTAATTCGGGACATTATATCAGCCAGGGCTTTCAGACTAATGTTAATACGGGACATTATATCAGCCATGACTTTCAGGCTAATGTTAATTCGGGACATTATATCAGCCAGGGCTTTCGGGTTAATGTTAATACTGACATTATATCAGCCAGGGCTTTCAGGCTAATGTTAATACGGGACAGTGTATCAGGCATGACTTTCAATTTTTGCCGTATATTCAATACTTTCTAAATACACAGGATGAATCCATTGCGTTTTAAGTTTCAAAATATTAAAATTTATTACATGTTCCTCCGCCGCAACTCAAACAACATTTAGATTTGATTTGCACAAAAAAAATGTGCCACCATTATTTTATACCACCGAAATTTAACGGCCTGATTTATCCGTCCTTTCATTTATAAGCCATTACAAATCCATTTATGCGCTCCTTCCCACCCACTCCCACATTCCTCCCCAGGCCGCCCTCCGTTGAAGCCTCGACACCCGGGCTACTTACGAATGTACCACGAGACTCGCAGCTTCCATGATTGATCGCCCCCGATCGATAGAGGAGAGAGAAGAACGATAGTGAGGAGATAGCCACGGACCCGAAAAAATATGATTTGATATGATGTGCGGGCATCTGTAACATCTTCTGATTGGCCAGACGCGGTCCTTGCGCGGGGCCATCGGCGGCCTGCCGGTGACAAAGGATGCGCCACGTTATGAACCATTCCGACACATTATGATACCAAGTCTCGCGGCCATTCGCGGGGAAACTCGTGCCTCCTTCGAGCGGGATGGACTCATTTTTTATGTTATCAATTGATCGACCGGACTACAGGCTGGGAGAGTGCATCCGTTCCTGGGCTGTTAAATGAAGGACACAAGTCTTCTTCACAAGGACGTCAGTACAAGATGTAAGGGGGGGGGGGGATGGGAATAACTGGACTTTTAAAATTTAGTTGAGTGATGTCAAATGTACGTACAAGTATAACACCAAGTACATATCCCTGGTACATGTACACACAGTTACACGATTAGCAATGGTGTACTGTGCCTGTGTGTAGCCGCGTCGATTACCCCCCCCCCCCTTTAAAATACCTTAAATTCTGTAAAGAAGGAGCACCTGTAACATCCAGAATAAGAAGATTCGATTTACTT
>MUZC01000238.1:99936-131099 GCA_002072015.1 Radix auricularia | reverse complement strand
TTATCTGGACAGACACACGTAAGACACTTTTGTTAGTATTGTTATCTGGACTGACACACGTAAGACACTTTTGTTAGTGTTATTATCTGGACAGACACACGTAAGACACTATTGTTAGTATTATTATCTGGACAGACACACGTAAGACACTTTTGTTAGTATTATTATCTGGACAGCCACACGTAAGACACTTTTGTTAGTATTGTTATCTGGACAGACACACGTAAGACTCTGTTGTTACTATTGTTATCTGGACAGACACACGTGTTCATTCCGCCCGTGAGCACGACACTTGCTCCCAGCCTGTCACCGCTCCGCTCACAGCTCCAACATGGCGGCCGCGGTGCTAAAATTACCTTCCCCTCGGTGTCAAGATAAAGGAAATGGGGGATCAATTGTTTCCCGAGCGTTGTCCGACTAATTTCTGTGACGAGTTCTTTCGACTTTCGTGCAGGTGGGCGCGTCCTGCGGTTGGGGGAACGTGCCCCCCTACCCCCCACCCCACCAGCGTCTATCGCAACATCTGTGAGAGACGGCCTCGTGTGGTAGACTGGAAAAGATTTTAAAATCTCATGGAATCTACTTAGGAGACAACACAATTTTTGCATGAGGAAAGTGGTTTTTATGTTGGTAGCAACGGGACAGATGTCATCCCGCAATAGGTATTAACACAAGTATTTTTAGCGCATTTTCGAGATGTCGAAATCGCTATTGCACCCGTTTTGTCCGTCCGTCCGTCCGTCCGTCTGTCATCACCCTTGATCACAGCATCCATAAGTCCTAGACCCATGATGTATATATGTTTTTTGTATGTCCTGACCTGCCATTTGTGCATCAACACTCAGTTACTCGATCCGTTTAAAAACCCCGTTAAAACTACCAAAAAATATTTCGAATCGAGAGGTAACACTAGCGCAGGGAACGGCCGCCATTGCCGGAAGTCGAATGCACAATTCTTCAAGCATTGAAGAGTGGTGCGAAAGGGTGCAAAATAATTAGTTGTTTTTTTTTAGTTGACGTCATTAGAATATGTGTAAAAGTTTAGAGAGTTTTACGTCATCATTTGTGGTGACTTGTAGTTGGATTAAAGAGAAAATAATTTTTTTTTAAATGTAAAGAAATGACTTTTAAATAAAAAAATGTCAGGTATATTCATTACACAAGAAAATTCATAAAAATATGTCTAAAATCTAAACACAATTACTGATAACTACATAATTCTGATATCTAACATAAGTACTGATACATAATACGAAAATGCGCTAACACGTCCTGAATTCCAATAGGTACCAGGCTTAACATGATTTTTTTATGATACCAGAACTATCTTCGATTAATGTGTAAAATAATCTCAATGTACTAGTCGTTAACTTCTAGTTATGAATCACAAGCTGAATAACAAGATGTGCGAATAAATAACTGTATCACTAACTGTATAAATGGTTGTATGTTTAGCTTTATTAATAGTAAATAGCTTTACATATAGCAGGATAAATAGCTGTACACATAGCTGTATGACAAGCTGTTTTATTAGCTGTAATCTATAAAAAAAAAAAAAAAGCGTCCGTTGCCAAAATAATAAAGTTCATGATTAAATAGGAAACCCTCACCTAGGGCTTTGACCACCCCCACCTAGGGCGTTGACCACACCCACCTAGGGCTTTGACCACCCCCACCTAAGGCGTTGACCACCCCCACCTAGGGCGTTGACCAAACCCACCTAGGGCTTTGACCACCCCCACCTAAGGCGTTGACCACCCCCACCTAGGGCGTTGACCACCCCCACCTAGGGCGTTGACCACACCCACCTAGGGCTTTGACCACCCCCACATAAGGCGTTGACCACCCCCACCTAGGGCTTTGACCACCCCCACCTAGGGCTTTGACCACCCCCACGTAAGGCGTGGATCACCACGCTTCACATACAAATCTTGTCAAAAATCCAGTCTCCACTGCCAGACATTCATATAAAAAACAAAATATATTTTAAAGACTTAATTTATATTTTCCCCCTCGTAAATGTATTTATGTGTGAGCAGAGCTAGGAGTGGCACTTTGGGACCTGACAGAAAAGACAGCATCCAACATTTTATACGATTCTTTCAACAAAAGCTTCGTAAGGACAAAGAAAAGATTTTTTTTTTTTTTTTAAATCCTTAAATTCTTTTTTATGCGGCTTCTTGTTTTTTAATGACAATTTATCTTTCAGTTCAAGTAAATAGGAGTGTGGAAAAACTATTCGTGGCGAAACACACCAAACAAATACGACAAAAGTAAAAGAGCAACAAAACAAACCAAAAACTATTTGACGAGCTTCCGGTGTGATGGTAAGAAGAAATGATAATGGCATTTTATTGAGCCAGAAGTTGGAAGGGGGTGGGCTTAGATTTAGCCTTGACCCCAATGTTGAAAGTATTTTTTTAAAAGCTCTGGCTCAAAATTAACGGGAGGAAGAATACGCGGATTTGGCTGATGTGGCTGTGGTGGTTATGATAGGTGTGGGATGAGTGGGAGGAGTGGGCTAGTGAGGCCGGTCCAGACAACGGATGACTGCGGCTCTTGTCCGCTAAGCGGACGTTTATCGCCGGGTGTCGCTGTTTTGTTGTCGTTAAGTCCTCCTATCATATCACCGCCCCATCCCCGCCCGCTGGCCCCACCACGTGCCTGGAGTCATTCTACGCCCCTAATCCTAATCTCGTGTCGCATTATCTGGATTATCATCCCAACAACCTCCCCCACCCCCTCGCACTTTTTTTGAGCCACGCGCCGTATTAAACTACATTCAATGCTGAGTGATGCTGTTGTGCTCGCGACAGACTGTTGGCGATAGTATGGTGTTGCTGGTGTGGGAATCATGACATTGTGTTGCTGTGGTGTCGTGGTGTGCCGCTTTAAGCCAGGTGCGCATAATGTTGTGCAGGTGTAAATTGACTTTGAATATAGATAGCTGTATAGGAATATAGATTTTTAGATAAGTATTAGGACCCGTCCATAAGTGACGTCACAAAGCTTTGACACCCGCCCCCTAAAAGCCGTATTTTCTAAATGAAAGTGAGCATGCTGAAAATGACTTGTTTGACATAAAAACAAATATTTAGTGCAGGTCTGCGCTCTTGATATCGTAACACGCGTGAAGACATTGAAAACGTGATTTAATGAATTGGAAGGAATATAATATTTAAATGGAACTTTAAAATAAAATGTTGCGTTTTTCATGTGACGTCACATTTCTTAGCATCCCCCCTCCCTCGTCACACATCGTCACCAATGCGTTACCGCCTCCCCTTGACGTCATTCATGGACGGTCACTTTCGTGTATATGAAATATATTTAAAGTTACATTTCATATTTCAATGCCTCTTTACACCTTCGAAATCTTATTTGTTCTTTCATAGAATAATGATGCAAATTTTCTTTTTAAAAACACAAAACAAAAGAAAACAATACAAATAATTGTAACTATTTAACAATGATACCTCCCCATATGGGCTGCACAATTTAACAATGATACCTCCCTATATGTGCTGCACAATTTAACAATGATACCTCCCTATATGTGCTGCACAATTTAACAATGATACCTCCCCATATGGGCTGCACAATTAACCATGATACCTCCCCATATGAGCTGCACAAATTAACAATGATACCTCCACATATTGGCTGCACAAATTAACAATGATACCTCCCCATATGGGCTGCACAAATTAACAATGATACCTCCCCATATGGGCTGCACAAATTAACAATGATAACTCCACATATGGGCTGCACAAATTAACAATGATACCTCCCCATATGGGCTGCACAAATTAACAATGATACCTCCCCATTTGGGCTGCACACATTAACAATGATACCTCCCCATATGGGCTGCACAAATTAACAATGATACCTCCCCATATGGGCTGCACAAATTAACAATGATACCTCCACATATGGGCTGCACAAATTAACTCCACGGCTCCTGTTTTCGTCAAGATTGTTGTTGTGTTCAATAATTCAGAGTTTGTTGAGGGGGCGCAAGCGACTCGACACCCTTACTTGTGAATTAAAACAACTTTTATGGCCGCACATTCGTGCCCCTCATGTGTCAACTATCTCGTTCTATCCAACTTACCGCCGGCCCCTGGCCCAGTTCGCGACCAGGGACCCCAGCTGTCTACCCGTGACACCCCAAGGCTGTCTAAGACAGACCCGATCTTATTATTTCATTCAGTGTCTATCCCCATTCAGAACAACCCCGCGCCGACTTTCATCAACATCGTGGGGAATATCAAGGGAAAGAAAAGGAAAAAAACAACAACCCATAATACGGTTGTGTCCCGCCAAGGTGTAGGTCTTTAATGTGTTTTCTAGTGAAGGATTGAGTACATCAGAACTTATCTATAAATTAAAGAATTGATATTATCAAGTAATATTTAATCAAGGGCTATAGGACTATATAAGGACAATATGACTATACCACAATCATTGACGGCGTTACACCGATACGACGATTTGAACCTGTCTTCTTATTATAATTTAAAAATTATATATATATATATATATATATATATGCTGATAACGGATCTCTATACCTCCAAGATACAGCTGTCATAAGGACAGTCAAAGATGCCACTAGTATAGGGATAGTCCTTAAGAAAACTTCTGGTGCGTCCTTTCGGTGCTTTCAAGCATCATTTAAGAATATAACACAAGATTCACACTAACACGAATTCACCCCAATATTAATTAGGAATATAATACAAAATTCACACTTCATGAATTTACCCCAATTTCAAACTTGACATACAACTTACATACAACTTACGTTTGGCAACACTCGAGAATATTTTGTTAATGAAATAGATTTCCCGAAGTTGGTATTAATAGACCGAAAGCGACATACTCTCCAAGCATTCTCTTTGATGTCCTTCCACCTTGTCCCAGCAAATAATGGCTGCCACTGGTAGTCCATTGCAATCGTCCACAGCCACCAAATAAGAACATAGCTTATATGATGTGAACTTTTACTTATAAACCATCATGACTTGGCCGTACAAACAATCGACTACATCATTGGTCTCTCTGCACCATGATGATCTCAGCTTATCTCCTCATACAAATACGTTTCTATTTTCTGATCTAAAAAAAAATATTTAAAATCATCGCATGCACTTATATACCTCTCAACTCAGATCCAAGTTTTTAGCGTCGCGCGTCCATCGATTTTTATGGTCAGCTTTCGATTTTACAATTTTTTTTCAAAAGTTTGTCTTTATCCACATTGGACGCGAGCACACAACGACAGCCAGAGCAAAGGTTGCTTTAACATGTCTAAAGAGAAGCTGGCTTCTTGCATACACGCAGTGTTCTGAGCCAGTAGTCGGAAGTTCAATAAAAGTTTTGGAAATTCTTTTAAAATATATTGCACTAATTTGAGTATTTATCACACACGGAAAAAAAGAAGGTATTGAACACAAGGCTGTCGAAAACATTTTTTTCCCGTTAGCTCAGTGTTGTTATAGCCGATAAAACAAAGTTTGTAGGTAAAAATAAGTTATGTAAAAGTGAAATGGGTTTTTAACCTTATCAATCAACACTTTGCCATGATGATATCCTCGGACCCCTTCATTCAATCTTGTCTTTACATCGTGATCGCCGAGGAACATTATCGTTCTGGCTTTCAAAAGAGGATTTTTTTATGGGCCTCATTTCCCGTAGGATCTCTTTTACCACCGGCCCTTTGTTTCCCCGACCTTGTCAGTCCCAAATGGGTAAGGTAGAGATTTTTTGATAATCTATGCAAATGGATGAATGGAAAGTAACGCAGAAAATGTAGCTCATGAAGAACCACGCAACCAATATTCCCTTTAAGCTGCGCACAAGTTAAGAATTACCGCGCAGCAAATTTATGGTGTAAAATTTTGCAGGGAAAATGAATGCTGTTCAATCTTTCGCTTTCAGACACCCAAGAACCCCACTTTGAGAAGCACTGATCTCTTGAAAATGACTTGGGGTGTCTCTCTTTGATCCCCAGCTAGTAGGAAAAGATCCACCGTGTGCCCACAAATTCTTGCCACACAATTTGGAGAGTCATAAACAGTTTTTGACGCTAAAACGCCAAACGCCAAGTTTTTAATTTTTCTCACCAACAATGCCAAATTTACTGCAGGTGGCTATTATATTCTTATCCCGCCCATTTCTCTCCGACTAGTTCTGTAACAAAAGAATAATCTCCCATGTCACTGGGCGGTGTAATGTATATAAAACACACCATAGAAAATAATCCCAGCAGGCCGAGCACAAAATGCCGGCCTCTTGAGTTACCCCGGGTATAATAAACATCAGAAGTTGGCAGTTCTTGGTGTATGGTGTGTGTTGGTTGGTGTATGGTGTGTGTTGGTCGGTGTATGTTGTGTGTTGGTCGGTGTATGGTGTGTGTTGGTTGGTGTATGGTGTGTGTTGGTCGGTGTATGGTGTATGTTGGTTGGTGTATGGTGTGTGTTGGTCGGTGTATGTTGTGTGTTGGTCGGTGTATGGTGTGTGTTGGTTGGTGTATGTTGGTCGATGTATGGTGTATGTTGGTCGGTGTATGGTGTGTGTTGGTTGGTGTATGGTGTATGTTGGTCGGTGTATGGTGTATGTTGTTCGGTGTAGGGTGTGTGTTGGTTGGTGTATGGTGTATGTTGGTCGGTGTATGGTGTATGTTGGTTGGTGTATGGTGTATGTTGGTTGGTGTATGGTGTGTTTTGGTCGGTGTATGGTGTGTTGGTGTATGGTGTATGTTGGTTTGTGTATGTAGTATGTTGGTTGGTGTATGGAGTATGTTGGTTGGGTTGGTTTCATAAGCAGATAGCTATTGTGTTCTGTTCAGATATTGCCCGGCCCAGTTATGTAATAAAGTTCACCATAATTTTCGATAATCAACTATTTCAGTCTAACGATATTCAACAAAGCAGTAGCATTTTTTGTAAGCCACAATATATACAGGTAGTTATTGAATATTTTGCAAGTAACATCCATTTCGACGTTAAACACCGAGCACCTCTGTTTAGAATGAAACTGTTTTATTTTAATTTTATATTATTTTTTTAGCACAAAAATGGAAAACATAACTGAAAACAATATTTTCCTTATACTCGTGTTTATATTAATATGTTAACCACCGAGGTTCGAGCGAGGGCCAACACGAGTCATGGTGGGGTTATTATGTTAAACGGCCATCAGCAGCAGACACAATGGATCTGTTTACGCTGCCCTCATGCCACATTATGAATTAAGCGAAATTTAATTTCCTGCCTCTCGCTTTCAAAGCTGCCGCAATCCGGAGGATATTAATCCACTTGTGACAGATGCTCACATTTGTGTCATAGATCACTTGGGTATGTGATCACATTATGGCCTCATCCCACACACCCACGCGTTGCAACATAAATTCCCAATATTTCAATACAGTGCGCCACAAATTTAATTAAAAATACCCCATATTCCAATACTACGATACAAATCCATAACAAATTGCACTAAAAATACCACATATCCAATGCAAATACCTCACATATTTAAATATGTACACCAGATACTAGTGTACCTTATAGATTAAAATATCACACATTGTAACAAAACACATCATATTTTAAATAATATAAATACCCCATATTGTAATAAAACACATCATATTTTAAATAACATAAATATCTCTTATTATAACACAAGTACCTGACTGATTTAATTAAACTTTCGGACAAAACAAAATACATTATGGCTTTTTACCAATACGGCTGACTAAATCACAGTTCCCTTTCAGTTTTAAACAAAAAAATAACCCCCCCCCCCGATATAACTAGCAAGGCTCAACATTAAAAATTCACAAAAATTTCACAAATTCAACTAATGACCAACACACATAGAGAACAGAGAGCAATTATTTGAGCACTAACGTATCATAGATGTGACAAGAATCTCACAGCTTTACAACAGACAAACAGACCAACTAATTTTTAAACAAATATACCCAGCGCGAAAATAAATAGCTTTCTGTTTTAACAATTACATATAGAATATCTTTGAACATACCGCCTCTATCAATAAGTCTCCATGCAAATTTTCTGGACAACTCATTGCTTGAACTTTTCAATGAACACCTAAACGACCGTTATGTTAATGACCGCCATATTCGTGCGCGTGTTTAACACAAATCTCTTGATTTAATATCTTGGGAATTATAATAATGATCGCCAGTCTTCCACGTCACTGCACCAACAAACAGACATCATAAAACTAGATTTGTTAGGGAGAAGTGGCAACGATGCGTTGCTATGGTGAATAACGAGCGGACAGTCTACTCACTGATGCGGTTCTCAAAGTGGTACGGGTAGCCCCACAAATTCAATAAATCATTGTTGCCTTTTAAAAAGTTTAAGATATAACGTCGATCTCCATCAAACGATTTGAAGAAAAAAAATTTTATGAAATGCTTGGTTATAAAAGTGAAAGTCACACTGTCGTTATGAGTAGAACAAGGGAAGAACACAGCTAACATAAAAGTGGGAAAGCAGTTGGGTGAAATAATAATCTACGGATCAGATTTTCGTAGAGAATCCTAGATCAGTTGAATGTAATGAGCCATTTACTATCCCTTGCTGTACGCTCATACATTGCTGAAGCTTTTTAAACATTTATTTTGTTGTTCCTGTGTCTACTTCCCTAAAAAAAAGGAACTCTTTTCGGAGACACGTTTTTTTTTTTTTTTTTTTGAATAGCGTGAATTTTAAAACGGTTGTCCCAAACTTTGTTTACACTCTTTCATCACCATGGCAACCATCACGAAGGCAATTCTCAGGTCATTAGTTATTTACAATACTTTGACATTATTATTGTTAGAGTAATACAGGCGTCCGGAGAAAGTCAAAACTTCGGCCACATCTATGGTGGACTCTGGGAAGGTGGCCGTTCTTTTAAGAGTCGAGGACCGCCGATATTCTGCCCTCGAACTATAGCTCAAACGCTCTGCATAAATCCCAAACGTTGAGATAATTTTAAAATGATGTTTAGTTTATTGATGCAAATTAGGCGGCGGCGGTGATGTGAAGAGACACATCTGTCAGGGCGAGCAAACAGCGAGGTACAGAGGGTACGATTTAACAACCGTGCGTCGGGGGTATCATGGCAGCTCAGTTATAATGGCAGCCGTGTTATATAATGGTAGCCGTGTTATATAATGGTAGCCGTGTTATATAATGGCAGCCGTGTTATATAATGGCAACCGTTTTATATAATGGCAACCGTTTTACATAATGGCAGCTGTGTTATATAATGGCAGCCGTGTTATATAATGGCAGCCGTGTTATATAATGGCAACCGTTTTATATAATGGCAACCGTTTTACATAATGGCAGCTGTGTTATATAATGGCAGCCGTATTATATAATGGCAGCCATGGTATATAATGGCAGCCGTGTTATTATATAACGACAGCCGTGTTATATAATGGTAGCCATGGTATATAATGGCAGCCGTGGTGTATAATGGTAGCCGTATTATATACTGGTAGCCGTGTTATATAATGGTAGCCGTGTTATATAATGGTAGCCGTGTTATATAATGGTAACCGTGTTATATAATGGTAGCCGTATTATATAATGGTACCTATGTTATCTAATGACAATGCACTAAATTGACTTTTCTTTGGAGAATGAGCCACTAGCTATGGAACAATATGAATGTTATATTTTTAGATTACATTTTAGCGGAACAATATTTTTAAGCATAAATATAGTCGAATCCCTATGTTCTCAATATTGTTTAGCCTAGTAAAACTACTAAACTGTGCATTCCGCTGTCAAGTTCAATAAGATGTCTTACATTAACGGAGAATTAACAAATAGCTTATAAGAGACATCCTTCTCAATATATCTACATTTACATATTGATTTGAATATTTTTTCACATTCGTCCGTACAAATCTTTATACAACATGTCCTTTTAAAAAAATATTTACAGCCCCATTATTTTTTTTTAAAAAACTAAAATAGAGTTTCGCGATATTGCGACAATGCCTCTCCATTGAATTTCTTGACATCTTTCTTACTACACTTAATTGTTCTATTGAGGAAACATTTTTTCAAACACATTTCATCTCCAGTTCACGACCGGAAGTTGCTTATTATAATAGAATCTATGTGTGCCTCGGCCTGATTGTACTTAAAAATAGTTTATTTAATTAAACTGGACCAAGTATTGGGGTTAACTGGCGAAAACGCAATTCCTAAGTTAATTAAAGACAATGTACAAAAACAAGTTTTTATCACTGGGTGCCGAGTGGCGATGTAAGAAAGATGTAACTATACGTCACATCAAACATGGTGGTGTTTACCGGCCTTGAACTTGAAAGGTTTCTCAGACGACAATAAAAACTACCAAGTTGAAGAAATAGAATCAAATATTTCGTGGCTTATCTCAGCCGACAATTTTTAGACACCGCATAAAACCGGATGACTAAACGTATAAAACACTCAATTTCATAGTCTGCTTATGGAAAATAAACGGGAAAAAAATGATTTGGTGTCATACAAATAACACTAATAACAATAAAGAATTAGCCACATTCGTAATTTGTTATGTTCGTAACAACTCGTTCAGTTTGTTATGTTCGTAACAACACGCTCAACACTGAAAATCGACGTACAGAAATGAAATACAATAAGCTTAAATACAATAAGCTTATCAACGTCAAAATGTGATAATAAATTCATTTCACAGCACACGACAAAACGTTGAATAAATCGGAAGAACATATTTTATACAAGGCATTTAACAAGGACAATGTCCTTAACCCTGTATTACAACTTCGAACAGATCTTGAGAGAAAGGAAAGTAATTTTGTAAGCTGAGTAGAATAAATATCAGATATCAATTATCTAAAGAAGTAACTAATCGATTCTTCACCCCCCCCCCATATAAATTTATTGAACCAATCCTGTAGTTACACGTTCAAAACTAGATGGCCTGAAATCTCGATGTGTCATGTCATTTGATGTATTTCAAATCCTGACATCTCGATGTGTCAAGTCATTTGATGTATTTCAAATCCGGACATCTCGATGTGTCAAGTCATTTGATGTATTTCAAATCCTAATCGCATATTTAGGAAAACGTGTGTCAAAGTTGTCCCTACCACCAAAGCACCCACACCCACTCCCCAGAACAATGGGGGGGGGGATTATTAATGTCTAAAGAATGTCCAACACTTATGGTTGCTACTACATTTATGAATAACATCAGTCAGTCCTGATCTCTAGACAGCCATAAAAAATTATGTTCTTAATCAATTAAGTCGGGGTGACACTGGCAGTAATTTATGCCCTGATAAAAAATAAACAAAACTATCATTTATATTTGATAAACAAAACTAGCATTTATATTAGATAAACAAAACTAGCATTTATATTAGATAAACAAAACTATCTTTTATATTTGATAAACAAAACTATCATTTATATTAGATGAAAAGGAACCAAAAAGTTTTGAATATTTTTTTAACCAAACGTAGTTTTAACCAAACGTAGTTTTAACCACACGTCTGATATATCGGTGAGAAAGTTGCAAACATTTTGCACAGTAAAAGAAATAATAGTAGAAATCTCAACTTAAACACAGACCATTATTTTAATAGAGCGATCATTTTGCCAACTTTTAGACAGTGGCTTTTGGCGCTACACCTAAATATTCATAATGGAGAAATGAGATGTATTATTTGTACTGTTGTATTTAAAGTTTAAGCTGTGATGGATACTGTCAAACAAAGATTTGGTTTTTGTATGACCATCATCTCTATACACACACCAAACGTAAATCATGATTTAGAAAGTTAAAAGTTTGGTTCAGAGTTTAATGGTAACCGAATCAGTGCCGTAATCGATTACTATTTACAACTCATCGAGTGAAAAACTTTGTACGTGCTCAACTATGGTCAACTGCTTCTTTACAGTGGAGTGAATAAAAGTATTAACATCTAGTATTGAAGAAATAATGTTTTTAGAGTCTTGGTTAATACCCATGTAATATCATCGCCAATAGAGAAATACCGCTGGAAATAGAATGAAAACACTGTCAATAGAGAAATACCGATGGAAATAGAATGAAAACACTGTCAATAGAGAAATACCGATGGAAATAGAATGAAAACACTGCCAATAGAGAAATACCGATGGAAATAGAATAAAAACCCTGCCAATAGAGAAAACCCGATGGAAATACAATAAAAACACTGGCAATAGAGAAATAACAATTTCACTAGTGTTAAAAGTGTAAACTTAATAACAAAATGGCTTTGAAATAACACGGACAGTAATGAACACACGATTGTAGACCAATTACGACCTATAGGTGTGCCGAGTGTTTAGAATAATTTAGAGACATTGTATTGTCACCTAACTCTCCCCTTCACTAGTACCCTTCTGGTACGTACCATTCCGGGGCGTAGCAACACAGTAGCAAAGAGTAGTGCAAGCAAGGTGACAGTTTGTTTTTATTTCAAGGGGACGGTACTTGTGGCCAAAGGACATTGTTATTCTTTGAAAGGGCGACTAAAATCTATGCGCGCCCGGGGCGCCACTATGCCAACTTGGCAAGTTTGCACATTTATTGTGATCCGCTCTGAATTTATCTGCGATACCTGAACGCGGTTGAAAAACTACAAACACATGCAAATATATTGAAACTACAATACGTCCACTCGGATCCGGGACTACCTCGTCACCAACACTCATCATCACCTCGTCACCAACACACATCATCACCTCGTCACCAACACTCATCATCACCTCGTCACCAACACTCATCATCACCTCGTCACCAACACACATCATCACCTTCAGCGTCAAGGCTACAACAGTTATAAAATACACCTCGATCTTTGACAATTTACAAACATAAATCTGGAATACAACAGTACGCTTTACACAGTGCTCGCGAACTGGGACATACAACAGTACGCTTTACTCAATGCTCGCGAACTGGGACATACAACAGTACGCTTTACTCAATGCTCGCGAACTGGGACAAAAATCAGTGTCCGAAAAACTCCTCCAAGGCCGCGACAGAAATATTCCCTCCAGAAAATCAGATTCCTATTGTGTTTTTGCCACTCCAATTTATACGCAATCAAATTTGAAATGACATTTATTGGATCAAAATTTCGAGCGCCCTTCCCGTGGAAGGATTATTGGGTATTAATGGAGGGACCTGCCGGTCCAGGTCTATGAGTTATGACTGGCCGTGTGATAAGGACATTTAGAGGTTATGTCAGTGTGTTGGCACTCGGGTGTGTCAGTATGGTATGATCTTAGTGTGACATATCGTTCAGAATTTAATAGTAATGTGTGCTTCAAACATAGTGTATAATTATAATGAGGTTGGTAAATAATCTGGAGAAAGTTCTATACATACAATGGTATATGAGTGTATAAAGAGTACCGATGAAATTATCAGGCTTGTCTATGGGACATATTTTTCCGTCCCATCCCATGGGATTACTATTATAATATTAATATGGAATACATTGAAAATAAAATTATGAAATTTATGAAAGTTTAGGTTTAGTGTCAACTAAATAGGACTGCATAAACAAAGAGACATGCCAGACGACAAAATTTATTAACTTTATGACAATTCAGTATCATTCCGTGTTACCGCTCGTCAAAATGAGAAAAATCTTGACAAGCCTTTAAATACATGGGACATACAAATATGTTACATTCCCATGGACAAGCCTGTAAATTATCATTATATCTCGGGTGCAAGTTTTTGAACCATATAATGTAAACGGATCATTAAAAAAAATATTTAAAAAACGCCAAGTATACAACCAAGTGTGTGAAGTAGTTGTGGATAGCAACGGGTAAAATGATGTTATCAGGACCACATAACGACGTACGTCAGGTCAACAGGGCAGTTCTGGTTGGACACTGCGGCTTTTGTCCGACGGGCGAAGTGGACACGGTGTCAACACGAGCAGGGAATAATGAATGGACCGAAAATAACTCGTGGTGACCCGTGGTCACTATTAGGACGACGACGTTCACACGATGGCCGGGGCCATGTCCAGCGGAACGCTTGACCGCGCCGAATCAGTATTAATAGCCGCAGCGGGGAAGTCGACCATGGCCAGGGCACTGTTTGGGTCGGGAAGGGGGTGGATCTCGGTGACATCATTTTGAAACATGCGTCACTTTATGTCGTGGGGGTGGGGGGCGCTTATATACGGTACAGAGGTTCTCGTTTTTGTTGTTGTTTTTTTTTGGACTGGAGACATTTTTTCAATAGTTAATAGTTTAAAAATAATTGTAACAGTTGACTTGATTGAGATCATCAAAAACTGTGATTATAAAAAGAAAATACTCCCGTCAAATGTCATATGATGAGTTTATTTTTGTCATATGTAACAGTTTGAACGGACGGACACTCGACACCAGATGGAGCCGTGAGCAACATCGTCTCCCCTTCACCCGTACGTCCACCAACTGCCACACACACATACAGACACACTTAAACACTCACGCAATCTTCCACTGACAAGAAATACATCCTTACAGCCTGGCACGATATAGAAAGCTCTGTACAGGTCTGACAAACTGGCATCTTGGACATTTGAACTGGTCGGTAAGGTGAGTCAGGTGAGTACTTTTAAACAAGTTTTGATCATTGTATTTGGCTATCTCTACGCCATTGGGGGCGGGAGGGGGGTAAAACAATAATGATTTTATGCATATTTCAAGAAACCTAATATTGGCGTGACATTATTCTACCATTTTACTATCTGTCCTAACATGAACACAATTCACGTGAAGTGCTCTATTGTGTTAAAAGATATCATCTTAGTCTTAGTGCTATCATTTAACCTTATCTATGTCCAACCATTGACCAACACCATCTCTCCCGGCCCTCAACGCATAACACGTCGGCAATCATAAGAGCCAATAGCTGAATGTCAATAACACGTTGGCAATCATAAGAGCCAATAGCTGAATGTCAATAACACGTCGGCAATCATAAGAGCCAATAGCTGAATGTCAATAACACGTTGGCAATCATAAGAGCCAATAGCTGAATGTCAATAACACGTTGGCAATCATAAGAGCCAATAGCTGAATGTCAATAACATGTCGGCAATCATAAGAGCCAATAGCTGAATGTCAATAACACGTTGGCAATCATAAGAGCCAATAGCTGAATGTCAATAACATGTCGGAAATCATAAGAGCCAATAGCTGAATGTCAATAACACGTTCATAGCTCCACTAAATCGATACAAATAAATTGGTGAACTTTGAACTTTGATCTTATTGGTACAAAGAGATCGTAACTCACTCGACTGTTGCAGTGAAGCACTTTTCAAATAAGACAAAATTATTTAAAAGAAATATGTCCGCATAAAAACGCCACTCTTCTGTCGATAATACGTTAATAATCTTAACCAAATAATCCTCGCGATTACTCATAAATTATTGCGCTATGCAAATAGTCGAACTTTTACGACTAAGTCAGTGAATCAATGGCCGCTCGGTTGTGAACAACAATCAGTTGTGGTAGTTGTGAACCACAATGGGCTGTCGAAGCATTTGGTTCACGTTTGACGTCCACAGTTGTCAACGTTTAACATTCTACAGAATACGGGAGATAGAAATGTATATATATATATATACATAAATACCCCCCCCCCCACTGAGGTTGAGAAGACAGTGACCAGCTCTGACGTCTCACAGCCAAAGGTCAGGGGTCACGATTGGTTTTAGTTTTAAGTGAAGAGTTTGAGGAATGATGCTACTACTGTTACAGAAAGTTTCTAAGGCCGAAAGATGTTCTAATAGTTTAGGAAGCAGATCGATCATGACAAACTTTATACCAGAAAGATTTTTCAACATTTAAAAAAAAAAAAAAATCTGATTTCTATCTGACATATTGTACCAAACCGGTTTCTTTTTTTTTTAATACCATTTTCAATTCAGCTGGCTTATTTTCTAAAAACGGAAGATTTTTCTCACCCCTTAAAATATTTTCAAATAGTAATAAATAAAAAATAAAACTTGATTTCCGTAAAATGCGCATGAAAAAATATTGTCTCAACATATAAGACCAATTTTTGAGTGTACATGTGTGTACGTGAAGTTAATTGGACAGTTTAGTTAGACTTGGTCAATGGTACAACTCTAACTACATTCTGTTTAATTCTGACCAATTTGAAATCTTTCGGTAGTGTACGTGTAGATCTGACGTGTACATCTTGTAATAACACTATAATAATATTATTTGTTTTGTTATATCATTAGGCAAAACAAAGAGAAACACCGAGAAAAACTCACCATTTCCAAGCACACACCACGACAACAAGCGCACACCACGACAACAAAACACCATTCCCAGCGCACACCACGACAACAAAACACCATTTCCCAGCGCACACCACGACAACAAAACACCATTTCCAGCGCACACCACGACAACAAAACACCATTTCCAGCGCACACCACGACAACAAAACACCATTCCCAGCGCACACCACGACAACAAAACACCACAATGTAAGCCATGAACACACCTGATCACCAATAATGCTGACAGAAAATCTACATAACTCATTTTTTTTTCTTCAAAAACTGGTAGCAGATTTACTTTGAGACATACAAACTACCCACAACGGAGTGGTCACTACTACCCCACCCCACCCCTCCCTTGATAAGGAAATATTGAGGTGTAAAAGAGCTTCTATTAACCTCAGTAAAAATAATATCTGAAGGTAAGTCAGGGTCATAGGTCAGCCATTAACTGCAGTAAAAGTTGAAATTCATCGTTTATAAAATAAATTTAAAAAAAAACAACAGCTTCCAACATTGCTTTCCAATGATGCTACCAACTAGTGAACTTAAAGTAAGCCGTCCGTTATTATTTCTAATGCTCAATTATTTTTTTTTAAAAACGCTTTGCGGTCCGCGCGAGAGAATATAAAGCACTAAACCCCGATCAAAGCTATAAATTGACTATAAAGTACACAACTCTAACAACCACTACGTTGTCCAAATAAATTTAATCAATTAATTAAAATAAAATTATGTGAGTCTACCGCCAAAAATGCCACTTATCCTTAATTGTTTTTTCATAAATATTTTATTAATATAGTTACTAAACATTTACCACCAAAGTAATTCCCGGATAGTCAAATTATCAAAGATTTATTTTATTTTATTTGTAAACTCGAAGACAAAAAATGATTTTCCATGCCGTAATACAACATCATAAACATATTGAAAGATTTCCACCATAAATTTGTCATTCATTAAATTAATCCTGTCAATATTTAATTTTCTACAATATTTGACCGCCCGTCTACCTATAGACAATTCATAAAATACCAGTTGGTAAGGTTATAAAAATTTTAGTGATCGCAAAGTTATAAACAATAAAAATGTCAATATTTTCCCGTCGGTGTCATATATAAACTAAATAAAACGGTCGACGGACTGTCTCGGCAAATATGTTTATTATAATAGTTTACAATGGCCTTTTGATTCAACTGAGGTGTACCTTTCAAAAACTCGGATATATTTTAATTATTAAGACAAAACGCTAAAGCTATTTACAAACAAATTTAAAAAAAAAACAAAACAAATATTTTAAAATATTTTTTTATTAAGCCAATATATTACTAACCATAGCTTAAATATTTTTTTTAATTGGATGGGAAAAAAAACACCTTAAAAAAAAAAAAGAAGAAATGGGTATTTTACGGCTACCAAACTGGCGATAGTGTTAGTAAGGAGAAATTATACTTTGACAATTCCCAAAACGAGAGAGAGTTTTATGAAAATAATAATCATGTTGTAACATCTGTTATTAAATGTAAATGAAATAATCAGGGCTTCGACACAAGCTTTTAATCGCAGTTTGATCTTGTTTAAAATTAAAATCACATTAAAAATATTACATAAAAAAAAAGTTATTTTATGTAAAACTTTATTATAGTAAAAACTGTATTTTAATCTCTGTGAAATGAATGTAATGACCTAAATACCCGTACTACGTGTCCAACATTCGGCAACCTTACTGCCAAGCTACCCCTCCTCCCCCACCCACAGAAAGAATAAATATACATAGGAAAATATATTTTAAAAACTATCCTTGACCAGAATCACGGGTTGTAATCAAATCGATATTTTCACCTTAAGTTTGTCGACTTTCTGTTGTCATTTTGTAAGCAAAAACAGAAAAAACCCACAGAATTTAAACCAAAAAAAAAAAAACAAATAGAAAAGAGTGAAACATACCCGCACTCTCGGCCCCATTCATTTTATCCTCCTCATCGTCTTCCTCCGTGTCCTCACTACTTCTCCTCTTTAAGGCTGACAAATGATCATCCTCCTCCTCGCCAAGTCTCGGTAAGTCATCGGCGTTGACCTCATCTCCTAATGAAAGTCCATCGCTGCCCACATGTCTGGGCCGCGATTGTTTCCGCCTCGACATTGTGGTCTGGTCCGGCGATTAGTGGGGGGAAAATAACCAAGTGGGCCGGCGGGCCACTTTTAATTGGTGGTCCACTCAACAAGTTCAATAAAACGGGTTCAAATAGATTTTTGGTTAAAAAAATCTGTTTCACAATTTTTCTTTAAGAAATCCACATGAATTTTGCCAACAATTTCATCACACATAACACATCACCTGAAATCATAAGAGAACGTACTCAAACTATCGAATCATTTAATTTGTAAAAATATTTTTTTTCTCCTTTAAACACAGAAAATTGAAAATTTAATTTAAAATATTCTATCACTTTAGTTTCGGCCCTTCACTTGCACCGGGCGCGGCGAACATTTGCAAACGAACAACTCGACAGCTTCACGATAAATCCACATGTTGTGTTGTTCTTTTGACTATGACGTCCGGATCAATCCTACATTAGGGACTATTCAAGACAACAACACAATACCTAGAGATGAAGAAATTTTTTTGGTGTGGTTATAAATCCATAAGGAAAAGCCCCAGTCCCGCACACACGCCTCGGAGGTCCAATAAGACCTGCAACGATCTCTCTCCCCCTTTCAGGTTCGCCCAATCGCCTCCGAACACGAGAGAGCTCCACAACAATACACACACAGCGCCCGGGAGGGGGAAGCGGCTGGGAGAAGCGACCAGGACGGCCGTGCGCGCTTGCCACTCGTGATGATCATAATCTGAAATACAGAGATGGGGGGTACGGCATTATCATAACCAGATTTCGTGCTAGCGTTCCTATTGGCTTTCAGGGAGATCCCTTGGAAAAATGACGGGCCAGGGGAGAGAACCACTCTCGCTTTTCTTTCTTTTTTTATTTTCGTTTAAACCCACCCTCTCTTTTCTTTTCTTCCGCCGTAGCTGAGAAAATCCCCCCGCCCTCCTGAAACCTCTCCCGCTCTCTCCGCCCGCCCACCCTCCGACCTAAGTATAAACTTATCCCTCCTGCACCATTTTCACTAAGTTACACCACATAAATTGGCGAAGGCGAGTTTAACTCTTCTTTATCTCTTCCTCTCCTTTCTTTCTCTCTCAAACCTCCTCCCCCCCCCGCCCGACACACTAATTCCCCTAGAGCCCCAACGTTTTTTTAAAAAAAAGTGGAGTTGTTGAAGTGGAAGGGGCTTACTACAACTTCGACCCCGGCCGCCGACCCACCTTCTCCGTCACACCTCTGCTCGCTGCGCCCACCCACTCGCTAACATCGTCTCGTGTTGATTTTACCATTTGGCCCTCCAGGTCTCCCCCCCCCCCCCGACCCCGGACAACGTTTGCCGACAGTAGGCAGTCTGTAAATTAGGCATTTGGCGAGCTGTGGAACAACACAAGGCGAAACTTGAATGAAAGACTTGGTCGTTGTTAAAGTCTTGGAACTATAGGCTCTAGGCCTACCGTTTAAACTTGATGATCTGAGATCTCTAGGCCTACCGTTTAAACTTGATGATCTGAGATCTCTAGGCCTACCGTTTAAACTTGATGATCTGAGATCTCTAGGCCTACCGTTTAAACTTGATGATCTGAGATCTCCAGGCCTACCATTTAACAGTCTATTGTTGCTAGTCTTTACGATCATCTCTCCTCACTCTATTGTTGCTGGTCTGTACGATCACCTCTCACTGCTGATATGACGGAGCAGATTCCTGCGATCAAAGACTCGAGCCGCAGCGAGGGCCTGTGAGCACCACGAGTTAATGGGCCTTAGTTGTCAGAATGAGAAGAAAAACGTTTCTGTCCTGACCTTGTCGGTCTTCACAATGGCTCTTTGCACGTGCTGGTGAACATTGGCGAGGGCAGTCAGCTCGTGGTGTCTATATGTCGTTTAAATTTGGATCATCTCGCAATATCTCGTCGGGATTTGACGAGTTTTGACAAATTATTATTGGACTTTTACAATATTTGAAGTCTATAGTTGTCGAGTTTGACATTCTATTTTCAATATTTTATTTTAGTTATATTGATAAAATCTGGGCAATGTTTCATTTAAGCTTCGCAGCCGCGCAGTTATCTGATTGACACCGCGCAGCAGTTTAGAAATACCATGCCGCAAAATCGGTAAAATATTGCATATAAAAATGGGATGCTGTGCAACTTGATTTTTTAAATTAAAAAATGTGTATGTGTGCGTTTTTAAAGTTTTGGACTTTATTTTATTTTTGTTGTTACTTTGCACACGGATAGGCGAACCTCACAGGGAACATGGGAAAATTGCTTCTGTGAATTGAGGTCAACAAGATTTTAGTGTCGAGCCCCCCCTCCCCCCCTCCCCACCCAATGCCATAGACTCCCAGAACAGAAATTGGCAAGAGAAATTGCGTAAAAAAACAGACAAAGTTCATATCACTTATTACCTAACGGGTTTATGTTTTTTATTGAATATGGCAACAATATAACATAAAAATATTTCTTGGCTTCACGATTCAACACCTATCACACCAACAGGTCACAACTAGGGGACATTAACGATATAACACCAACAGGTCACAAGTAGGGGACATTAACGATATAACACCAACAGGTCACAACTGGGGGACATTAACGATATACCACCAACAGGTCACAACTGGGGGACATTAACGATATAACACCAACAGGTCACAACTGGGGGACATTAACGATATAACACCAACAGGTCACAAGGGGGGGACATTAACGATATAACACCAACAGGACACAACTAGGGGACATTAACGATATAACACCAACTGGTCACAACTAGGGGACATTAACGATATAACACCAACAGGTCACAACTAGGGGACATTAACGATATAACACCAACAGGTCACAACTAGGGGACATTAACGATATAACACCAACTGGTCACAACTAGGGGACATTAACGATATAACACCAACTGGTCACAACTAGGGGACGCTAACCAACGTATTCTGTGGGTAAGAATTAATTAAAGCCGCGATCAGACGAATGCATTAATTGTTACGTCTCTCATCCGGGCATCATGTATGATCATTACGGTGCTATTAGTGTCAGTGACATGACACACATCTCACTATTAGTGTCAGTGACATGACACAAGTCTCACTATTAGTGTCAGTGACATGACACAAGTCTCACTATTAGTGTCAGTGACATGACACACATCACATTATAAGTGTCAGTGACATGACACACATCACACTATAAGTGTCAGTGACATGACACAAGTCTCACTATTAGTGTCAGTGACATGACACACATCACACTATAAGTGTCAGTGACATGACACAAGTCTCACTAATAGTGTCAGTGACATGACACAAATCTCACTATTAGTGTCATTGACAAGACACAAATACACTAGACGTTGACACACAGGACACCAACTAGACACACTACATGATGACACACAGGACACCAACTAGACACACTACATGATGACACACAGGACACCAAGTAGACACACTACATGATGACACACAGGACACCAACTAGACACACTACATGATGACACACAGGACACCAACTAGACATCCTACATGATGACACACAGGACACCAACTAGACACACTACATGATGACACACAGGACACCAACTAGACACACTACATGACGACACACAGGACACCAACTAGACACACTACATGATGACACACAGGACACCAACTAGACACACTTCATGTCTTCCACTACACAATTCATTGACTTATTTGACCACCTAAACACTCTTGGAGTTATTGGTTAGGTCATCTCACGTCAATATTGGACACCACGACGAGGCTAACATTATGTCTGTACGTGACGTCATCTTTTTTTTCCTTCTCGGGGAACGTTTTCGTCTCGCCGTAATCTCGAGAAGGATTGGTGGCAAAAGTTATTACATACTCAAAGCTTTCTGTCCTTTGATAGCGGGGGGAGGCTTCTCGGGGTGGCTTCTCGACAAAGGCGCTTGTACAAAAGGTAAATGGCCGGGGAAAGGTGGAGAGATTTGGGAAGGGGTGGGTGTGGTGTTGGAGGAGTTTTCTTTTTTTATTCCCAGTTACTTGGTGTGTGTCAACTCTAGGAGCGTGCCGCCATGTTGATTGTTTTCACACAGAGAAATTTGGAGAGTCGGTTTAGGGAGGGACACTGAGAGGACTCAGGGGAACAGTAAGGGGGGTGGAGAAAGGGGGGGAATATAATAAAACTAGGGGAGGGGTGCTTCATTGACACAACATGTGTACGCAAGAGGGGGGATATGGAGTAAAAATAGAAAACGCATGGAAGACCTGGTGGTGTCCTGGTATTGGCGCGCGCCAAGAAGTAGTCGATAATATGAATAAAAGAATCATGTTAAATTTGTCTCATAGTTGTCGCAATGAGTCATACCATGCCCTGAATCATGGAATTAATATGAGTGGCATCATAGTACCAAACTTTGTATCACAAGCTTATCACAAGCTTATCATGAGTGTTATCAGTATCATCACAAATTTAACAACGAATGGTATCATAGTATCAAACTTTGTATCTCAAGCTTATCATAAATATTATCATCGGTTTGGATCACATCCTGATACTTTGATTTCTTGCAAGCGTGTATGTCACAATCGCACGCACTCAGGTCTGATGCACACCCATTCAAGTCTGATGCATACGCACTCAGGTTTGATGCAAACGCACTTAGGTTTGATGCACACGCACTCAGGTCTGATGCACACCCATTCAAGTCTGATGCATACGCACTCAGGTTTGATGCACTCATGTTTGATGCACACGCACTCAGGTTTGATGCACACGCACTCAGGTTTGATGCTCACGCACTCAGGTTTGAAGCACACGCACACAGGTCTGATACATACGCATTCAAGTCTGATGCACACGCACTCAGGTTTGATGCACACGCACTCTGATCTGGTACAAACATGTGTCATTATTATCAAACAATGTGTATTTATAGTTTCATTCCAGCTTAACTTGAATTATTTATAGTAAGAAAATGTGGAGCACCACCGGATTGATACAATGCCTTAGTTGTCAACTTACAAAATTGTTTCACTCTACGTTCTTAGATTATAATCTTGTTTTCTTCAAATCAGCCCCATCATTCACCCCCTCCCACCCTCCTATTCTAATCACTATCCCCCCCACCACCCTACCCCCCTAGACTTCAATGTGCAGCATTATTGTCGTATGAAAATATGGTGTACCATACCCCCTGGCACATAGCGCGCCATAGACTGACATAACATTGACGTTTTCACGTCCTTTCGGCCAAAGTTTATTGACGACACTAGGGAGAAAGCTGGACAAACACGGCCTGGACGCGACAGTCGGCTTGTTGACTTAAGAACCATTTTGTTGGCGTCCGATTCAACTAATCCGTTGACCAGGTAGGACAAGATAAAATTGAGCCGACGCTTGGGGGTGGGGGTGGGGGGGTGTCGCATAGCCACAGTCTCCGGCTTAACTTAAAGGGTGTTCTTTATTGTTAAGAAGCTTCTTTCAATAAGCGGGCAGTGGATTTCATAATGGGGGTGGGGTGGGTTGGATATAGTAACACTGACCACTCAAGATAAGGGTGGTGGGGGGGGGAGAATCGCCACTCGCGGCTCTTGACAATCACACGTCAGGGCCGTAAGGTACCATCACCTGGAGACTCAAGGATAACAAAGGTATTAGGAGATGGATGGCAAGGTGTGACATATGGAGAACAAAATGTGGGTCAGACTGCAATCAGGCTTAAAGATTTTGTTCGTTTAAGAAGTTTCTTTGCCGAAACGTTTACTGTTTTGCTACGTCCTGCCAGGCTCACTCATACCGTGATTACATGTTGTGTTATCCATCTACTGACATATGAGGGCAGTGCTAATACGCGAACAATGTTGGTTTTTAATGTTTTGCTTTTATATCAACATTGAGATGAAACGTTCATCAATTGTAGATGACACTTTCACCCTCTGAGATAATACTTTTACTAATATAAAGTACGTCTATGTCTATGTCTATTTCTATGTCTACGTCTACGTCTATGTCTATGTGTAAACAGACGAATGTTGTTGGTATCGCTAGAAAAGTCTCAGATAATATCACAAGTATGGTGATATGAAGACAACCGGGCGAAATGCTCTGTGCTGTTTGTTCCATTTAATTTTGAAACAACTTTGAGAATTACAATTGAACAACGTGAAGGGGTATTTCAAGCACGCGTTGTTGTTTGTCGTCCGTCGAGTCGACGAGGACCACTCGAGTCATCCGAGGGTTGCGTATCTGTAGGATGGGTGCCATGATTTGCGATTTTGTTTTTTTTTAAAAGAAATACTATTTGATTAATAAAATATGTTAAAAGGGGCCCGTATAGTTAGAGGCCAGCTACCTGGTAACAACAGTGGACCCCATCAAACGATCGGATGTTGTTGTACATCTGTCTTGTGTTTGTCACTACATGGTGGACGCTGGTGGACAGTGAAGCCATTGTGTCATAGGTGGGTCAGAGGTTCCCAGCATGTAAGGGGCCGTCCATAAAGTATTTCACGCTCCAGAGGGGGGAGGGGGTGTAAGAAAGTGTTACAGTTTGTGACAGTTGGTGGTGGTGTCCGGCCATGTGTGACGTCACGGTGTTTAATGGTAAATTTTTATTATTTTGTTAATAAAAAATATTTTGTTTGAAAGTATGACTTACTTTAGGGGGGGGGGGGTCCCGAGATTTGTGAAGGTTCGTGACAGGGGGAGGGGGTGAAATGGTCAAAAATAGCGTGACGTACTTTATGGACGGCCCCTAATCCGTGTTCCGGCGGTAAATCCTTCAACACTACTCGTTAACAATTGCTCTATTTAACACGAGTCTCTTACACTGTTCGAAAAACCAGCTAAGGTGGATTAAAAAAGTTTAGAATCAATCCACTGTCGATAATTACGTCGATATTGTTGCCCATGTTGATTGTGTAGGTCCTTTCGATATTGTTGCCCATTTTGATGGTGTAGGTCATGTCGATATTGTTGCCCATTTTGATGGTGTAGGTCATGTCGATATTGTTGCCCATTATGATGGTGTAGGTCATGTCGATATTGTTGCCCATGTTGATGGTGTAGGTCAGGTCGATATTGTTGCCCATGTTGATGGTGTAGGTCATGTCGATATTGTTGCCCAATTTGATAGTGTAGGTCATGTCAATATTGTTGCCCATGTTCATTAAGTAAGTCATGTCGATATGGTTTTTCAGGTTCAACGACAAAACGGCCCCTGACAAAACGGCCTCGGACAAAACGGCCCCAGTCAAGACGGCCCCTGTCAAAACGGCCTAAAACCCTGATCCCAACCTCTGCTCTGCCATGACCCCTGGTCCAAACCCATGCTCTGCCATGACCCCTGGTCCCATTTACTGCTCTGTTATGACCCCTGGTCTAATCCACTGCTCTGCCATGACCCCTGGTCCAAACCCATGCTCTGCCATGACCCCTGGTCCCATCCACTGCTCTGTTATGACCCCTGGTCCCATCCACTGCTCTGCCATGACCCCTGGTCTCATCCACTGCTCTGTTATGACCCCTGGTCCCATCCACTGCTCTGTTATGACCCCTGGTCTCATTCACTGCTCTGTTATAACCCCTGGTCTCATCCACTGCTCTGTTATGACCCCTGGTCCCATTAACTGCTCTGTTATGACCCCTGGTCTCATCCACTGCTCTGTTATGACCCCTGGTCCTAACCCTTGCTCTGCCATGACCCCTGTTTACAGCCACTGTTTACAGTGACCAGACACAAAGTAGACAGGAAGACAACATATAGGCCACGCCCAGTTTGTTGACATCGCCAGACAGAACAAGGTCAAAGGTTAATATACTTATACCTGGATTATTAATTTTGTCATGATTCTCGCCTGATGGGTTTTTCCAGGATATTTATCACAAATATTTCATTTTTTAATTTTTTTTTCTCCAAAATGTATGTACTGTCAGGGAAATGCGCACATTTTCAGCTCATGACGTCACGACAGTTGTTGACCTCATCTAATGTTGTAAGTCATGATGTTGTATTAGTAATTAATCTCAACTAATGTTATAAGTCATGATGTTGTATTAGATGTTGGCCTCAACTAATGTTATAAGTCATGATGTTGTATTAGATGTTGGCCTCAACTTATGTTGTAAGTCATGATGTTGTATTAGATGTTGGTCTCAACTAATATTATAAGCCATGATGTTGTATTAGATGTTGACCTCATCTAATGTTGTAAGTCATGATGTTGTATTAGTTGTTGGTCTCATCTAATGTTGTAAGTCATGATGTTGTAGTAGTTGTTGGTTTCATCTAATGTTGCAAGTCTTGATGTTGTATTAGATGTTGGTTTCATCTAATCATGTGTCTAGAATTTTGCCTCAAAATTTCATTAGTTCGTGTACAAAACAACAAACTCGTGTGCAAAGTTGCACATTGCACAGCAACCATTTTTGTGTGTAGATCTATGTGCAAAATCGTGCACCCTATAAACACTGAATTTTCACTCTCATCGAATTTAGAAAAATACGTGCTATTAGTTCCATAGACAACATATGGATTTTCGAAATAAATTGTAAGTCCGATAAATACGTCCAAATCATGTTACTATCAGCTTGTCAGCCAATGCTTACATCTGTCGTAGTGCGGCGTAGTACTCTATGACACCAACTAATAGCGCCAAGCACCGCCCTGCACCGTTACAAAACAAACCCTAAAGAAACAAAAACTCATAAAAAACCCTTGAACTTTCCACTAAGCTAAACAAAAACTTGTACCTTCCCGTAGTAAAACATTTATTTATTTAAAAATTTACCTGTTGTGTCCCCCACCCTCCATTTAGGGCAGGTATTCACCGGTGCGAGTCGCACTATTAATTCGTTGCCATGTAAGTAAAACCGAGCCCCATCTTCCACGGACCGCGTATTTATAATATCAAGCTCTGACCCGCGCTCTGACAAAATACATTAATTTATCTCAGCGTCTGCTACGAGGCATAATGGCATCTTGACCCGTGTGTGTATACAAATGGTGGGGTCTATATGTTTGGTGGCATCTTGGTCAATGTGTGTGTACAAATGGTGGAGTCTATATGTTTAGTGGCATCTTGGTCATTGTGTGTGTACAAATGGTGGAGTCTATATGTTTAGTGGCATCTTGGTCAATGTGTGTGTACAAATGGTGGAGTCTATATGTTTAGTGGCATCTTGGTCAATGTGTGTGTACAAATGGTGGAGTCTATATGTTTGGTGACATCTTGGTCACTGTGTGTGTACAAATGGTGGATTCTATATGTTTGGTGGCGTCTTGGTCAATGTGTGTGTACAAATGGTGGAGTCTATATGTTTAGTGGCATCTTGGTCAATGTGTGTGTACAAATGGTGGAGTCTATATGTTTGGTGACATCTTGGTCAATGTGTGTGTACAAATGGTGGATTCTATATGTTTGGTGGCGTCTTAACCCGTGTGTGTGTGTACAAATGATGGAGTCTATATGCTTAGGGACATCTTGGTCCGTGTGTATACAAATGATGGAGTCTATATGTTTGGTGGCGTCTTGACCCGTATGTGTGTACAAATAGTCGAGTCTATATGTTTGGTGGCATCTTGACCCGTATGTGTGTACAAATAGTCGAGTCTACAAACACGAGGACATCTTGAGCCGAATCTTTATACGATATTGAAACGAATGGGTCATTCATTGTATAGTAGACAGTATATGATACAGATTTAATCGAAATACCCCCGTTTTATAAATGTCTCTTGTATTTATACGACACCTTGATCCCATTCTGTATAGTAGTAGCACATTGGTATCAGCTGACTAAGTTTTGAACATGAAAATCATTGGTGTTCATGAATCAAATGAGTTTTGTTTAGATCATTATTTAGAGAAATACTATGAATCTTTACTCCGTGGTTTTATTTGGGGTGTGAATGAAATGATGTTTTTTAAAGTTATTTTGCCTCCTATTGTTGTGATATTGTTATTGTTTCTTTATTATAAATGTATTATTATCAATATATATAATTTGCTATGTTTGTTCGTGCGTTCGAAGCGCTATTTGCGCACCGCTAAAGAAACAAAAGCCTTGTAAAAATCATGTTAAGCCTGGTACCTATTGGAATTCAGGACGTGTTAGCGCATTTTCGTATTATGTATCAGTACTTATGTTAGATATCAGAATTATGTAGTTATCAGTAATTGTGTTTAGATTTTAGACATATTTTTATTAATTTTCTTGTGTAATGAATATACCTGACATTTTTTATTTAAAAGTCATTTCTTTACATTTAAAAAAAAAATTATGTTCTCTTTAATCCAACTACAAGTCACCACAAATGATGACGTAAAACTCTCTAAACTTTTACACATATTCTAATGACGTCAACTAAAAAAAAACAACTAATTCTTTTGCACCCTTTCGCACCACTCTTCAATGCTTGAAGAATTATGCATTCGACTTCCGGCAATGGCGGCCGTTCCCTGCGCTAGTGTTACCTCTCGATTCGAAATATTTTTTGGTAGTTTTAACGGGGTTTTTAAACGGATCGAGTAACTGAGTGTTGATGCACAAATGGCAGGTCAGGGCATACAAAAAACATATATACATCATGGGTCTAGGACTTAAGGATGCTGTGATCAAGGGTGATGACAGACGGACGGACGGACAGACAAAACGGGTGCAATAGCGATTTCGACATCTCGAAAATGCGCTAAAAAAATACTTCTCCAAAAATAACTCTTTGCGAACGTCCGCATCAAATTCGTCAATATGGAAAAGAGAATATAAACCAAAAATGTTGTCAGGAAGGAACTGTTGAACTAAAATAAATGAAAGTTCTGTATTACATTATTTTTACTTCCGATGTGAAAATTTACAAAATTAAATAGATTTCAGCGTAAATATAATTATTATGAAAACTTCCGTAATTTTTGACGGGTAATAAACTAGTTTATTTATAGTATGTGAAAAAATGGTCGATATTTTCTTACTATATTTCCAACGCAACTTTTAAGACCAATGACAATTCAAGTATAGGACCCGGCGATGGAAAACGTTAAAAGACCCCCCCTCCCCCCCAACCTCCCCAATTCTTGTTCTGGATTATCTACCCTAGGTAATCCTATACTCGCGTGTCCGAGTGTGTCCGACAATGGCGGTGGATCATCTTAGACAGTTGTAACCGAAAGCTTCATGGCATGCGATATTTACAACCTGTCACAGGGGCGGATTGAACAACTTCCCATCATGGAGGGGAGGACTATAGGGGAACTCATGTTCCCTCCACCAATACACACCCCGCAAACCTCCAACCACCCCCACCCCCACCGAAATACCCCAGCCGCACCCACTTTTCAGTCGGTCATTTTTAATTCCCAGTTATGTGTTTCACGATCGTCATAGTTGAATAAATGAACAGTTTCCAACGGTGCGTTAAATACGCCCTATTATCTCGACTAGTAATAGAGATGAAAGCTACGTCGCCAGTTTTAACCCCGGCACATACAATTAAGTTCAACTGCCACTAAATACATGGCAGGACTGTGCAATAATTCAACACTAGAGAAACTTTAGGATGACCACTAGATACACTCAACACTCTGCTAAATGCACTTTTTAACTGTCGCTTTAGAGAAAAAAAAATATTTAAAAAACACAAAAATAGCCCCCCCCAAAAAACACACAACAAAAAACAACTTGCAATTACTGGAATCGATACAATTTTAATTATGTTAAATTACAAGTCAGAAATTTAGAGCAAGGCTAACAAGCAAAGATAATTAAAACTAAGGATTCACTGACTCACAATTTTTGGGGGACATCGACCAGAGGGGAACTTGTCACATAAAGATGTCTCCAGACATGTGTGAAAAGTGCACATTATCGGTCTTTTTCGAGTACACTCTCCCTGTCTCCCTCTGCATGAAACACTGTCCCTGTCTCCTTCTGTTAAACTGCCCCTGTCTCCTTCTGTTAAACTCTCACTGTCTCCTCTATAAACTCTCAATGTCTCCCCTGTTAAACTCTCATTGTCTCTCCTGTTAAACTCCTCCTGTCTCCTCTGTTAAACTCCCCCTGTCTCTTCTGTTAAACTATCCATGTCTCGCCTGTTAAAATCTCACTATCTCCTCTGTTAAACTCTCACTGTCTTCTCAGTTAAACTCTCCCTGTCCCCCCTGTAAAACTCTCCCTGTCTTTCCTGTTAAACTCTCCCTGTCTCCTCCTGCTAAACTCTTCCTGTCACCTCTGTTAAACTGTCATTGCCTCCCCTGTTAAACTCTCCCTTTTAAACTGTCATTGTCTCCCCTGTTAAACTGTCATTGTCTCCCCCGTTAAACTCTCCCTGTCTCCCCGTTAAACTCTACATGTCTCCCCTGTTAAACTCTCCCTGTCTCCCCGTTAAACTCTACATGTCTCCCCTGTTAAACTCTCCCTGTCTCCCCTGTTAAACTCTCCCTGTCTCCCCGTTAAACTCTCCATGTTTCCCCTGTTAAACTCTCCATGTCTCCCCTGTTAAACTCTCCCTGTCTCCCCGTTAAACTCTCCATGTCTCCCCTGTTAAACTCTCCATGTCTCCTATGTTAAACTCTCCATGTCCCCCCTGTTAAACTGTCATTGTCTCCCCTTTTAAACTCTCCATGTCTCCCCTGTTAAACTCTCCCTGTCTCCCCTGTTAAACTCTCCTGTCTCCCCTGTTAAACTCTCCCTGTCTCCCC
>MUZC01000238.1:77503-89639 GCA_002072015.1 Radix auricularia | reverse complement strand
ACCAACACTGACCCCAGCCTGACGACCAACACTGACCCCAGCCTGACAACCAACACTGACCCCAGCCTGACGACCAACACTGACCCCAGCCCGACAACCAACACTGACCCCAACCTGATAACCAACACTGACCCCAGCCTGACGACCAACATTGACCCCAGCCCGACAACCAACACTGACCCCAGCCTGACAACCAACACTGACCCCACCCTGACGACCAACACTGACCCCAACCTGACGACCAACACTGACCCCAGCCTGACAACCAACACTGACCCCAGCCTGACAACCAACACTGACCCCAGCCTGACAACCAACACTGAGCCCAATCTGACAACCAACACTGACCCCAGCCTGACAACCAACACTGACCCCAGACTAACAACCAACACTGACCCCAGCCTGACGACCAACACTGACCCCAGACTAACAACCGACTATGACCCCAGTCCGACAACCGACGATGACCCCAGTCCAACAAGGGACGATGACCCCAGTCCAACAAACGACGATGACTCCAACCCGACAACCGAATATGACCCCAGCCCGACAATCGACGATGACCCCAGTCCGACAACCAACACTGACCCCAGCCTGACGACCGACACTTACCCCAGACTAACAACCGACTATGACCACAGCCCGACAACCGACTATGACCACAGCCCGACAACCGACTATGACCCCAGTCCGACAACCGACCATGACCCCAGTCCGACAACTGACGATGACCCCAGTCCAACAAACGACGATGACCCCAGTCCAACAAACGACGATGACCCCAACCCGACAACCTAATATGACCCCAGCCCGACAATCGACGATGACCCCAGTCCGACAAGCGACCATGACCCCAGCCCGACAACCAAATATGACCCCAGTCTGACAACGACGATGACCCGGATCCCACTTTCCTTCACTCATGTCACCAAGTGACCCCAACCAAAGACTAAGAACCTATAACACCATCTTCACCGCTAGCACCTTGATGGCCAGGAAATCCCTACATCCGGGGCTTAGTCCACAAACTTTGCCAGAGGCGGAGTCAGATGATAGTGATTTTGGATAAAATGGCAGTGATTCAGAAACTATATCTATTATATAATGCGCTAAGGCGCATTTCCGTCCGTCAGAAGTCCCTATACCACGCAACTCTTGATTACTTTTTTTTTTAAATTGAAAATATAGACGTAAAATCATAATGATTTTGGTTTTGAGATTAACAGAGGGTGTGGTTTTGCGCGCCGTAAAAAAATGAAGTGGCGTCATGAAGCTTTTATTATATTAATTTATTTGATGTTACTTAATATGTTGATTATAATCCGAGTGTGTGAATAAGCATGTGTGCGAGTGTGTTAATGTGTGTATGTAAGTGCGTCTGTGTGTGCGTGTGACTGTGTGTTTGTATTTGTTGTGAAATAACTATTGATTTCATAGAATGCTAAAAGTGAAATTAAATATTTAAAAGACGTTTACCAGGTAATGGTTTATGTATAGTTAAATTTATGCACTGGATTATGAAAAATTCCGTTAATTTTATGAACACAAGTTTTTGCCGATGCGTTCTTCGTGTGTGCTTGAATAAAAGAAAACCGGAAGTCATTGAATGTGACTTAAAAAACTGTTAATGAGAAGAACAATCTCCAATGATTTTTTCAGAGATGGTTTTACTTTATGTTTCATTTAGAAGAAATGAGCCCTTGCGCATTAGTTGGATGATTCCTCGCATAAATTGCCACAATGGAAAATAAACTGTGAAAAGAACTTATAGTCGCTGTTGAAATTGCATTATTTATAGGTATAATATGTAATTGGGTAAGATTGGTGCATATTTATTTGTAAAGGAAATGGAACCTTTCTAAACATTTAATTGTATTTTCAATAATAAAATCATACGAAAATGGTTCGAACGAATTTCCCTTAGTCACTGTTAAATAGCTATAAAAATAAATGTGAAAAAATTATTTAATTGTATACGAAATATCAATTTTACATTTTAATATAAGCTTTTATACATCTATGTATATAATCGGATGGAGGCAAATTTTATACTGGCTTATAACAAGTCAAAATTACAGAGAATACAAATTTCTTAAAGAAAAATTAACACGGAACCACTTTTGAAGCATTCAACGAGTGATTTATCATAAAACACAATTGCAAATATTTGTTAGGAGGAAGAGGTATTTCTCTTAGGTGCTTACTTAATACAAGTAAGTGTTTTGGGTCGATTTCATTATAAACTGTCATTAAGGAAATTCGTATTGAAAGTAAACGCTCAGGGATTTTAAATTAAAAAAAATGGTACGCGTATAAGCATTTAGATCTATACACTGTTGTAAGTTAAATAGCGGAATTGTAATTTTTATAAAGAGGGGCAACTTTGTGAGCTATTTGAAGGGTGCTTTTCCTTTCTTGGGTCATGAGTTTATAATATTTCCGAGCCCTGAGTGGCACTATTTCTTAGCCACTGATAATGTCCTTTTTGCAAAGATTAAGAAAACCAGCAGTGTAAAATTTTAAACCCAAAACTTGCGAGTCAACGTGTTTTTTTTAAAGAAATAGACAATATTAAAAAATCTCCCCAACCCTACGCATCCCAATCACATAAGTATTAAACAGCTCAATAAAAATAAATCTAATTTGACCTAAATTAAGGGCATGCATAAACTATAAAGGGATGGATGTTGTGGATTAATTGGTAGATGAATGAAAAGGTTACATAAAAAAGACTTATTGCTAGAATAATGCAATATTATGATACGTGTTATGGTTAAAACTGTAGAGTTTTCTATTGGTGCAAGTTTTTGTGTGTGTTGGGGGGAGGGGCTATGTGCGTATGTGTGTGTGATTTGGTTATTTCTATGTCTGCTAATGTTGCGCCTCTAACATGACAACCAGTATTTTTAAAATTATATATACAAACAAAAATAATAATAATTTTCTACGGTGTAGATAGAAAGGGGTTGAAACGTTCGGGGTCGAAACGTCCCTTGGCGGAATTGTCCGGGATCGAATCACCTCGGGGTCGAACCTTCCGTGATCGAACCGACCGGGGACAAAACGTCCTGTTGTCAAACTGCCAGGGTCGAACCGTCCGGGGTCGAATCGTACGGGGTCGAAGTGTCCAACCACCAAATAGAAAATACTATTTGCATAACTAAAGTAAAGTATCTGGCGCAAAAAAAAAAAAATCCTATTCATTTGACTAAGGGCATGCTTAGCCTAGAAATAGAAATAATGTTTTGGAGAGCTTTTCCAATGAAAAAAGTAATCTTAACACTCTAAGACCTAACGAATGATGAAAAATCCATTAAAAAAATTGGGTATATATCTTGAACAATGCGGTTGCATGACATACGTTTCGGGTAAAAATTGTTCTTTAAAGTGTAAATATATCAAGTGTAAAGAAATATCACGGGTATTACGACTTATACATAGGATCTATCATAAGGAAGTGCGTGTTATGTCGAAAAAGACACTGACAACAATTTATTTTGTGCCAAGCTGTTTTGAGTTTATTAGATGAATAGTTTACAACGGGAAAAAAGATTGATATAAAGTGAATGGTTACGATTAGAAAAAATGTGCGGGAATATATAATGATTGACATAAAATTTATAAGAAGATCAATTTCTCAACATTTTCTTAAAAAGCAGCATTGTTCTTATGTTTTTATTCACGTTAAAGGAAAATGTGCCTTTAAAACAAGTAAACCATATTTTCTACTCTCCCCAAGCCACAATATTCACAAATATTATCTGGCTAAAAATATCCTATTCGTCTTGAACTAATTTCATGCTTAGACTATAAATGAAATGGGTGTTTAGCGAGCTATTTCTAAGAACCAAAGAAATTCTGTGGAAAGATATTGTTTTCATGTTTTGATTCACGTGAAAAGAAAGTGAACTTTGCCCGTTATCTTTTTGTAACTGTTAACGACATTTGTTATTCTGGTAGAGTATATAGCAAGCGTTATTATAGGGGTTCGAGCATGGTGAAAGAAAGCCATCAATCGATCTGAATGGAAGGATGTGGTAGAGCAGGCCAGGGCCCTACATGGGCTGTAGAGCCACGGATGATAATGATGTTGCTTTATTTAAGCAGAAATACCAAAATTGATGGGTAATATTTAAACTAATAATATGTTTATTTTTTCTCGACACACTTATCTTTGTTTTTATTAAGAAGGGTTTGATTTATCACAACCCTAATTTCCAGATCCGTTTATATTAATTTTTAAGGAGAATTTGAGACCCAAAACTAAATAAAGTTACTCTTATTGTGCCTACCCCGTAGCATAGCACGGGTATTTTGCTCGTATATATTAATGAGCAATGATTCAGAAAGTATGTATACATATTATTAAAGAGCATTAAAATATGAGATCCCGTGAAGTGTAATACGGTCCCACTGCTCCCTCTGGTCCCACTAGTCCCACTGGTCCCACTAATGCCACTAGTGCAACTGGTCCCACTAGTGCCACTGTAGGACACCGGATATGGTCTGTATTAGTGGTTCTCTGTGTCAAACTGCTGTGTATAATACTTCACTGTTGTCAATACTTTATCTCAATATTTTAGTTCACCATCCTTAAAGTGTAGTTTCAATCTCTTTTGTGATGTAAATTACGTGACGCTACGTCATCTATACTAATAAAAGGGAAAGCCCTCACTGACTGACTGACTGATTCATCACTAATTCTGCAACTTCCCGTGAAGGTAGAAGCTTGAAACTTTGGGAAGTTGTTGAGCACCTTTTCACTACGAACATTGGCGAAAAAGAATTTTTAAAATTTCGCTCATGTGGGGCCGGAGGCCCAAAAACATTTTTTTTACAACACCAATTCTCCAACTTCCCGTGTAGGTAGAAACATGAAACTTTGGGAAGTTGTTGGGTACCCACTAACGACGAAAATTGCCGAAAAAGAATTTTAAAAATCTCACTCATGTGGGGCCGGGAGCCCAAAAAGATTTTTTCCTTACATGAGCTCTATAAAAATTGAAAATCACCAATTTTCTTATTTCCTGTTTAGGTAGAAGCATGAAACTTTAAGAATTTTGTGGGTACCCTCTCACTACGAAAATTGGCGAAAAAGAATTTTAAACATCTCGCTCATGTGGGTTCGGGGGCCCAAAACTGTTTTTTTCCTACGTCACTAATTCTATAACTTCCCGTGTAGGTAGAAGCATGACAATTTAGGAAGTTGCTGGGTACCCACTAACGACGAAAATTGGCGAATTTGTTTTAATCTCGCTCATGTAGGGCCGGGGGCCCAAAAAGTTTTTTTCCTTATATAGGCTCTATAAAAAGTGAAAATTCCCAATTTTCCTATTTCCCGTTTAGGTAGAAGCATGAAACTTTGGACATTTTTTGAGTACATGTTTCCTACAATAATTTGACCTAAAAAAGTTAAATTTTCCACTCATGGGGGCCGGGTCTCCAAAAACTTTTTTTTTATTTGAGCTATATAAAAATTTAAAATCACTAATTCTCCTTTTTCCCGAATAGGTAGAAGCATGAAACTGTGGAAATTTTTTGAGTACACGCTCCCGACGTAAATTTGCTAAAAATAATGTTAAAACTCCCTCTCATGGGGGGGGGGCCGGGGGCCGAAATATAGTTTTTCTTATATTAAAAACCGACTCATCACTAATTCTCCTATTTTCCGTGTATGCAAGATCATGAAACTTTGGGAAATTGTTAATTACCCTCTCACGACGAAAGTCGGTGTAAAAGATTTTTGAAATACACACTCATGGGGGCAGGGGCCCCACAAACTTTTTTTTTCTTATATGAAATTTATAAAAATTGAAAATCTATAATTCTCTTATTTCCCGTGTAGGTAGACAAGGAAAAATAATTATATAAATTTTAAAAATTTCCACACATGGATGGCCGGGGGCCCGAAACCTTTTTTCAACTAAAATAGGCTATATGAAACTGAATCAACGCTAATTCTCCATGTTTCCATGTAGGTAGAAGCTTGAAACTTTGGGATGTTGTTGAGTTCCCCCTCTTCCCGCGATGGTAAGATTAAATCACCTCTCACTAGGGTGACGTTTGTCGAAATATAGGTTTTTCCCAATATGAGTTATATAAAAAGACGCATCTTTAAATCACCAAGTTCTTGTGTACGTAGGAGCCTGAACGGTTAAAATTAATATATTTATTATATCCATCTTGATTCAGATTAAAATCAAAAAGTGTTTTGAATTGGTGTTACGCGGTTTCTCAACGCTAACTGAAATCCTAATTTCCGAAGCAAAGCGCGGGTAAAATGCTAGTTAAGACAATAAGTCCATGTATTATTTATATTCTGGCATGTCTATATATTAAGTCCATGTATATATTATTTATGGTATGTCTATATATTAAGTCCATGAATCATTTATATTCTGGTATGTCTATACAATAAGTCCATGAATTAATTATATTCTGGTATGTCTATACAATAAGTCCATGTATCATTTATGTTCTGGTATGTCTATACAATAAGTCCATGTATAATTTATATTCTGGTATGTCTCTACAATAAGTTCATGGATCATTTATATTCTGGTATGTCTATATATTTTCTGCTTCCTTGCAAAACTTGTGATATGTGAATATTTGACACTAATTTTATTTGTTTGTAGAAACGTCATTATTGACTGACGAATGACCAAAGGTGGTCATTTAGAGATTGCTGCATGGATAAAATTTTAGAAATCGCCAGTTCCGTTTTTTTTTTTTTAAATTTATTTATAAGGACGTTTTGTCTACGATGTACCGCTATAACTCCTGCTGGAGGTGAATTCGATTCATAAGGTAGAATTTAATCATAATAATTTGTAAATAAAAACGTTCGACAATTTAAGTGGGAAACAGTATTTGCTGCTTTATTTATCTTCGTTTGTACGATTCGCTTCTTTAAATGTTTAGCAAGGAGCGATTTTTAGACAATTATTATTATTATTATTAATTTAATATTATTCATTTTTTTAAAAAAATGACTTTCTATTGATATTAGCCCTCCGTATGTCAAATCTCCAAATAATAGAGATCACTAACTACTGCATCTCCCCAAACCAGATGGTTACTATGGTTACACCTTCACCCGTCACTGCCGATTAAGATGTCAACATCTCAATTTATTTCAAATTCAAACTTTGCTGTCCGAGTTTGTCGGTACTCCTAATAACAACAGCAAATATAGCTTATTACATGCTGTAGATAATGGCAGCCAATTTACACGTGATAGAAGCAGGTCACAGACTTTGGAATCGTTCATCAAACATCTCTACCGTCAAAGGGTGAGTGTCCCCAAGTGATGTAAGTCAAACTTGTGTAGGTTCATGCATGAGTTATCCCATCACTATGTGCACATATAATATGGTCATACTCGGGTAATGACCGAAGTCAAACTTATTTTACCTTCTACGTGCTAGTCATATGAAGTGATAGAGACATGATGATATAGAAAAGTCTCTTCATATGAACTGATAGAGACATGATGATATAGAAGAGTCTCTTCGTATGATGTGCTGCAGACAATGGGCTATAGAAGAGTCTCTTCGTATGATGTGCTGCAGACGATTTTTCTATAGAAGAGCTTTTTCAGTACGATATACTTGTTATGATATACTAAGTAGAGTGCTTGAGATAGTATGCAATATTTAGGGTCTATGTAAAATAGTGCTTGAGATGGTATGCAATATTTGGGGCCTATGTAAAATAGTGCTTGAGATAGTGGGGCCTATGTAAAATACTAAATAGTGCTTGAGGTAGTATGCAATATTTGGGGCCTATGTAAAATAGTGCTTGAGATAGTATGAAATATTTGGGGCCTATGTAAAATAGTGCTTGAGATAGTATGAAATATTTTGGGCCTATGTAAAATAGTGCTTGAGATAGTATGAAATATTTGGGGCCTATGTAAAATAGTGCTTGAGATAGTATGAAATATTTGGGGCCTATGTAAAAGAGTGCTTGAGGTAGTATGCAATATTTGGGGCCTATGTAAAACAGTGTTTGAAACTTTGCCCAAATATTATTAGCTGGAGGAAGTGAAGTTGTGTCATGTGTCAATAAACATACTGACAGATACGATTCAACAGAATCACGAGCAATCGAAGAATTGATCACCAATAATACATGTATTTGTTCAATAGGCTTTCTTTCATTCAATTACTGACACATTGCTGATTTTTGCATGACATTACACCTATACACTCTAGTGCCATGACTCTATTGCCACACCACGTCCACCGAGCCCAACCCGTACACCCACTATGAGAACCGTTGATGTAAACAAAAGTCCCCCCGAATTCTCTTGTTTGTTTTCGCAAAATGGCGGACAGATACGTGAAGTCCCTGGGATTAACAACGCCGTGCCGTAGCTCTATTCTACTTCTGGACTCAGATTTACATAAACCTACTCGGCGTCGCCTCGCTTTGAATAGGGAAACAAAATGGCGGCGGAGTAACTCGTGGGCTAGGCTAATGTTTTTCTTATCCGGAATGCGTTTGTGTTTGTATATAATATAGATATTGGCTTATCCCGGTGTGATGTCTTAGTCGTGTGTTTAAAATGAGAACGTTTCGCTTTTAGATTTCTTGTTGATTTAAACCATAATTGAACCCAATGAACTTAAATGAACGGACCAGTTTTTCCCAAACGCTTTTACCCGTTCCACCGTAAACATTTTGTGTTCCGGCATAGAAAGGTGGGAAGTTGATACAGTCTAACGGAAATCGGGTACATCTTTGTACATCAATGTGTCAATGTTTCCTTAAAGTTGTTCGGCTGCGCGGCCGCGCAGATATTTGACTGACAAAGGAAAGCAGTTTAGAATCAACTCGCAGCAATTTTTTAAAAATATTGCTAAAAATGATTTTGCTAATAATGCTAATAATTTTTGAAACTTTGCACGAGGACCAACGAAGCATAGAGAGAACTCTGCTGTGTCAATCTTTGTACATCGAAATAATCTTTGTAGATCTCTGTACCTGTACATCTTTGTAGATATCTATACCTGTACATCTTTGTAGATATCCATACCTGCATGTACATCTTTGTAGAGATCTATACCTGTACATCTTTTTAGATCTCTGTACCTTCTGTGCAAAAATTTACATCATTGTTCGGAGCCTCACAAATCAAGATTAAAATTAAAAAGACTATGTCTAACGTTTAATGAATATTTCACCATGCTCTTATTTATTATTCTTTCTATGATGGATTAGTTAATTGGAAAACAGGTGGGTAAATGGAACTATACATATATAATATATACTTCCAAATTTTTTGTAGATCGACACAAAAATTTAGCTACATGAGATCAAGCCCGTGTAGCGGACATCTCCAAAGTTTCAAGTCTGTACAACAAAAACTCTTTGTTTTACTGGCGCTCCAAAATGTGCTCGTTTTTTTGGTGATGACCCTCTTTTCTTTTTGTGTCAGCCTGTAAATAGCGCCCTATCTGTAGATATAATGTAAAGATTTTATCACTGAAATTCACACTTTGGGGTCCACGAGCCCAAATTTTGAGAACCTTTCATCCCATTTATCCCCGTGCTATGCCGTGTTCTTAATGTCAATCAACCTCAAATAATAGGCGGGTAGATTTCTCATTCTGTGCAGGTGATGACAAAACAGATTTCAGGTTGGTTTTCCATGGCTCATGGATGGTCAATATTGACCTTGGGCTCAGAGAGAAATGTCACGGGAAGCCTGGATATGAATTTGGTACATCGTGCGTGGGTGGATAGGTCACCATGTCACTAGCCCAGTTGTGTGGATCTGACGAGACGAAATGGTCGAGTAGATCTGACGAGACGAAATGGTCGAGTAGATCTGACATTCGCCTGAAGGAAAGCTTGTAAAATAAATGAAACAATGGTAGTGTGAATAGCTTTCTGATGGGTGGCTATCATTTATTATGGTTATCTAAATGTTTGAAACATGTCTTTTAGAACTGCACAGTGTTTATTCCATGTTTTTGGCGACAGCTTCTTCTTGAGTTTGGTATCTGTTTAATAAATGAAGTGAAAGGAATGTGTTAATATAAATATGAGCAGGATTTATGGGGTGGGAGGGGGTGTAATGGTAGGGAAAGGTTAAAGATTGGGTAGTAGATAATTGTTATTGTAAATTAAATAGGATTGGGTTACAGATTGGTGGGTAAGAGTAGCGAAAGAGTTAAAATTGGGTTGTTGAAGGGTAAGAGTAGCGAAAGAGTTAAGATTGTGTAGATTGGTGGATAAGAGTAGCGAAAGAGTTAAGATTGGTTTGTTGGTGGGTAAAAGTAGCGAAAGATTTAAGATGGGTTGCGGACAAGAGTAATGGCAGATTTGAGGACGAATTATTAGAGGAATAAGGTGTCAGATGAACTGTGTGGAAACAAAGATATATCTATAGTTGTAGTGATAGCGTGCGTTGTATTGGCATTTTGTACCCATAAGTTGTGCAACTGTGTTTGTACCCGTCATTTGTGCAGCTGTGTTTGTACCCGTATTTGTGCAGCTGTGTTGTACCAATGAGTTGTTTTGCTGTGTTTGTACCCGTGATTTGTGCAGCTGTGTTGTACCAATGAGTTGTATAGCTGTGTTTGTACCCGTGATTTGTGCAGCTGTGTTTGTACCCGTGAGTTGTGTAGCTGTGTTTGTACCCGTGAGTTGTGTAGCTGTGTTTGTACCCGTGAGTTGTGCAGCTGTGTTTGTACCCGTGAGTTGTGTAGCTGTGTTTGTACTCGTGAGTTGTGTAGCTGTGTTTGTACCCGTGAGTTGTGTAGCTGTGATTGTACCCGTGAGTTGTGTAGCTGTGTTTGTACCCATGATTTGTGTAGCTGTGTTTGTACCCGTGAGTTGTGTAGCTGTGTTTGTACCCGTGAGTTGTGTAGCTGCGTTTGTAGCCGTGAGTTGTGTAGCTGTGTTTGTACCCGTGATTTGTGTAGCTGTGTTTGTACCCGTGAGTTGTGTAGCTGTATTTGTACCCGTGAGTTGTGTAGCTGTGTTTGTACCCGTGAGTTGTGCAGCTGTGTTTGTACACGTGACTTGTGTAGCTGTGTTTGTACCCGTGAGTTGTATAGCTGTGTTTGTACCCGTGATTCGTGCAGCTGTGTTTGTACCCGTGAGTTCTGTAGCTGTGTTTGTACCCGTGAGTTGTGCAGCTGTGTTGTACCCATGAGTTGTGTAGCTGTGTTGTACCCGTGAGTTGTGTAGTTGTGTTTGTACCCGTGAGTTGTGTAGTTGTGTTTGTACCCGTGAGTTGTGTAGTTGTGTTTGTACCCATGAGTTGTGTAGTTGTGTTTGTACCCATGAGTTGTGTAGTTGTGTTTGTACCCATGAGTTGTGTAGTTGTGTTTGTACCCGTGAGTTGTGTAGTTGTGTTTGTACCCATGAGTTGTGTTTGTACCCATGAGTTGTGTAGTTGTGTTTGTACCCGTGAGTTGTGTAGTTGTGTTTGTACCCATGAGTTGTGTAGTTGTGTTTGTACCCGTGAGTTGTGTAGTTATGTTTGTACCCATGAGTTGTGTAGTTGTGTTTGTACCCGTGAGTTGTGCAGCTGTGTTTGTACCCGTGAGTTGTGCAGCTGTGTTTGTACCCGTGAGTTGTGCAGCTGTGTTTGTACCCGTGAGTTGTGCAGCTGTGGTTGTATCTGTGAGTGGTCCTGCCCCTATAGTTTATGTGATTAGCATAGAGAGTATCCAATTGGTTGATGGGAGCAGCCACATTTAAAGTATATCCCTATTGCAGTAAAGAGTGTCTGTGTGTACACACGCGTTCAAGATATAGGAAAGGATAGAGAGAGAGAGAGAGAGAGGGAGAGAGAAAGCGAGTGAGAGAGAGAACAAATAGGATGTCAGTGAAGAAGTTAGAGTTAGGATGTCATTGACGAAGTTAGAGTTAGGATGTCAATGAAGAAGTTAGAGTTAGGATGTCAATGAAGAAGTTAGAGTTAGGATGTCAAAGAAGAAGTTAGAGTTAGGATGTCAAAAAGGAAGTTAGAGTTAGGATTTCAATGAAGAAGTTAGAGTTTGGATTTCAATGAAGAAGTTAGAGTTAGGATGTCAAGAAAAGAAGTTAGAGTTAGGATTTCAATGAAGAAGTTAGAGTTAGGATTTCAATGAAGAAGTTAGAGTTAGGATGTCAA
>MUZC01000238.1:60039-76513 GCA_002072015.1 Radix auricularia | reverse complement strand
TTTTTTTTTTTTTTTAAATTTGACGTGCAATTTCGGTCCATAGTCTAAAATCTTTCGCGGTCGACCCTTTTCGTCTTGAGGTCACGTCCATAAAATATTTACACGTGATCGACTAATTGTGACCTCTGACACTGGAGCCAAGTGACCCCGGGGTCACCAAAGGATTGCATTATTGGCCGGAGGAGGCGCAATTTGAACCCGGCGAGTGCACGGAGCCGCCATTATGAAAGCCTCAATGTCAATAAGACGTTTCCGGAAGTGAGTGGAGCGCACCCTCTAGCCACACTTTGTGATGGCCGCGCGCTGTCATAAATTCTGCTATAATTAGAACGGGAATGCCCACTGTTGATGAACACGAAGTTCTTCTGAATAGCAGCACGCGGCACTTTCAACGCATCTTTCAGCAGGACACTTTAGAACAAACAAGTTATTAATGCTCGAAATTAAGTAATAAATTGTTGTGGTTTTAACGTTATATCTTAAACAACAACCGCAAACAATGGCCGCACGAACTAGAAGACAAAGCGGAAAGAAGGAGATGGTACAACAAAGCGCCAAAATAAGAGATGAGATGGATATTTAAATATAGATCTATATCTTATTTGTTTCTAAGCTCAAAATAATTTTTAAAGTCACAATATAATTTTATGTTACAGCATTACTGCAAAAGAATAATCATATTTATGGAAATAATACGCGAGTTACACAGTAGTAATGAACTGCTATTAGAAAGCACGCGGAGAAGTCACGTGATCAAACGTCACCAGGCAGTTGTTGGAGTGTGGTGTTGACTGGAGATAGATTTGAATACTTGTATTAGAAGATGTTTAAGATTCACTATCTCTATATAACCAAGAATGTGTCATTGTATGATGAATGTATTTGTCAGAGTCAATCAAGGTACTGTTATTGCTCACGTGAATTTGTGACAGGAATAAGGTGCACGAATTTATATAACAGCTTTGGGCTTGATACTAGGCAACAAATAATCTTCACGGTTTGACTTTTTGCTCGACTAATTATGCCACTAAAGATTAAATGTTGCCATCCTTTAAAAAAACAAAAACAAATATCATCATTGACATAATCATTAGAAGTCATAATTATAACATAGTTTATATAGATATAAATACAAAACAGAGAAACAAGTTAATATTAGCTAATGTCATGTACGCATTGTAACAAAAAAGTGTTTTCTAATATATGCACCAAAGAAAGGACTCTGAACTTTTGTAGAATATCATTGGAAGAACTAATGCGGTTATGAGGAATATAAATAGAAATGTGGCTGGTGACAGAAAGATATCGACAGTAATGAAGTAAAGTTATTGAGGTGACGTATCTTCTAATAGTTGGGTAAACCATGGGTAGCGGTTTATAAACAAGGCCATGAAGGACACATAGGGTTCAAGTGTCCCTAGATTTGTGAGACACATATAGCTGATCAGAGGCGTCACTAGGGTTGGTGTCGCCCGGGGTGGTCCACCCCCACCACACCCTTAGTGACGCCACTATAGCTGATGTGAATATTGGTGTCACCCAGGGCGGCCCGCCCCCACCGCACCCCTTAGTGACGCCACTATAGCTGATGTGAATATTGGTGTCACCCGGGGCGGCCCGCCCCCACCGCACCCCCTAGTGACGCCACTATAGCTGATGTGAATATTGGTGTCACCCGGGGCGGCCCGCCCCCACCGCACCCCTTAGTGACGCCACTATAGCTGATGTGAATATTGGACCTCCTAAATCACAAATATCTTTTGTAATTGAGTTATTTACTCGTTAAGAGTTAGTACAAAACTGCGTTCATTCATAGTGGGAAAATAGAAATAATAAGAAAAACAAATATTTCGTAAAATTTTAGGTATATGTCTAGTACCGGCTAGTACTGACTAAACCCGGTTACTCCTGCTATATATTGTGATGGCTAGTGCCGAGATTGAAACATTAATAATGGTCAGTCTGAAAGGTTAGAATGGAATTACTGCTTGCTAAAAGTCTGGCCTCTCTGACGTCACCTCCGATCAATACTGAGTGACCGCTGACCAGAGAGAGAGAGAGAAAGAGAGTGAGAGACTTAAATCCTCGATCGAATGAGACCTATTGGTCAACTAAGGACACACGATTGAGTCGATATGACCTTATGAAAAAACACCAGCATACACCACCCAGGCTTCCCCCACTTACCACAAGATCTTGATTTTTTAAAAATTTTGGCCTGCTCCCCCCCTCATTAATTTCCAACACTGTTTCCCTATCAGTCACCAACTGAGATCTTCATGAGTAGAATTTCAAATTTTAGCTTAGCCCAAAATGGTTGATTTCATGACGTTGACTGATATATTAGTTCTGTGAGGCGAATGTTATTTATTGACTATGTAACTATATATACACACATGACATATGAAGTCATGGATATAAATATCTACATACGTATATGACATATGAAGTAATGTATATAACTTTATATACACACATGACATATTAAGTCATGGATGCAGCTACATATATGAGGGGCACGTTTTGTCAGGTACCATTAGAGGTATTTCTTGCACCTATTGTCTATCTGGTTCTCTCGAGTACGAACACCTTGTAAATAAAGATGTGAGCGTTAAAAGATCCCTTTAATGTATGAAAGACATTTCAGTAGATTCGTTCGTCCGTCGAGTCGACGAGTGCCACTCTAGTCATCCGAGGGTTGCTGGGACTTGTGCCTATTTGTGCGCAGATGGCTGACGAGACCGATCCTGGCACGGAAGGTTCGGGAACAGAAGGGTCATGGGACGAGTGGGTTGTCTCCTGGAGGGTTGACAGCGCAGGCCTTTCGGGCTTGCCTCTTCTTTTCTGCGGCGTTGATCATGTTTGCCTCGCATGTCTTGGCACCTTCGTGGATGGATTGGCACCAGGTGGACCGGTCCATTGCAGCTTTTTCCCACGTGTCTGGGTTGATGGCAAACGCTTTCAGTGAGGCTTTCAATGTGTCTTTGAAGCGTTTCTTTTGTCCACCATGGGACTTCTGGCAATGCTGGAGCTCACCATAGAAGAGTCTCTTTGGTAGTCTCTCATTTGGCATTCGGGTTAGGTGCCCTGCCCAGCGAAGCTGTCACTGCATCAGGAGAGTGAAGATGCTGGGGAGGCCAGCTTTAGTTAGTACCGTGGTGTCTGGAGTTTTGTTCTGCTACTTTATGCCAAGGATCTTCCTGAGGCTTGTTGTGTGAAAGTCGTTCAGCTTTTTAGCATGTCATTGAAACACGGTCCATGTTTCGCATGCATAAAGCAGTGTAGGCAGCACCACTGCCATATATACTTTCACTTTGGTCTGGATGGTAATGCCTCTTCTGTTCCAGACATTCGGGTACAACCTGCCAAAAGTGGAGCTGGCCCTGGCAATTCTGACATTCACTTCGTCATCGATGGTGACATTCTGAGACAGCGTGCTGCCTAGGTATGCGTTGAGTTTCTGGCTGTTGACAGTGATGTTGGGCTTTCCAGGCGCGGGTTGATAAAGGACTCCAGTCTTCTTTGTGAATTGTCCGACGAAAGTTTGTGCAGGCGCTGGAGAACAAGTTAACACTGCGTTTCATGTCAACCTCTGAGGCAGCACTGAGGGCACAATCGTCAGCAAACAGCAGGTCACTCATTGTGTCTGTCATGACCTTGGTTTTTGCCTGAGGCCTCCGAGGGTTGAACAGTTTGACATTTATGCGGTACCTTAGTTAGACACTAACCTCCTCGTTTCTGATGGCCTCTGTCTGCATGGCAGAAAACATGAGACTAAACATGCAGTGTTGGTGCCAGGAAGCATATTTAATTATATATGTGCTTATAGTTATCTCTATATTAGGAAATATTAGAAATATTTGACTTGGGCCATCGCTTCCCACGTAAAATTCACACACTTATTACAGAATTAGACTTTTTAATTAATTACGAAATATGTATCATAACAGAATTTGATCAAATTCACAACTTCATTTACACGTTAAAAAACACCCCTTTGCATCGTGTGATTATTGTAATGCAACATTTTTACGTATCTATCAAATAAAGAAAGTACCCGTAAAAAACACATCTCAATTTTAATTTGCGTACACGAAAATATGCTCAACGTATTTGACAATAACATATTTTTGAAAGCGCACAGCTCAAAATAAAATCTTGGACAAAAATACTGCACAAAAACTAACTCACTTTGAACATCCGCGTAAACTTTTTCAATATTTAAATGAGATTTAATTTTTCTGATTGGCTGTGGGAATCTGTAGGAGTGTGAGGGACCAATCGCTATCGATGACCGCACCGACAACTGCCTTCTATTATATAGGATGTGCTCATAGTCCAATGACGTCATCAAGTCACATCGAGGTGTCTCTTCTGTTAATCTATAAACTTAGCTCGCTAAGAATTCAGGAGTTCGTTCATGGTGGGGAATTCCCCATATGTATGTACTCACTTGGATAACACTGGCTAAATATAGTAAACCCCAATTAAATGACCTTGACATTTTCCTACGGCCATCACGACAAAGAAACAAGCCCACGCGCTACCCGCCTGCACCACCCACCCCGCAGTCCCACTGCCCATTACAAGTTATGACGGCAAAGAAAACAAATTATCTTCAAACATCAACAGGGGATAAGTCCGGAGTCAGCGTGCCACACCATGATCACTGTGTGGTTTATTGATTGGAACATTAATCCTAATCAAACGATGGCAACATTGGATTAGGTCTCTGATCTGGCGAGATAGTGGCGATAGGGACATGGCAGGGTCCTAGTGCCTTTCACCAATAGGGACACGGCAGGGTCCTAGTGCCTTTCACCAATAGGGACATGGCAGGGTCCTAGTGCCTTTCACCAGGCGATAGGGACATGGCAGGGTCCTAGTGCCTTTCACCAGGCGATAGGGACACGGCAGGGTCCTAGTGCCTTTCACCAGGCGATAGGGACATGGCAGGGTCCTAGTGCCTTTCACCAGGCGATAGAGACATGACAGGGTCCTAGTGCCTTTCACCAGGCATATACCAGGGGCGTTGGCAACGGTGCTAGACACAGTAACAACTTAGTTTGTGTACATTTCGTCCGATAACTCCCTCTCCACACTGTCTCCTTATCCCCACCTCTCCCTCTCCCCACTCCCTTCTCCCACTGTCCCCACTCCATTCTCCCACTCCCTTCTCCCACTGTCCCCACTCTCTCAATGTATTAGTACTCAGAAAAATACAATACGGGAAGTTAAGGGATGTCTATAGACGTCATAGAAACTCATGAGCCCTCAATTTTAAGTTGATTTTCTGGTTTTATGTCTTCAGAATCAGAACTAGCGGTTCTCAAAATTGGGATTTATCCAAACATTAAATAATGGCAAGCTTACCTTCAAATATGATGGTAATTTATTGATTTAACGTTACATTTGTAACAAATAGTGTTAGGTGAAATTTAACATTCACCAATTCATAACAAAAGTTAACATCGGTTAAAATGGTTAAGTTGTTTGCTGTGTTACATTGTTGTGTTACATCGTTGAGTTACATTGTTGTGTTACATTGTTGTGTTACATTGTTGAGTTACATTGTTGTGTTACATTGTTGTGTTACATCGTTGTGTTACATTGTTACGTTATATTGTTGTGTCACATTGCTGTGCTAAATTGTGTTAAATTGTTGTGCTAGATTGTTGTGTTAGATTGTTGTTAGATTGTTGTGTTAGATTGTTGTGTTAGATTGTTGTGCTAGATTGTTGTGTTAGATTGTTGTGTTAGATTGTTGTGTTAGATTGTTGTGTTTCTATTGACCCAGCATTGACCAACACCCCTCGTCACCATCATGTGAATACCCGCACCAGGGAGAATGCTCGCTTGTGCTGAAGCACCCTGGCGTCGGAACTGGTCCTCGATCCCCTACCGCCACCCCATGAGGCGCCCTCCAGAGAGAGGCCCCCACCCCTTCTGAAGGAACTGAACCACGTTGTATAGTACCAAAGCCATCCATCATTATTGTCCCCGTGCCCGGGGCATACATCTAAACAAGCACAAAGGTCTGGGGCCCGGTAATCTGTATTAGCTTGTTCTCAACTGGGCCATACAAATTTGACTAACTGTAAAACTACGCCGGATGAATTTCAAAATCTTTTCAGTGAAGTCGAACATTATCATAACCTTTTCTGACCTTAACGACCCCCAGCTCACCACACCCACCCTTTCCATTTCAAAGTCACAACACTCCACTCCCAAACCCTACGTTCCCTTTTTTAAAGTCCGCACCATTTTCCAGGCCATGTCTTCTACAGCTGTTTTATTGAAAGAAAGAAAACCCCCAGAAAAATCTGAATCTAACCCAAGTTGTAATTTAATTTGTAATGTTGCGGGCGAGGAATTGTCTGGAGCTTTCAATACAAACCCTTACACACGGGCCGCTACCCCGTACGACCGATCGGGGTAACTTCGCATGTTCCCTCCCCTTGTTGACTTTGTAGTTACGCTTATGATATTATCCCCGTGCCGTCTAATAACGCGTTCCCGCGTACAAAGCGCTGCACCAATAACGCGATCTCGAGCGGTGCGCACTTTTTCTTTAATAAACTGCGGGCGATGAAAAGACAGGAGGGCGGCCGGGGGAAGGAGGACGCAACTGCGCGTGCTGATACTCATTCATAAAGTCATATTTTCTTTGTCCCAGAAATCCAGCGATACTCGAGAAATGTCGAAAAGAGCCGCTCGAAGTTGCATTTCTTCTGCGCTCTTCAGGAAAACTCTTTTCAAAATATTGTTTTGTGGGGTGACTTTTTGTTCTTCCTTTCATGAAACTTTTGTCGGTCTGGTTTGATAAATTGGCCGTCGAACAGAAAGCGCGACTTGTGCATATAATTACTAAAGCTTTTCATGGTGGCACAATAAAACCAAAGCGGGCGTGTTCTACTTGCATTTTGTTTTGTTATTTCTAAAATTATTCTCTTAGTCAACATGTGAACAGCCAGAGAGACGAGATTTCCCCTTGTGGTAGGTCGTGGAGAAAAAATGGGAGAGGAAAGAGAACGAGAGAAAGAAAAAAAAAAAGAAGAAATGAAAAAATAAAGGTCGACAATTCTGAGTTTGTTTTTATGTGGTTGCGAGTTATGAATGCCTTTTACCGCCCTAAATCCCTTGATCTGGATTAAACAAAGAGTCGTGGAGGCGATAAGCCGCGACAGTGGAATCGGAAAGGCCTGGAATGTTACGATGAGAGTTTTTAGCTATATCGAGTCCAGTTGTGGAGACAGACTGGTCAAAATAAAACGAAAAGTTGGACAATTCTCACTAAAATCATCTTATATCTGCCAATGTAAACAAGTAAATGTCCTAAGGATTGGGTCAAAGTTCAATAATTCTTCTGCCTTAACCACAATTTTATATCTGAAAAATGACATCGGATTGTTAATGACAAGGTCAAAGTCTCAATGATCTGACAGCTTGTGTGATGTACAAGTGTTTGTTGACATGTACAAGTGTTTGTTGACATGTACAAGTGTTTGTTGACATGTACAAGTGTTTGTTGACATGTACACATGTACAAGTGTTTGTTGACATGTACAAGTGTTTGTTGACATGTACAAGTGTTTGTTGACATGTACAATGAGAGAACTAGAGACGATGAAGGCGAAAGAAAGATTGGCGAGTATATATGAGATAAACAGACAGAAACATGGGACAAAAGGGACAATTATAGATAGAGATACTTACACATACACAGAGATAGAGATAGACATAGACAAAAAGATAGATATATAGAGAGATAGAAATAGACAAAAAGATAGATATATAAAGAGATAGAAATAGACAAAAAGATAGATATCATATAGAGCGATAGAAATAGACAAAAAGATAGATATTATATTAATTATATAGAGAGATAGACAACGACAAAAAGATAGATATTATATAGAGATAGAAATAGACAAAAATATAGATATTATACAGAGAGATAGAAATAGACAAAAATGTAGATATTATATAGAGAGATAAAAATAGACAAAATGTAAATATTATATAGAGAGATAGAAATAGACAAAAGATAAATATTATATAGAGAGAAAGTTAGTCGTGGTAATATACAAAGGGAGAGAAATTAAGATAACAACAAATAGAAAAACAAAGATGAGAGAGAGATAGAGAGAGATATATATAGAGAGAGGGAGATAGAGAGAGAGATAGAGAGAGAGGGAGATAGAGAGATATATATATAGAGAGGGGGAGATAGAGAGAGATATAGAGAGAGGGAGATAGAGAGAGATATATAGAGAGATGGAGATAGAGAGATATATATAGAGAGAGGGAGATAGAGAGAGAGAGATAGAGAGAGAGGGAGATAGAGAGAGAGAGAAAGGTTAAGGGAGAAAGAGAAAGATTTTATTTCACAAAATGGAAGTGAAGAGCCAGGCGTATAATAGGCGAGGCAGGTATTTGGAAGAGGAGGTTCATAGCAGGAAGAATACGTACATTGTTAGAGAGGCAAAGAGAGGGGGAGACAGATGGAAGGTAAGAGAGAGAGAGAGAGAGAGACAGAGAGAGGGAGAGCAAGAACAAGAGACAAAGATAGAAGGATATACTGAAATGGGGGAGATATAGAAAATACTGACAGAAAGAAAATAAAAAGAAAGAGAGATATACATTAATTTTCTTTCCTTTTTAAGAAAAAATATATTTGTGAAAAAAAAAAGAAGAAAAAAACCCATCTTGTTCGGTTTCTAAATGGATATTTTTATTGTTTCCAAAATGAAACTTGCACATTTTTTATAAGGAAATAAAACAAGAAGAGAATGTTGCTTTTTGTTAAAAATTAGCAGACGATTTAAAAAAAAATCAAATCAGCTTTGATAAAAACAACATTTGATATAAACAACATTTGATATAAACAACATTTGATATAAACAACATTTGATATAAACAACATTTGATAAATTTAACAAAACTGAAAATCAGAGACATTCATTGTAATAAATCCTAACACAAGGGCCACTACTGAGACGAACAGGAAACGTAACCAAAACTATTGAATAACACGAACAGACGAATCTTTTTTATTGTTTTTTGTTTTAGACATTACGGGAAAAATAATGGAATAAAAGGGGAAAAACGGATGGTTTATCTCTTAGAAGAGAGTGATGGGAATATATAAGATAGGACGGAATAAAATAATGAAATGAAAAAACAAATCCAGAGTCGGTGTAATTAGGTTTATAGACGGCTCGGACAATGTCACTTCCGTTTTCCGGCCGGGCCACTAATGTTATCGCACGGCGTCACGCGAGTCACGCATTACGGTCCTCTTGAACATTAAATACTATTTATGATCTTTGGCCAGATATGACCCTATCCATCCTCCCGGGCCATGCCCTACCTCCTTTCCCGGGCCATTCCCTCGCTCTCTCCTATCATGAGGTCCAACTTCCTTAATTTTTAGTACAGGGGCAGAGTCCACGTAAATATAGGATGGTTATCTAATAGGATACAGTAGGATACAAATGAAGACGTTATACTTTTGCATTTTTATGCTATAAGAGGATGTGAAGGGTGGTACCGGGTGGTTGTATGTTGTGTAGGGGAGAAAAGGGTTGAGGGGATAAAAAAAAATCAACCCATCTCATCAACGATTATTGTCAAGGAAAAAAGTTTAAAAAAAAAAATCGCGCTAAGTCATCTCATTGTAGACACGCCGCTGAAATTACTCGAACCTCCGCCCTCGAGCTTTTGTTTTACCACGACTCGTCCGGTGACACAATCCGATTGTAATAAGTCAATAGGAGAAAGCTGGTAGCGGCAATATTATGAGTGCCGCTCTCGTGTGTGGAGACGGCCGCCGGTCCGGAATTCTGTCTAAAAGCTTCATTTGCACCGGATATATCTTTATTATATCTCTGTTGTCATGGACGCCGAGATCATGGCCCGGGAGGGGGGAGGCGGGGGGAATGTCAATAAACTCTCACATCATCCCGCATAATCTCGTCGCGTGCACTCGTTTCTGGCAATCTTGCGGATTTTGTATTTGATTTTTAAGTTGTGTTTTGTATTTTTAAACGGCTACTTGTTATATTGAAAAGAAATATACCAAAAACGAAATGGGATAAATATACGAATTACCGAAAATAAACGAAATAATCTAAATAAACAATGAACACGAGTTAAATAAAGATAGATGAAATATAATAAATTTCAGATTTCAAGAACCAAATACGAAAAAAATTGTGAAAGAAGGAAAGAAAAAAAAAAGAAAGAAACAGAGTGAGAGAGGGAGAGAGATAGAGAGAGAGAGAGAGAGAGAGAGAGAGAGAGAGAGAGAGAGAGAGAGAGAGAGATGGAACAAAAAACGAAATGAATACTCTCAAATTGAATGTAGAAAGAATTTTAGATTGAATAAACGTAGCCGCCGCTAGCGGTGTAAATATAATCACTTTGGTCAAATTAACGCTTAGTTCATTGTTCTGTAACGCTATTATTGGTTGCTTTCTGATTCCAGGTGAAGGGGATTTAAAAGTGTTCGGGGGGGAAGGGGGTTGGAGGTGGGAGGCGTTGGAGCAGAGAGGAGGTAGGGTAAATGGCGTTTGTTGAAGGAACAGGGTGGGTGGGGGGTGGAGAAATGACCTGACGATCATATGCCAATATGGCGATTCACGTTTTTAAATAGCCCTACCCCAACCCAACCCTCCATTAACCCCAAGGTTTAACGAACAGGAAGCGGTGATTTCAATGTTGGGGAGGCACTTATTGTTTCCAGCCATGATAGGGAGTGTTCAGCAAACATATTCATCCACCCATCTGATTTCAATAAAAACACAAAAACGCTTGAGTCTGAGCAGACGATCAATTTTTTTTTTTTTTTTTTTTTTTTTTTAATATTAAATCCCTTCTATTAACTTCCGTGTATTGAGGTGGCATACGCGGAAAAACAAACTTAAAAAAAATGACCCGCTTTGCGTAATCCTATCAAGCAGAAATTTTTCACATAGAAGTGTGTCAACTAACAATGCATTGTATCGATTTCTCAGATCAATCTAATGTACCGTAATTAAATCAATGAATTTTTAGATTATCTCTATTTATCTCTATATAGCATGTGTAGCCGTCTGCTATATTTGACTTCCACGGGACGGGTCACTGGAGTTTCAATCAAGCCCTCAATGTCACAGGGGTCTGTCGCACGATGCGTATTATATTGAACATAATCAATACTTTTCGCTACGTCGCATAAATATAAGGGAGTTATAGTCAAAAACTTTTTTCACGGATTGTTTTTATTTTAAAGTCAAATTGTCTAAAGTCTCAGAATCATGTAACTTCGTACGTAAACATAGTAAATAAAAGTAATTAAATTGCTATTAAAAATGTAAGAAAAGTTCTTTTTTTTTTGTAAATAAACATATATATATAAATATTCCTTCATCAAATACGTCCATCCATCAATCTTTAAATACCTCTAACGCCTTGACCGAAACACGAGTCTCACGTTATAATGTCAAATATCCAGTTACTCATGCCAGTTTAAGTAATGACTACCCCCCCCCAACCCCTCTACCCCCACACTTTCAACCCTAACTACGCACTCTCTGCTATTATTAAAAAGAAAAAAAAACATACCCGTAAATAAAGTAAACTGAATCGCTAAAACAGATAGACATATTGAAATCTCCCCCTTCAACTCTAAATCCACCATCAACTAACACCCCGACCCCACCCCTGACTCCTCACTCCCCTCACCATCTCGATCAATGATTTTTATGGCTATCCCTCCCCCGGTATCACAGCCTTCCTATTGGAAGCCGGTTCCCGATCAAAGGCAAGCTCTTGATTTCCTAAAAGCTCTATAATAACCCAGGCCGACATGAATGAATGAGTTATTTCATGGTCTGTTTTGAGGACTTATTTTAATAAATCGCCCGAGGGGAAATTTCGTGCTTCTGACAAATAAACATTACTTTAGGCGCCCGCGTGACGTTATTTGCTGTAAACACGAGGTAATATAGGAATAAATCTCCAGCTTCCCCCCCCCCCCTTTCCCTTTCCTTTTTTAAATACATTTTTTACACTCATTATTTCTGATGCCCTCGCGCGACGCTCGTGCGCTTTACATATTGAAAGCAGCCTCTATTTATGATTAATTAATGTTTGGTGCCGTCGTCCATTAGGGACCCGCGATTCGATTAATTCTGTTTTATTTGTCATTTTCCCCCCTCTGTACAAACCGTCTGATTTCTAATGCGACAAGCGATGATAATCCTAGTTGTTCGGTATGAAAAGAAGATGATGAGAAAATGTTTCAGAAAGAAAGAAATTGTGTATAGAAAGAAATCAGTGAATGTAAAAATTGATAAAAGCCCAATAACAGTCTCTGTCATCATACAGAGCGGTTATGTCGATTTATGTCATGGAATTTACAATTATAAACAACGGCACGTGCTTCACTTTGTATTTTAATTTTCCCCAAAGCAGCGGTTGAAATGAAAATCAATATTTTCTCGCCAAACGATTAAAAGGGTGGTCCTCAAATCATATAGTTTTAACCAATATATTCCTGTTTCCCCACCAAAAAAAAGTAATTAAAAAATTAATAAATAAAATAATATAAAAAAAATTAATAAATACAAAATTTAAAAGAAATAATAATAATAATAAATAGTTATTAATTAATCAAATAAAAGAAATAATATAAAAACAAAGCCGACAATAGCTGGGTAAAAAACTAGTTCGATACTTTTACAAATCACGCGCCGACTGACGCAGAGAGTTCATCCTCAATGTTTTCATACGTGTATATCCCTCCTCCTCACCCCCACCACACGCACACACATCCCAGCAGAGTCAAATACCACACAAATTTATTTGTAAAAAAAATCAATCCCTGTTTTTAAAATTCTATTAAATAATCAGGAAAATGCTTCTCAATGGGACCATCAGTTCCAGGTAGAGACGTTGTTCATCACGGAGACGACAATTTTAAATCTTTGTTTGAGAACCCTCATATGATCCTTTTTTGTGGACAATCAGTTGTTGTTTTTTTGTTTTTTTTTGCCACGAACGCCGTTGGAAATTTGACAACGCTACCACCACCACCACCACAACCACATGCAGCAACAGCAGCTAATCACGTGACATCTCATACTCATTTTTCAGCAAGCTGCCCCAAGTACATGACACAAAACGTTAACCGATCATTTTTAAAAAAAAAAAATTTTGATCTCAATCGCCAGAGCTCGAGAACCTCTGATTGAAAGCTTTTATGAAAACCCATTGTCTCCAAGTCGTACGGTGCCCCATTGTGGTCCTATTAAAATATCCTTCTTAGATTTTAATAGCGCTCAAAGGTTGTCTCCCATCTTCTCTGGCCCCGCGAAGTTTCTTGACAGACACAATCGACGGAGAGAAGCTCAGACAATAGAAATATTCTCAGCATACAGACAGGAAGCTTTTAACTACAGCACCGAGGCAGGAGCTTTGGGATTCATTCTTCATCCATTTGTTTCTTTTCTTTTTGACAAATAATAATTATATTTTTTAAATGTCATTTTTATTTTAAGTTGTTATGGTTACATTAGCTTCGGACGTGTAGGTCTTGCGGATATGTAGTTAATTATAGTGGATAGGTGCGAGTTAGACCCGTGACCCTTGACCTGTGACCCATAACCCGTGATCCGTGAACCACGTGTTGTTACGTCTAGATTTGAGCGTTTTACAATGTTGTTGCAGTGGGGTGGGGGTGGTAGGTGGGGTTGATATGAAGGTAAAGGGTTAAATACAATGGTGGGTAATTGATTTTTGATGGGGTAAAATGGTGGGTAATTGATTTTTGATGGGGTAAAATCTTGGGTAAGTGATTTATTGATGGGGTAAAATGGTGGGTAATTGATTTTTGATTGGGTAAAATGGTTGGTAAGTGTTTTATTGATGGGGTAAAATGGTGGGTAATTGATTTGTAAATGGGGTAAAATTATGGGTAATTGATTTTTGATGGTGTAAAATGGTGGGTAATTGTTTTGTAAATGGGGTAAAATGGTGGGTTCGAGATTTATTGATGGGGTAAAATGGTGGATTCGTGATTTATTGATGGGGTAAAATGGTGGGTTCGTGATTTATTGATGGGGTAAAATGGTGGGTTCGTGATTTATTGATGGGGTAAAATAGTGTGTTCGTGATTTATTGATGGGGTAAAATGGTGGGTTCGTGATTATTGATGGGGTAAAATGGTGGGTTCGTGCTTTATTGATGGGGTAAAATGGTGGATACATGATTTATTGATGGGGTAAAATGGTGTGTAAGTGATTTATTGATGGGGTAAAATGGTGGGTTCGTGATTTATTAATGGGGTAAAATGGTGTGTAAGTGATTTATTGATGTGGTAAAATGGTGGGTAGTGATTTATCGAGGGGTAAACTCTATAAGAGTTTTGGAGAAGGAAAATGATCTTATTTAGGACAAAATGAGCTCTTAAATGGTTGACCTACATAATAATCGAGGTTGATATTGAATGTGTAGATGGTTGACCTACATAACAATGAGGTTGATATTGAATGTGTAAATGTTTGACCTACATAACAATGAGTTTGATATTGAATGTGTAGATTGAATGAATAAATAGATTGAATGAATGGATAATGTGTCCAGATTGTGTTGCAGGTCGATGTTTCGAGTTTGTGGTGGAAATATTAAATTGATCTTTAAATTTTGCTCAAAGAGTTGAAGACGTTAGTTAATAAGATAGATGGGTTGATGGAAGACATCACAGATTGAGACATGTTGTAATAATGGGTATAAGCAGTCACATCCCTTTCAATCTTTACTTGACTCATACATAGTTCAAAGTTTTGTCACACACAGAGATTTTTATGCTGCGATACACATACACACGCACACAGACACACACACACATACTCACACACACACACACACTCACACATACACACATAGACACACACACACTCACATACACACTCACACATACACACACATACACACACACTCACACACACAGACACACACACACTCACACACACACACTCACACACACATACACTCACACAGACACACACACACACTCACACATACACACGCACACAGACACACACACACTCACACACACACACTCACACATACACACACAGACACACACACTCACACATACACACACACTCACACATACACACACAGACACACACACACACTCACACACACACTCACACATACACACACACACACGCACATACATACTCACACACTTGTCGGAAATGCAACACTTCAATGATTAAAAAAGCACCCAGTCCTCTTTCAATTCTTGACGTTATAACTCACGCAGACGACATCTCCCAGCTCCGGGTGATACACTCATGCAAGTAAACACAACAAACATACTTTTTATTTTTTTAAATACCCCCCCCCTTTCCAATCCATTTCTGATTCCCCACCCTTCTTTCCCACACCCTCACTTTTCCCTCGATCTCTCCTCGGCGAATCAAATGTAATCCTCGAGAATTGATGTATGGGCCAATAAATTTTATTTAATATGTCGGTTTGGCCGGGGCCCTGTCTGTTAAGTTATATTACCAGCCGGTAGTCCACGCAGTAACATACTCATCCAGGGCTGGCAGGCACGCGATTTACTCATAAAGAGATAGGTTTTAGACATTCTCTGCTTGATGCTGTAACCCGAAGCGTCAAGCCTTTTTTCTTTTTTTGTGTTGTTTTTTTGTTCTTCTCATTTCATGTGTTGTATTTGTATCAATCTCCCCATAATCTCTAACACAGCTTCCTCCATTCTACTTGTATAAGTCAAATGAAACCTTATTGTAGGGGATGGGGCGGGGGTGAGGGGTCCGAAACAGTAATAGGAGGTTATAAAGGAGTGCTCTGATATTACCTTTTCGGTTTGGGGCGAATCGCATATCTATGGACTAAAATTTAGATGTTTTAATGCTCATGGTGCGGGCATTGTTTTAGGATGAAAGAATTAAGCTCTGGTGTTCGCGTGTGAACGCATGGGGACCACTGTTGTAAAGGTGCATGTCTGAAACATGGGGACCACTGTTGTAAGGCTCAAAGCTGAAACACCCGAAAGGTTAAACCTAAGATGTGACGTCACGTACTGCACCTTGTGACAGAAGGAAAATGTAGGAGTGATCTGTCAAATAATGTGACAGTGGCAGAAGAAAGATGTACGAGTGATCTCTGTCAAATAATGTGACAGTGACAGAAGTAAGATGTACGAGTGATCTCTGTCAAATAACGTGACAGTGACAGAAGGAAAATGTAGGAGTGATCTCTGTCAAATAATGTGACATTGACAGAAGTAAGATGTACGAGTGATCTCTGTTAAATAATGTGACAGTGACAGAAGTAAGATGTAGGAGTGATCTCTGTCAAATAATGTGACAGTGACAGAAGTAAGATGTACGAGTGATCTCTGTCAAATAACGTGACAGTGACAGAAGTAAGATGTACGAGTGATCTCTGTTAA
>MUZC01000238.1:47448-59415 GCA_002072015.1 Radix auricularia | reverse complement strand
AGGGGAGTGGGGTGATGCCTCGTGAAGAGAGAATTGCGTTGTGGTTCATGGGGACGAGGTGATGGGGTAAGCAGAGTGGGGTCATGGGGTTAGAGAAGAGTGGGGTTATGGGGTTAGAGAAGAGTGGGGTCATGGGGTTAGAGAAGAGTGGGGTTATGGGGTTAGAGAAGAGTGGGGTCATGGGGTTAGAGAAGAGTGGGGTCAGGGGAGTGTGGGTATTGGTTTAGGAGTGCCCACTGTAACGGTGTTTTTTATGGTAGTTTAATTTTAATATCTCAAACCCAAACGAGGGCGAGCTTCATTGTCCCGTAGTACATGTTTAATTGACACATGTCGTTAGCCCAAATAGCTAAACATAACGACTGCCGCTCCCAGCATGTGTCCCCCTGGGGGTCTGGGCAGGTGGGGTGAAGGGTGGGGTGTAAACAGCCCTCGCGGCTCCAGGTCAGTGGGGGAGAAAAACACCCCCAGTCGCGACCCCGGGGAGCCATTGTCACGAGGTGACGCCATTGTCACGCGCGGCGTTGATTCAATTGCCCACCTCGTCATCATTTTCAGTGTTTTCGTCATTATTATCCCGGCTATCTTCATAATTCTATTAGCGCCTCCGATGACCTCCCCTTGTTTGTTCCCGTGTCTCTCTCAGGCGTTTAATTACATGACTCAACTTGACATCCTCACTGAGGCCCAGACGTGGGTGTCACCGAGAGTGCTGTTATTTTTCTTCTTTCTTTCTGTTTTTTAAAAATTCAATAACAATATGATAATGAAAATAATATTAATAATAATAATAATAATAATAATAATAATAATAATAATAATAATAAATTGTGAATTAAACAAAATGTATTACATGAATTCTTTTTTCTAATTAAACTTATAAAGAGTAATTCCAGTAGAAAGGTAACTGATAAAGTAAAAAAACAAACACTCATTTCATGTATTTCGATTGGTCAACCATTCAGAGTCGCCGTAAGAAGAAGACGACAGTAGCCTTGTCTGACAAGAGGCGCAATGATTTAATTTGATTATGTACATTTTAAAATTTCGATTAAAAAATGTTTCATGCATGTTTCCAAATGACATGTTGCGGTTCGATGATAAGGTTGGTGGCGTCATGATAATGTTAACAGCATAATGGTAAAGTTAACTTTACTTAATTTAACATTCTGTGACAACTCAATTAATCAAATTTCTTATTCAGGACCATTAGAATGATGTATTGTGAAAATCAAATATATAGGTTATTAGTGATTTATTATTATTATCATTTCCATTACAGTCGGACCTCTTTAAGTCGAACTCAAAGGGACCAGGGAAAAAAAATCGACTTACGGAGTTTTCAAGTTAATCAAGGACAATGTTGATAGTGTGAGAGGGCATGGGGTGGGGGGATTAAGGTTTATCCTTCTACTAGTTTTACTCGAACGCCTTGTACAATTCGACTTACGGAGATTGGAAGCCAACATCTTCAAGTTAAGGATATCTAAAATACATTAGACTTGTGGAGTTATGCCGGGACTTAACAATTAGCTCGATATAAGGAGGTTTACGACTTAGCGAGGTTCGACTGTATTACAATATTATATTATTTTATTACCAACTGAGCTGTAGCGAAAAGTGTTTCTGAAGAATGTGGTCCCATTTAATGAGCGTTTCTACAGTCCGGAAAGATTGGACACCAAGCAGAGGCGGCACTAGGGTTAGAGTCACCCGGGGTGGCCTGCCCCACCTACTCTGCCCCTAGTGACGCCACTGACATCAACAAATCTACAATTCATTTTGACTCTACCACTCAATGAAACAATCTGAACTAAAGTCAACACTGTCATCTAGTCAGTCACTTCTAAAGATATAAGTCAACACTGTCATCTAGTCAGTCACTTCTAAAGATATAAGTCAACACTGTCATCTAGTCAGTCACTTGTAAAGATATAAGTCAACACTGTCATCTAGTCAGTCACTTCTAAAGATATAAGTCAACACTGTCATCTAGTCAGTCACTTCTAAGGGGGCTGCGGTGGTCGAGTGGCAAGCGCACTTGACTGGCGCTCCGATGGTCGCGGGTTTGAATCCATGGGAAGCCAGGGACTTGTTCCCGGGGCCCAGGGCGTCACCGAGTCCCACCCATCCCCAAATGGGTGAAAAGCGGTGGGGTAATGCGTGGAACCCTTAGCCGTGGCATGTGAACGCTGCATCACTTGCCCAAAAAAAAAAAACTGCTGCCTTGCAGATGGTCTTGGCTGACCAAAGGCTATGGAAGCAAATCCAGAAAATACAGCAGGCTGAAGTCGGAGACCACGGGCCAATTGGCGCAAAACTCGTGGCACACAAAACTCAATATTCAATATTGAGAACGAAGAAGAAAAAGAAGTCACTTCTAAGATATGAGTCATCCGCTTTTGATTCCTTAAATAATGTAGATTTTTTTGTGTTTATATTTTTTTGCTTAAAACATATGTATGAATGATCGATTTGACAGAGTGGCTAGATACAATGTAATTAAATTACATGAAGTGACTAGATACAATGTACCTAATTACATTTCATTAAGTGACTAGATACAATGTAATTAAATTACATTAAGATATTATGTGAAACAATAATTTAAAAAAACAACACCTGAGCCTATCTCAGCTTACAAGATGTTTAATTACGAATGAGGCTCATAGGGTGGTCTTCAGCAATACCAGGGATAAGGGCAGATAATCTTATAGCTGTCTCCTCTGTCCGATAAAGTTGTCTTCTCACGTCCCTGTTATCGTGTGTGAACATCAGCCATTGTGAACACCAACCATTGTGAACACCAACCATTGTGAACAGTTGATATTTCCGCCGAGATCTTTGTCCACTCCCCCCCCCCCAACTTTCATTTTTGCTCTTCACATCCCACGTTAGTTCTGATCACTTCATAATTTTATTATTTGGGCCTTTCACTCGCGAGCTCATTACAAACTTTAAAACTTCTCCAAACAGTTATAGGAAGCCTTCTTTTTTTTCCTTGCCTCTTACAAACACGTTTTTTTTTCTCTCTCTTTCTTCTTTAAAAGGGGAACAAACTTGATGAAAAGATCAGAGTTATGGCTGGGGCGCTAAGCCTGGGGGCGACGATGAACAAACGGGCACCTTCTGTCGTCATGGTTATGCGAAGTTAAACAACACAACGGCCGACCGGAAGTGAGTCCTGAGCATCAGCCCCTTTTATGTAATTTTGTCCCAATATCGAGTTTTGGGTGACCCTATTACCGGACTCCAGCCTCACAAAGTCTCTATTAGAATCTCATTCTCTTAAAGCCCCCCTCACGCCCCTCCCCACTTTTATTAGTCTCGTCACCACTAATTGCACGTGCCGGCCGCTCGTGTCAGACACGCGCTTTTATTTCATATCCTTTCCAAACGACGGTCATGCGTAATGCGAAGTTCCGGTACAAAGATAATTCTCATCTCTTAATTTTTTTAAAAGGGAATAGAAGCTTGCCTTGGATACACATTTTTAAGAATATTTCCATGAATACTTTGGAATTATGTATCTATTTATTTTTTAAAAAACAAATTTATTATTTTTAACAGGACCTAATTCAAACAGTAGAAATGAACTCACATATTTGTGCGTAGATTTCGCGAATTGGCCGGTCTGGTCAAATACCATTGTACTCATAACTAACAATTGTGTGTCGGGCTTTGGCTGGCCCATTCGTGATGGGACTGGGTATACATGGCCAAACTCGATGTGGCTGGGTATACATGGCCAAACTCGATGTGGCTGGGTATACATGGCCAAACTCGATGTGGCTGGGTATCATTGGCCAAACTCGATGTGGCTGGGTATACATGGCCAAACTCGATGTGGCTGGGTATACATGGCCAAACTCGATGTGGCTGGGTATACATGGCCAAACTCGATGTGGCTGGGTACCCTTGGCCAAACTTGATGTGGCTGGGTACCCTTGGCCAAAGTCAATGTGGCTGGGTGTCCTTGGCCAAAGTCAATGTGGCTGGGTACCCTTGGCCAAAGCTCGATGTGGCTGGGTGCCCTTGGCCAAAGCTCGATGTGGCTGGGTACCCTTGGCCAAAGCTCGATGTGGCTGGGTACCCTTGGCCAAAGTCGATGTGGCTGGGTATCGTTGGCCAAAGTCAATGTGGAAGTGTAAGATGTGTACGTGGTAGGTAGACGGGTGCCACGCTGAATGACACGATACTATTGCGTTAGACTGTCCGGAGAAGGTCCAGCCAGTGTGACTTATTATTCTGATACAATTGTTTCATTGTGAGTACTGCATTAATCGTGTTAATAACTTTTCAATCAATTTTTTCATTTGAAAGGATACGTCATAGGTTGCGTATGAAATGAGTAGTGGGGTATACTACTATTTGATAGGACAACACGATTATCTGATAATTTTGACAAGGAAAAGCCAACGATAGTGAGATCCTAACCTGCCAGAAATACTTCGCTTTAATAATGAGCGTTAATCAGGTCCAAACAAAGAAGACAAAAGAAAGTGTTGACAATCGTACAAAAAATATGATGTCCTTGAAGTTGGCGGTAAAGAAAGACTTATTGTGCCAGTAACAGGAGACAATAGCGTTACTTTTTACTATTTGAGTTCAGAGGAACTGTCAGACACGGTACTCACTTGACATTGGATATGGAGGTCGCACACTGATGGAAAAGTAGTTACAAACTAAGTACTAAAATTTCCCCAAAGAAGTCCTTACATTCTGTCTTCGCTTGTCGCCCAGCTGAGGCCATGTTTGGCCACAAAGTAAAAGTTGGGCTGAGTACCTCAAATCTGCCCAGAGAGGTGATTTATAATTTAGCAATGGAGGAAGACTTTGAAAACGTCCAACAAGAAATTGAGAATATTATAAATGCAGTGGCTGCCTCTAGAAATGGAGATGCTGCCGTGCTGGTAGTGGAACCATCGATAAGTTCAGACCGGTTGCCTGAATATCACCACGTTAAAAGGTGTGTTTAGTATTGAAAGAAAAGAGAGTAGTTTGGCCCATTTTTTAAAATAATATTTGGGGGCAAAGATCTGCATGCAATTTGTGGAATCTGCAGTGAAGCAGACGAAGGAAGCGCAGGTGAAATAACTTGCAAACTACGTCTTCATAAACAAGAAATCAGGAATAAAAGGTCAGCAGCTCATAACAGTTTACAAGATCAAGCAGCGAAGATGCTTATGAATTCAGATGCAACATTTCCACCAGTGAAGGTTGGAGATAACGTCCACTGTCGCATACCAGATGTTGACAGAGGTCACGGTGATTCAAGGAGCGTTCTTGCAGTTGTCATGGATGGCTTGAACAAGGTAGAAACAGATCATGATGATCTTAAACAACTGTACTCCAGAAGCGAGTTTTCCATTGCACATACGAAACTGCTCGCACTAGAATCCGCGGGCACAGAAGAACTATCATTGCGAACCGTCGCGTCTTCCCAATCACTGACTGGTGGCCAAGTCTACACTCAATGTTATTACAGTACTAATTGCGCAACAAATGATGGTAAATGTTTGAAGAACAAGCAATTATGTCAAAATGCCATAAAAGTTCTTCGTGTTAAAGTAAGTGATAACAGAAAGAAATAATTTACTACCCATTATAAGTTTCACCTTTGTAAATGATTTGTATCATTTGTAATTAACAATCAAAGTTAAGTATTAAATTTTAGTAGTCAACCTTAAATCTACTCATGAATTCTTTCTTAAGGCTTTGGCCAATCGACCCACTCTATTTCGCGAACTGGCTGAACAAAGTCCAAACTTCGGACTTTGGCTGGTCAATTTACAGCAACATTGTCCACTCGCGAATTGGCCGACCATTTCACCAAATGGCCGATTTAGGCCTTTGGCCGTAACATAAACATAGTTAAACTTCGTCATCTGTGTTATGATATTCAACATATTGAGACATTTATGACTTTGCTAAAAATGAACTTTAAAAGGTTTCAAGTAAACATACTTAAGACATCAACTTTGTCACAGTTATGAAATTGAATGAGGTACAAATTTGGGCCCAGACAACGACCAGATTAAAAATCGCCAGGAAAATAATGCGTTTAAAATTGTACAAATAGATTAGATCTGAGAGTAACAAATCACCATTCCCCCTCCGGCCCCACTCCCATATGGGAGATCTTTAAAACCCCATCTCTTACTTCATTACGGATACGTGCATGAGATGACATTCTAAGATGTCAATCTGAGATGTCATTCTGAGATGTCAATCTGAGATGTCATTCTGAGATGTCATTCTAAGATGTCAATCTGAGATGACATTCTAAGATGTCAATCTGAGATGTCATTCTGAGATGTTATTCCGAAATGTTGTCCTATTGAGATGTAATTTCCCGACTTCTTCATACAAAATTTCAAGACGAAACAATTGTGTCTTACATATCTCTTACATATCTCTTACATATCTCTTACGTATCTCTTACATATCTCTTACATATCTCTTACATATCTCTTACATATCTCTTACATATCTCTTACATATCTCTTACATATCTCTTACATTCTCTTACATATCTCTTACACAACTATCGGATGACTATTTTGTAACGTCGCTTTTATACGCCATTTTAACAGGCTATATTCTTAAGACATGCAGAGGTATATGTGTAAAGGTATTAAGACATTCAGAGGTATTGGTGCAAAGGTTTTCATATACATTTATAGACTCTTGACTACAGGCATAGGCGTGACTTCAAGTTTATTTCAAGGCCCCCCCCCCACATCACTCGTCCACGTGTCCACCAACAAAGGCGGCGACTTTGTTTTCTTGTGAGGGGGGAAAGGTCCTGATTTATGAACAATAACCTTTGACCCGACAAAGAGATCCTCGCCGCCATTTGGCAGGCGTCCACCGTGGAGACCGCGTGACTTGGGTGGCCAGGCGCATGCGTGTGCAGTCCATTAACCGGTCGCTAACGACTTCACCTTTGTGATTATCTTGTACAGGTCATGACCCCATCGACTGAAGTTTTCACGAATCAAAGGACCACGTGATCAAAGCGAGAATAAATGGACGAAAATGTAAATTATTCGTGGATACTCGGGACGGGCAATCGTATTCCATGGAAACATCCCAGGTTTTTTTGTTTTTTTTTTGTTGATGTTTTGTTTGTTTTTTAATCGTTGTTGCGCAGTCCCTAAGATTCATGAGTTCATGGTGTTGATGATGTCGGGGGCATACTTGATTTAATCACAATTACATATCAATATTTTACACTTACCTGGGCTGTCCCTGTTTTGAATGTCAGGTAATATTTTGTTTTAGCAAACCTGGCAAAGATGTTGCAGGAGCAACGCGCATAACTTTAATGGTTTTAAATTGTGTTCATGCTTGTAGAATTCCACTGTATTATCAACGTTCAACACACTGTCCTTTCAGGGCGTAGATCTGTCAGCGTTTAATAGACTGTCATTTCAGGGAGTATATCTGTCAACGTTCAATAGACTGGCATTTCGGGGTGTATATCTGTCAGCGTTCAATAGACTGTCATTTCAGGGCGCATATTTGTCAACGTTCAATAGACTGGCATTTCGGGGTGTATATCTGTCAGCGTTCAATAGACTGTCATTTCAGGGCGTATATCTGTCAGCGTTCAATAGACTGTCATTTCAGGGCGTAGATCTGTCAACGTTTAATAGACTGTCATTTCAGGGCGTAGATCTGTCAACGTTCAATAGACTGTCATTTCAGGGCGTAGATCTGTCAGCGTTCAATAGACTGTCATTTCAGGGAGTATATCTGTCAACGTTCAATAGACTGGCATTTCGGGGTGAATATCTGTCAGCGTTCAATAGACTGTCATTTCAGGGAGTATATCTGTCAACGTTCAATAGACTGGCATTTCAGGGCGTATATTTGTCAACGTTCAATAGACTGTCATTTCAGGGAGTATATCTGTCAACGTTCAATAGACTGTCATTTCAGGGCGTAGATCTGTCAGCATTCAATAGACTATTATTTCAGTGCGTTTATCTGTCAGCGTTCAATAGACTGTCATTTCAGGGCGTATATCTGTCAACGTTCAATAGACTGTCATTTAAGGGCGTATATCTGTCAACGTTCAATAGACTATTATTTCAGTGCGGATATCTGTCAATGTTCAATAGACTGTCATTTAAGGGCGTATATCTGTCAGCGTTCTATAGACTGCCATTTCAGGGCGTATAACTGTCAGCGTTCAATAGACTGTTCAAATCCTGTATGTAGGCAGAAAATAATAATTTTCGATAAGCTTTACAAAAATAGTAAACATTAGTCGTTAGAAATGACAATTTCGTACCTGACAAAGACGAGGTCTATAACCAAACAATAATCTTATCTTGTCTTATCTAGTTTAACCTATCTTATCTTACCAGATCTTATCTTATCTTATTTGTTATGTATGCTCCTTCCACACAGGAGGTTAATGCGCCCTACGCTTATATATGGTTTGTGTCTAGTCTTGCATTCTTAATGGATCTTTAAATGTTGATAAAGCGTTGGTTTGACTGGTTTCTTCGGGCAACCCATTTCCTCGCTCGAATTCCGACGGGTGGGACGAGAATTTATTTGTGTTTGCTCTTACATACCGAATACATTTATACACCATCACAATAAATAACAACGAAATCTGACAAAAAACTTCTATATTTTACAACAATGCATCGCCATATTTAAATGAACTCTGGACGCCACCTCCCCCACCCCGACCGCATATTGTGGTCTCTATTGGAAAGAAACATAGACGACACACCGGCAAACACAACCAGGACCTCTTGTCATTGGCTTATGACCTGGTCAGGACATAAAACAAAGACCAGGAGGTGTCACTAAAATTGTCATTCACACACCTCCACCACCCACCCCCACACCAATGAAACAACTCCCATCCTCGAGTTCGTTAATTAATTTATCGCTTACTTAAGGAGAATTTATGTGGCCGCTGACCTGTGTGGGATGAGTTATCGAGGTACAATGAAATGAGATGGTGATGGGGTGTGTTGTAGTAGTGTGGTGTGGTAGTGTGGTGTGGTATTGTGGTGTGGTAGTGTGGTGTGGTAGTGTGGTGTGGTAGTGTGGTGTTGTATTGTGGCTCGGTATTGTGGTGTGGTAGTGTGGTGTGGTATTGTGGTGTGGTAGTGTGGTGTGGTAGTATGGTGTGGTAGTGTGGTGTTGTATTGTGGCTCGGTAGTGTGGTGTGGTAATGTTGTGTGGTAGGGTGGCGTGGTAGTGTGGTTTGGTAGTGTGGTGTTGTAGTGTGGGTTGGTAATGTGGTGTGGTAGTGTGGTAGTGTGATGTGGTAGTGTGGTGTGGTAGTGTGGTAGTGTGGTGTGGTAGTGTGGTGTGGTAGTGTGGTGTGGTAGTGTGGTGTAGTAGTGTGGTGTGGTAGTGTGGTAGTGTGGTGTGGTGTGGTAGTGTGGTGTGGTAGTGTGGTGTGGTAGTGTGGTGTGGTAATGTGTTGTGGTAATGTGGTGTGGTAGTGTGGTGTGGTAGTGTGTTGGAGTAATGTTGCGTGGTAGTGTGGTGTGGTAGTGTGGTAGTGTGGTGTGGTAGTATGGTAATGTGGCAGTGTGGTAGTGTGGTGTGGTAGTGTGGCGTAGTATTATGGTGTGGTAGTGTGATGTGGGAGTGTGGTGTGGTAGTGTGGTGTAGTAATGTGGTAATGGGGTTTGAAAGTGTGGTGTGGTAGTGGGGTAGGGTAGTGTGGTGTGGTAATGTGGTGTGGTAGTGTGGTGTGGTAATGTGGTGTGGTAGTGTGGTGTGGTAGTGTGGTGTGGTAGTGTGGTGTTGTATTGTGGCTCGGTAGTGTGGTGTGGTAATGTTGTGTGGTAGGGTGGCGTGGTAGTGTGGTTTGGTAGTGTGGTGTTGTAGTGTGGGTTGGTAATGTGGTGTGGTAGTGTGTTGTGGTAGTGTGGACTGGTAATGTGGCAAGGCAGTGTGGTATGGTAGTGTGGTGTGGTAGTGGGGGTGAAAGTGTGTTGTGGTAGTGTGGTGTGGTAGTGTGGTGTGGCAATGTGGTGTGGTAGTTGGGTCTGGTAATGTGATGTGGTAGTGTGGTGCAGTAATGTGGTGTGGTAGTGTGGTGTAATGTGTGGTGTGTTTGTGTGGTGTGGTAGTGTGGTGTGGTAATGTGGTGTGATAGTGTGGTATGGTAGTGTGGTGTGGTAATGTGGTGTGGTAGTGTGATTTGGTAGTGTGGTGTGGTAGTGTGGTGTGGTAATGTTGTGTGGTAGTGAGGTGTGGTAGTGTGGTGTGGTGTGGTAGTTTTGTGTGGTAGTGTGGTGTGGTAGTGAGGTTTGGTAGTGTTGTGTGGTAGTGTGGTGTGGTAATGTGGTGTGATAATGGGGTTTGAAAGTGTGGTGTGGTAGTGGGGTATGGTAGTGTGGTGTGGTAATGTGGTGTGGTAGTGTGGTGTAGTATTGTGGTGTGGTAGTGTGATGTGGTAGTGTGATGTGGTAGTGTGGTGTGGTAGTGTGGTGTGGTAGTGTGATGTGGTAGTGTGGTGTGGTAGTGTGGTGTGGTAGTGTGGTGTGGTAGTGTGGTGTGGTAGTGTGGTGTGGTAATGTGATAAGTTAGTGTGATGTGGTAGTATGGTAGTGTGGTGTGGTAGTGTGGTGTGGTAGTGTGGTGTGGTAGTGTGGTGTGGTAGTGTGTTAGTGTGGTGTGGTAGTGTGTTAAAGTGGTGTGGTAGTGTAGTGTGGTAGTGTGGTGTAGTAATGTGGTAATGTGGTGTGATAGTGTGATGTGGTAGTGGGGTATAGAATTGTGCTGTGGTAATGTGATGTAGTAATGTCGCTTGGTAGTGTGGTGTGGTAGTGTGGTGTGGTAGTGGTAGTGGGGTAGGGTAGTGTGGTGTGGTAATGTGGTGTAGTAATGTGGCATGGAAGTGTGGTGTGATAGTGTGGTGTGGTAGTGTGGTGTGGGAGTGTGGTGTGGTAGTGTGGTGTGGTAGTGTGCTCTGGTAGTGTGGTGTGGTAGTGTGGTGTGGTAGTGTGGTGTAGTAGTGTGGTGTGGTAGTGTGGTAGTGTGGTGTGGTAGTGTGGTGTGGTAGTGTGGTGTGGTAGTGTGGTGTTGTAGTGTTGTGTGGTAGTGTGGTGTGGTAGTGTGGTGTGGTAGTGTGTTGGAGTAATGTTGCGTGGTAGTGTGGTGTGGTAGTGTGGTAGTGTGGTGTGGTAGTATGGTATTGTGGCAGTGTGGTAGTGTGGTGTGGTAGTGTGGCGTAGTATTGTGGTGTGTTAGTGTGATGTTGGAGTGTGGTGTGGTAGTGTGGTGTAGTAATGTGGTAATGGGGTTTGAAAGTGTGGTGTGGTAGTGGGGTATGGTAGTGTGGTGTGGTAATGTGGTGTGGTAGTGTGGTGTGGTAATGTGGTGTGGTAGTGTGGTGTGGTAGTGTGGTGTGGTAATGTGGTGGGGTAGTGTGGTGTGGTAGTGTGGTGTGGTAGTCTGGTGTGGTAGTGTGTTGTAGTAATGTTGCGTTATAGTGTGGTGTGGTAGTGTGGTGTGGTAGTGTGGTGTAGTATTGTGGTGTGGTAGTGTGATGTGGTAGTGTGGTGTGGTAGTGTGGTGTGGTAGTGTGGTGTGGTAATATGGTAAGGTAGTGTGATGTGGTAGTATGGTAGTGTGGTGTGGAAGTGTGGTGTGGTAGTGTGGTGTGGTAGTGTGGTGTGGTAGTGTGTTAGTGTGGTGTGGTAGTGTGTTAAAGTGGTGTAGTAGTGTAGTGTGGTAGTGTGGTGTAGTAATGTGGTAATGTGGTGTGATAGTGTGATGTGGTAGTGGGGTATGGAAGTGTGCTGTGGTAATGTGATGTAGTAATGTCGCTTGGTAGTGTGGTGTGGTAGTGTGGTGTGGTAGTGTGGTGTGGTAGTGTGGTGTGGTAGTGTGGTGTGGTAGTGTGGTGTGGTAGTGTGGTGTGGTAGTGTGGTGTGGTAGTGTGGTGTGGTAGTGTGGTGTGGTAGTGTGGTGTGG
>MUZC01000238.1:14734-28120 GCA_002072015.1 Radix auricularia | reverse complement strand
CACACACAACACTTTGACTCACATACAAACACACTCACACACACCACTTTTAATCACATACAAACACTCTCACACACAACACTTTGACTCACATACAAACACTCTCACACACAACACTTTGACTCACATACAAACACTCTCACACACAACACTTTGACTCACATACAAACACACTCACACACAACACTTTGACTCACATACAAGCACTCTCACACACACATGCTCACATTAGAATCTCTCAGCCGAGAGAATGGTCAAAAAGCAGGGCACCGTTATCTACGACTAAGTGCAGCCAGGGCGCACGATACGTCTAGGCGCAAGTGTCACAAGCCTAAACAACGCGTCAGATAGTTACACGAGTTAAGACGATAGTCTTTGGCCCCTCCCACTTCGCGACTCCAGCTACAAGACTCCGACTGTTTCACGGACTCGTATCTTTCCCATCTGTACGCAATGTGTATATCAATATGGACCTGGGTTCTTAATTAATATAAGAACTTGTTGTTCATTAGTGGATCCATTTTTAGTGGAGCCATTCTAAGTGGAGCCATTCTTAGTGGAGCCATTCTTAGTGGAGCCATTCTTAGTGGAGCCATTCTTAGTGGATCCATTTTTAGTGGAGCCATTCTTAGTGGAGCCATTCTTAGTGGAGCCATTCTTAGTGAAGCCATTCTTAGTGGAGCCATTCTTAGTGAAGCCATTCTTAGTGCAGCCATTCTTAGTGGAGCCATTCTTAGTGGAGCCATTCTTAGTGGAGCCATTCTTAGTGGAGCCATTCTTAGTGGAGCCATTCTTAGTGCAGCTTCTGTGAAGTTAATTTATTTCAACACATAACGACCTCAGAAGAAAATGTCTCAGTTGTAGCCTAATACCAGAGTTAACACAGATTTGGTTCATGAGCTTTAAAAAGCTGTCATGCAAGCAACCTCATGATATTTCTTGTATAGAGTTTACATTTTCAAATGTTTATAGATTATAAATCTATATAATGTTTCTTGTTGGTTGTATTTTGCCAGCGCCGCGAGAAGTTATAACTTGATCACATTTATCTCAAAAAACTTACTTTCTGTGTCCATCCATAATGGGAACTTTTAGCATGGACTGTGAAGAAGACCGCAGACGCTTAGAAGATTCGTGTATCAAATTATCAATTCAAATGCAAAAAAACCCCAAACAGAATTAAATAGACCGTAACTGAGTACCATGTGTGTGACAAGTATCACGGACCACGAAGCTAATTAAAAAACATAAATTTACGTTACTTACAACAACAACAACAACAACAACAACAAAAGTCCAATGTTTTGCGTTCTCGCAACACCACAGTTATGAACAACCGCTTACCAAATTTATATTAGGATAATGTATGTGTTTGAGGGGTGTAAAATTTAATTAAAACAATGTTTGTTTGTATATGTAATTCTCTTGAACGACCATGTTGTTGTTTTAAAAAAAAAAATTTGCACACAGATCAAATAACATTCACGGAATATTGCCTACGTCACAAATCTAAAAATTCCTCTACTAACATATGCCTACGTCACAAATCTAAAAATTCCTCTACTAACATATGCCTACGTCACAAATCTGAACCTTGTAAGCGACCAATCCCAATACAAAAGTAGGGCTTGAATTGTGTTGTGTTGTAGCTGTTGTTGTGTCTTACTTTCTGGGCCGATACTTCTGGTCGTTACTTTATTGAAAATTCTGTTCTTTACTTTATTGATACTTATGTTTGCTACTTTATTGTTACTTATATTTGTTACTTTATTGTTACTTATATTTGTTACTTTATTGTTACTTATATTTGTTACTGTATTGTTACTTATATTTGTTACTTTATTGTTACTTATGTTTGTTACTACATCGAAATGATTCATCCACATTACACAAAGTTGACCATTAATGGCAGTCAGCTGGTCAAGTGGTCAGCTTTCATGCCCACAACAAAAGTATTTTGCCGTCACTAAAATTAATCACCAAATCAGCTACCTTCTTCCCATTGAGAGGAGGGAGGGGTGTAGGCAGGGCTACTCTATAGTTTTCTGAGACTTTGAATTAAAATGTCAAATCATATCTCTCCTCCCACCTCCGCTTTCCCGCCCATCTCTTTCTGACATATGAAAACCACTGAACAAGTGTTAAAAGTTAAACATTAACTTTATGTGATGTGGATGAAATGTTAACTTTATGAAATTTTGAAGTGGCCTAAAAAGGACGTCCTAAAATCCCACCCCTTTGCGCCCCCACTCCTTAATTCCTTGCCCNGGCGCCCTCACATCCCCCCCCGCTTGCCCCCCCCCTCTTTCTTTCTTTCCCCCCCCCCCCCATTTTTTCCAACGACTTACAGTAAAATTCATATTTAATAGATATTCCAGCTACCCGGTCATTTCGTTTATGGTGTGCACTGCACTCTAATGTCTAACGTCCTATCAACGTTAAACCTAACTGCCAGGCCTTGCGCCCCACACCACCCCAACCCCCTCGAGGTTGTATATTCTCCCCCGCTTCACCCCATGTCATCTTCCACCAGAGGTGGCACTGAAATATTTATTCCTTAAATGATTATGACTAATGAGGAGGCGCGGAGATCTTCCCGGGGCCTGCCACACAATTATCAGCAATTGCCAGTCAAGTCTTTCTAATTTAAGAAAGTAAACTTTAAAACCCGCGTTTTATTGCCCTCGTCTTCGTTTCGGTATTTTGTTTAATAAGAGGATGGGGTCGGAGGCGAGTTGGTGCAGTTGTGTTGTTAGGTTAACTGAGAAGTTTCATACTGTAACCAGGGGACATTAGATGAGACGTAAGTATGGGACATTGAGCGAGACGTAGTCATGGGGCATCAGACGAGACGTAGAAATAGGGCATCAGACGAGACGTAATCATAGGGCATCAGACGAGACGTAATCATAGGGCATCAGACGAGACGTAGAAATAGGGCATCAGACGAGACGTAGTCATGGGGCATCAGACGAGTCGTAGAAATAGGGCATCAGACGAATCGTAGTCATGGGGCATCAGACGAGACGTAGAAATGGGGCCTCTTTTAGGAATGCTCAAAGGTGATCAGTTGAGGCGTCCACTTAGACTTAAGAGCCTTGGAGAAGCTATGGCAATAAAATAGTTTGTTTCTTTCTTGCAGTCTTTATAATTTTTTTTTTTTAAAAGAAAGATTTTCTAAAGTTTTTAAAAATTAAATTACCCGTGTACCATGTTCAGTCGTCTCAGTTATCCTCACACAGCTGATCTAATGACCAGTCGTCTCAGTGATCCTCACACAATTGATCTAATGACCAGTGGTCTCAGTGATCCTCACACAATTGATCTAATGACCAGTGGTCTCAGTGATCCTCACACAATTGATCTAATGACCAGTCGTCTCAGTTATCCTCACACAGCTGATCTAATGACCAGTCGTCTCAGTGATCCTCACACAATTGATCTAATGACCAGTGGTCTCAGTGATCCTCACACAGCTGATCTAATGACCAGTCGTCTCAGTGATCCTCACACAACTGATCTAATGACCAGTCGTCTCAGTGATCCTCATACAGCTGATCTAATGACCAGTCGTCTCAGTGATCCTCAAACAACTGATCTAATGACCGGTCGTCTCAGTGATCCTCATACAACTGATCTAATGACCAGTCGTCTCAGTGATCCTCATACAGCTGATCTAATGACCAGTCGTCTCAGTGATCCTCATACAGCTGATCTAATGACCAGTCGTCTCAGTGATCCTCACACAATTGATCTAATGACCAGTCGTCTCAGTGATCCTCATACAACTGATCTAATGACCAGTCGTCTCAATGATCCTCACACAACTGATCTAATGACCAGTCGTCTCAGTGATCCTCACACAACTGATCTAATGACCAGTCGTCTCAGTGATCCTCATACAATTATTGGCCTCATTATTATATAAAATGTATGTACATACTATCCTATGAAATGAAATCTTCACCATTAAAACTGACTTTTACAAATAATATCCCCACGGAGAGGGAATTTTCAAATTAAAAATATATCATTAATTGAGACATTATCAAATCTGAAAATATATAGTTAAAAAATTTTAAGTACATTTTTCTACTTAAAAATTATTAACTTGCACATTTAAAAAAATTAACTTACGCTTTAATTAGTAACTGTATTTTGACCAATATTATTTCTGCTGGATGAGGTTCTGGCGTTTAACCCATGCTAGCATTAATGCTTAAGTTCATCAAATAGCATCTTTACAAGAGTTGATTGCTGACTTTTCAAAATAGTTCACACAAGATACGACCCGCGGCGTAGCATGCGCCACAGACTTGCTCATCGTAGATAGTGCAAAGGAAGAGGTGGGGGGGACGGACACAAATGTTAGCACGAATTAATGGAAAGAAGGGAGTAAACATGTAGACGTGTGCACAGCGGTTGTTGTTACCTGCCCCCCCCCCATTTACTACAATCCCTTACCAACCATAAACTCTGATTTTCCGACCCTAGTGTTAGAGTCATGTTCGCACACAAACACACACACACACACACACACACACACAAAAGGGGGGTGGGAGGTGTGAATAGGAAGAAAAAACATTTAATTTTTAAAAATTGTTTCCTCTGGGTTTTGAACCCACGGCTTTCCGCGTGCAAGGCGGACGTGATGACTACTAAAAATCAAATATTATTCTTAGAAGGAACAACGCAACTGAACGCAAGAAGCATTGGTGCCACCACCCCTCCACCTTTTTTGTCCTCTCATCCCACTCCGCTTGCCCAGTGCGATCTTTCGACCCCAGCGGGGTTCAATCGTCATACTCATTCTTACATGGTCGTTCAAGAAAATTATATCTAAATAATATATTTGATTTTGTCTTGTCCGCCTATTATCACGCACCGTGCTGCACTCTCATTCACCGCTCCCCGTATCGTGCACACGATGCCACCAACTTTTGATGCAACCAGTGAATATCCCGTACATGGCCTGGTGGTACAATGGAAAATTGCAAATATCGTGAGAGTGCAAAGAGCCTCATACATTTTTTTATAAAAAAATGTTATTTAGATGTTGTTCTGTGATGTCTTGTCAGACCTCTGCATACACTTTGTAAATAGCATCTATTTTAAAAATGGCCTCCTCGCCAAAAGGGTCACTTTCTTACACTCACAACGAGGTCGCGTTGCCCGGCCAGTAGATGTGCCATTAATCTTTGCGTTAACGCCCCCCTCCCCGCCCAGCAACCCAACCCACCTGGCACATTGTCATACCGTCACTGACACCAATGACCAATGTCCCCGCACTGACCCCGCCCCACGCGTCCAAAGAAATTTGTTTACGCAAGCCTGTCGGACGCACATACGCCGGTCATCTGTAAACACGAAGGCCAGTGCCAGAGATGAGTCAAGTACCTGGGGGTCAGCGCGTGTCACAGCGGGGTCACGTGAGTTAAGACAAATGGAGCAGGTCGGTGGTCACTCTATGTCATGGCGTCCGGTGTGGACTGTGGGTGTTGGGTGGGATAGATGTTTGATGTGGGTTAAAAGTCTGGACCAGGTGGGAAACCATACAACATACCATTGTCATATTCTAGACAACATACCATTGTCATATTCAGTACAACAAACCATTGCCATATTCAGTACAACATACCATTACCATATTCAGTACAACATACCATTGCCATATTCAGTACAACATACCATTGCCATATTCTATACAACATACCATTTGCCATATTCAGTACAACATACCATTGCCATATTCAGTACAACATACCATTGCCATATTCAGTACAACATACCATTGCCATATTCAGTACAACATACCATTGCCATATTCTATACAACATGCCATTGTCATATTCTATACAACATATCATTGCAATATTCTATACAGCATATCATTGCCATATTCTATACAACATACCATTTGCCATATTCAGTACAAAATGCCATTGCCATATTATATACAGAATGGAAGTTATTTTACTTTCCAACCATACTTTTTAGTAAACAGTTTTATTTTACTATACATAATTTTACATAATGTTGCCTTTGAACTTGCCTTTTGTCAAACAACTTAACAATTATTGAATAAAATGTAATAAATTAAAACACCACAAAATGTAACATAAAGTGACAAAACTGGTTTTTTAGTTTTGAAAATTCCTTCCACAAGCTGGTGCGTGAAAAGAGATTTATGTAGCATGAACCCTTGATTTTTTGGTTTCGTTTTTGTTTTGTTTACTCTCTAATGACAATGTTTTGAGAGTATGAGTCAGTGGTTAAGACAAGGATGAGATTTCTGAGCTCCCACATGTCATTTCAGTGGTTATGACAAGGATGGCATTTCTGAGCCCCGGATGTCATCTCAGTGGTTTTTCACAAGGATGACATTTCTGAACCCCCGATGTCATTTCAGTTGTTATGACAATGATGACATTTCTGAGCCTTGATGTCATTTGAAGGATAATTTGGCACTGAAGGATGAAGCAAGGGGATGTTACTCTGCCAACAGGTGCGACTTGTCCCAAGGGACGCTACTCCCATAAATCTGAAAGCCTGACACGTTGAGATGGGAGAAGACGTGGCAGTGATACGAGGGGGAGTGGGGGGAGGGGGTGATAAGAGGATACTGGTTATAATTTCCTGTATACCTATCAAAGTCAATTCCACATGCTCTTACATGAAGCACGCTGTTAAGTTATTCATTATGTTGTTATTTGTATTTTTAGTGGCGATGTTATTTTCAGTATTTCAGCTAATTTAAGGATGTTCGAGCCACAGGAGCTAACATTAAAATTAGTCACATTTATTTTTCATGGAAGAGATTCGCATTTATTCTTTCAAATAAAGCGCTTGCTTATCTCCACCTTCAGGTTGTCGACCCTTGCCTGAGTCCTTGCTCTGATTGTTCCCCTTTTTACAGACTAGTTATTGAGTTATTGAACGTATTAAAATACATTTTTAGCATCAGGGTTGACAAGAAGGGAAATTTATTTTTAACGAATTTCCCCCACGATTTGGCAACTTTCATCTGGTACGCAATTGGGGGAGAAGCCCCCCCCTTCCCCACCACCTCGACACGCCTTCTTTTTACCGGGGTTTTTTTCTTTCTAAAAATCAGGTAGGAGATGGTGGGTGTTTTCTGTGTCAGATAAACTTCTGTCTCCTCCGCGTTATTTTTAATTGCTCCGCCCCTGACGATCGTTGTACGGACTCCCCAAGTTGATAGCGCGGGCACAGGCCAAAAGTGCAATGTAAACATTGGAGCAGACGACACGACATCCATTTTATGCAACGTCATTCACCAACGGTGCATGGTATCATGACGGGGGGTCAACAATAATCCGATCTCTGGGAATGAATTACGGCGACTGTTTGTTGGTGACGTCACACAGTCGGGAAATAAAGTTAAATTAATTTGAAAATCATTTAAAACAAATTTATTTTATTTTCATGTTCTGAAAAGAGAAAAAAAAAAGTAATGCAAATGTTGCGATCAGTTCAAGGTTAGCCGGCTAAACGCTGGGATTGAAAAATAAACTCTGCAAAATGACATTATAACTGGATAACAAGTTAGAAAAATATAAAAAAAATACCTGGAAATTAATAATACCGTAATACCTAGGTAAAAAAAAAAACCATTTTAAATGAATTTTTTGGACGAGAATCTTTCTAAGATTAATATAATTTTGTGAAAAGTATGTGCGTGTTTGATTAGGGGTGGCGGTTGGGGGGGGGAGAGGGGCCGGGGCTGCAGGTCAGATGCTAAAATTAGTTTATGGTGCGTCATACAATGTGATCAGCTTGATGGCGTCGGTGTTTCTGACGACCTTGTCTAGCTCTGAAATGACCAACAGCAGATGCAGGAGTAAATGAACATGCTGACGTCACTCCTGTGAGTATAGGACATACATAATTACAAGAGTAGAGCCCTCAAGGTCAAGGCCACAAGTACAGCACTCTTCATGCTGGACAAAAAAGCATGCGAGGAGGTGGAGAGTTTTCTACACCTGGCATCATGGTAGCCAAGGAAGGTGGGACAGATGGTGACGTCACAGCACAGTTTGGGAAGGCTACACCTGGCATCATGGTAGCCAAGGAATGTGGGACAGATGGTGGGTCTGTCCTGTTCTATGAACCTGAGACATAGAGAGCCAAAAGTGTGAAAAAAATCCCGTCCTTTATCAACAATTTTCTAAACTGGGTCTCGGCATTAATTGGCCCTGCCAGATTCATCACCCTGGAACTGTGGAGAAGGGAAAAGGCAGAAGCCGATAGTACACGGGTTCTTCACGAGAAGATTGTCATTGATGGGCTCTTCTGTTGGGAAGTCTAACACAACAAGCCGAGCGTTGAACTGGAACCCACAAGGAAAGAGGTCGACAAAGAATTACTTGGCGCCGAGACTTCAAAAGACTTGCCCATACTAGGGTGGGGCAGAGAGACGTGCCCCTATTAGAGTGGGGCAGAGAGACGTGCCCATATTAGAGTGGGGCAGAGAGACTTGCCCATTTAGAGTGGGGCAGAGAGACGTGCCCATGGTAGAGATGCCTGGAGGACTCTTGTAGAGGTCGATGATTGATGCCTTCTTTGCTGCCGCTGGATGACGAGAAGTCAGACGAAACATGAAATCTGGAATATGACATCTGGTCAGTGTTGGGCAATATTAAATACTCCTGATCAAGGTGGTGCCATTCCGACAATATCTCTGATTGTTTCTCGTGACATACTTTCAATTAGTACAAACTAAGATTGTTGGGTTATTTATATTCAATAAGTCTAAGTTTTAAAGAAAAGGATGACGTGGTGCAATACTGTGGCGATCGCCCGACTTCTGTCATCTCTCTTCTTTTATCTGTCATCCGTTATCCGTCACCTGTCTTCTGTTATCTGTCTTCTGTCATCTGTTATCTGTCTTCTGTCATCTGTTATCTGTCTTCTGTCATCTGTTATCTGTCTTCTGTCATCTGCTATCGGTCTTCTGTCAAAACCTTCATGAGATTAGTGTGTTAGCCCGATTCTGTAATGACAAGTCGCAATAAACCGGATATGACGTGAACCCATTCGTCAACCCAATAAATAATGGCTACCAGCTTGTAATCATCAATTTTTGAAAGCAGTGAAACAAGCCGAAGTCATGCATCAAAACATTTTCATCGTCGACAGAGAAAAACAAAGTCTTGAAGATAAATGTCTTCTTCTTCATAACACTCGGGTTTTTTTTTTTTTTTGGTTAGGAAAAAAAAAGAAAAGGGTGAGGGTGTAGGTGGGTTGGAGGTTATTTTAACAGCCCCCACCCAACCCTTTTTGGGGAACAAATAGAAAATAAAGATGTTGTTAAAAGGAGCCTTAATTATTTTATATTTTTTGTGTCCTGCTGAATGCAGTTAAGTAAAATTTTATCCTAGTAAATAAAATACGTAATCCTAGCCAGCCGAGAGCCATTCATTAATCCTGTGGCCCACAACAATATCATCTGGCCCGGATGAGCCATATCGAATCACGCCCTTTACATAGGGCACCTACACAAGTACATTCATAAAGTGAAACATTCATAGAAACATTTTCAACATACAATAGTGAAAAAGTAAATAATCTCAATATCAAAAATGTATGTGCAGACTATTGATCTATGTCACCCACCTGTATCACCCACCTGTATCACTCACCTGTATCACCCACCTGTATCACCCACCTGTATCACCCACCTGAATCAACCACCTGTATCACCCACCTGAATCACCCATCAGTATCGCCCACCTGTATCACCCACCTGTATCACCCACCTATATCACCCACCTGTATTACCCATCTGTATCACCCACCTGTATCACTCACCTGTATCACTCACCTGTATCACCCACCTGTATCACCCACCTGTATCACAACCTGTATCACCCACCTGAATCAACCACCTGTATCACCCACCTGAATCACCCATCTGTATCGCCCACCTGTATCACCCACCTGTATCAACCACATGTATCATCACAATATCGATATGATATTATAATCAACTAGATAAAACAGAATATCATTTTAACTTTAAACTTTCTGTAGGTGATAGAGAGTCTCATCTTTAACTCTAAAATTATTGTAGAACAGCTGGAAAAAAACCACCCAACCATGCACTAAATGAGTCAATGATATTCGTATCACTCCTGTAGTCAACGTTCACTAAATGAGTCAATGATATTCGTATCACTCCTGTTGACAACGTTCACTAAATGTTAGTTTACTTCAAGCAATGTATCAAATAAATTCAAGCTCTAAATCACACACTTAGTTAAATAAAAATGGCGTGGACTGGCTAGAGCTTTTGCATTCCTTTGTTTGGTGTTCTCTAACTTTTTCTATGACTTTGTTTCAGGCCACTGTGGGCCAGATCTATGACATGTCAATTATCCTTTGGATGACATCAGTGGGACCAGGTCTATGACATATGTCAATTATCCTTTTGATGACATCAGTGGTGTGTTTTTGTTTGTGTGTGTGTGTGTGTGTGTGTTTTTGTGCGTTGTTGTGTGTTGTGATGTGTGCGTGTTGTGTGTGGGGCGAGGTGTATGATGACGAAAGTCACGTGGTGTGTACTGCCAAGTTAGTAGATTAGCATCCGCCCCCACCCACCACCTCTAACAACAACAACAACAACAACAACAAATATAATCCCGGAGTTAATGTATGTCTGACGTAATGATGACAAGGTCACAACACTTTCAGCCCCATCCTCCCCCTTCCCATCACAATATCTCCAACATGAGACCTTTGACCTACATCCGCCATATTTTACACCCTCTGCTACCGCCAGCAGCGGTTCTCCTATTTATATTTTCTGTCCAACTCACAAATACCGCCAAAAGTGGTTCTCCTGTTATTGTCTGTCCAACTCACAAATACCGCCAGCAGTGGTTCTCCTGTTGATGCTTCCCTTTCCCTTGAGTTGGTGGAAACTGTTTTGCGCCAACAATTGTATATGATGCCAAGTTGTTCTCTGCTAGTGCAGCCTAAATTAACAGTCAGTCCCGTAAACTCTAAGAGTTAAAATAGGTATTTACATTAAACCATTATTTTAAACAAGGGACATAATTAACAAGCAGAAAGTTGTTGTTGTTTTTGTTTGTTATTTTATTTTTTTTATTTTTAAATTTTGCGTGGGTGGAAGGTTGGGCGGGCGGGGACACACAAAAATTTATTGGATTGGAGTTGAATCACAAAGCCTTCAGGAGTTCAAGATTGGCTCCCAGTTTAACGTTAATATTGAGACATTAAACCTTCAGGAGTTCAAGATTGGCTCCCAGGTAAACGTTAATATTGAGACATCAAACCTTCTGACTTGTGTACATTGTATGACTTGTGTATATTGTAATGTAACTTGTGTATATTGTAATGTAACGTGTGTATATTGTAATGTAACTTGTGTATATTGTAATGTAACTTGTGTATATTGTAATGTAACTTGTGTATATTGTAATGTAACTTATGTATATTGTATGACTTTTGTATATTGTAATTTGACTTGTATATATTGTAATTTGACTTGTGTGTATTGTAATTTGACTTGTGTAAATTGTAATTTGACTTGTGTATATTGTAATTTCACTTGTGTATATTGTAATTTCACTTGTGTATATTGTAATTTCACTTGTGTATATTGTAATTTCACTTGTGTATATTATATGACTAGTGTACATTGTAATGTGACTTTTGGTCTGATGACTAAATTTGAAACTGCTTCACTCTCAATCCTCCACCAGCCTAGTCCTCTGTCATTCCTCCCCTCCACCAGCCTAGTCCTCTATCATTCCTCACCTCCACCAGCCTAGTCCTCTGTCATTCCTCCCCTCCACCAGCCTAGTCCTCTATCATTCCTCCCCTCCACCAGCCTAGTCCTCTATCATTCCTCCCCTCCACCAGCTATACCCTTAGAAATTGTCTAAGGTTCTACCAGCCCATCCTTCTACCAGCCCACCCGTCTACCAACCCACCTTTCCACCAAGCTACCTTTCCACCGTCCACATTTTTCCGCCTGTCCACTCTACCACCAGCCCGACCCTTCCACCAATCCACCCGGCACCTCACAGACATCCCAACGCACCCGACTAAACCCCCGTACCAAATGGACCTGTTCAATCCTCTATCAAATACACGACCTCTCGGGGCGTTTTATCTTATAATAACCGACTTAAGACACAAAAGTTTCTAGAGTCCAGACCCCACCCCACCCCCCACTGTGTCGCGGCTAGGGGTCAAGGGGCGAGCTTTTCTCCGAACCTAACGGTCAGGGAAACGTTTGAAATGTAATTCAATAGCCGGCGATGATGTTACGTAGCTGATGTTGTGGGAATATTCAAGCTCAGGCCTTGAGATGGTCGACACGCATGATTGATTTCTCAGTGTTTAAGAAGAAAAGGGAAAACATCTATTGACGAGTGGTTCCCAGTTGTTTAGACTATGATACAGTTAAAGGCAAGTCGTGGTTTGAGTGGCGTGGGGATGGTGTGGGTGGGGTGGTGTGGGTGGGGGTTCTTCACCCATCTTTGTACATCTTAAAGTGTCAGTCTGCCCTCACTAGAAGCCGCCCTACCTCTGGTTTTATAACGCGACTCCCATTTCATAGTTTTGTCTACTGATATCTTATCCTACTTCGTTGTTGGTTATCTCCATGTGGCAAGAATTTTCTTGTATCAAGGCAAAGTTGATAGTATGTTTTTTTTTTTTTGCAGTTGTTTTTTAAAAAAAAAATTCTTTTATGTGATATATTTGAGCAAAAAACAGCATTGACCACTGGTCTGTGTAATGAAACGAATCTTGTCTGATATCAAACGACCTAAAGTCGGCATCTCTCGTTTAATCCCCCCTCTCCTCATAGCTCACTAAAAGTTACAACATTCTGAATGTGGTCGTCAGGTTGAGCTCTGTCTAAATGTGCCCAGGCCTGGATTTCAGTTGTAATCTCAATTACGACTTTACATTATTATAAACTTTAAAACATGAATTTGAATCTAATATTCTAATACCTTCACGTTCTATAACTCTCATTGCTTTCATTGACTCTCATTGCTTTCATTGACTCTCATTGCTTTCATTGACTCATTCCTTTCATTGACTCTCATTGCTTTCATTGACTCTCATTGCTTTCATTGACTCTCATTGCTTTCATTGACTCTCATTGCTATCATTGACTCATTGCTTTCATTGACTCTCATTGCTTTCATTGACTCTCATTGCTTTCATTGACTCTTATTGCTTTCATTGACTCTCATTGCTTTCATTGACTCTCATTGCTTTCATTGACTCTCATTGCTTTCATTGACTCTCATTGCTTTCATCGACTCATTGCTTTCATTGACTCTCATTGATTTCATTGACTCTCATTGCTTTCATTGACTCATT
>MUZC01000237.1:1134240-1155973 GCA_002072015.1 Radix auricularia | reverse complement strand
ACACATGTATCGAACGTGCGAGTGTGCGTGTGGCCTGACTCTAAGGTTTGCAGGTTGTTGTGCTAAATAATAATTTTTTTAAAAAAACGTGTGTGCAACAGCAAAGTTTAACTGTTTACCATTTTTAGTGTGCAAATTTTTGGCATCTCCCAAAAATACATGCATCTTTTCTTATATGTTACAGACTCTCCTTTTGTACAGAATATTATTGCGTCCTACGAATTTCTATGGTTGGTGTTTAGTCCTGTATTCTTACTAGAGTTTTAAATGATGATAAAATGTTGGCTTTCCTGGTTTCTTCAGGCAACTCATTCCACGAATACCGGACGGAAAGAAATAAAACTTGTATGTGTTTGTTATTCAATATGGAATAAGAAAGGTGTTTTTATCTTTATGTCTATGGGAGGGTTGTATTAAGTTATCTTTGTGATGTATTTCTAAATTAGAATTAATAGCCATATGTATAATTATTAATTTAATCTGGGTTCTTCTATCCTCTAGTGTTTCAAGGTTTAATGATTTAACTAATGGTGTTACTCTTGTCAGTTTTGAATATTCTCCAGTAATGAATCTGGCAGTTCTTTTTTTTTTTTTTTTTTTTTTTTTTTTTTTGATTTGTTCTAACTTATCAATATTTTCTTTGGTGGATGGGTCCCATACAGAAGATGCATATTCTAGTATAGGTCTCACCAGGGTGAGGTAGCATTTTAGTTTTATATCTTTGTTACATTTGTAAAAGTTTCTTTTTATAAACGTTAAGGTTATTTTTTTATTTTTTAATAACTTCATTGACATGGGGATTCCAAGATAGTTTCTCATTTATTATGACTCCTAAGTATTTTGCATCTTTAGTTGGGGTTAGTTCTTTTCCATCAATGAAGTATTTTTAATATTTGTTTCTTTTTCTTTGTTACTCTTAGCAGTTGACATTTTTCTGGGTGGAAGGACATACTCCAGTTAGTTTCCCATTTTTATTAATTCATTTAAGTCTTTTTGTAAAATTTTGTTATCTTCTTCTGACTTGATTGTTCTATAGATTATACAATCATCAGCAAATAACCTAACTTTTGTTCCTGTTGAGATATTGTTGGGTAAGTCATTTATATAAATTAAAAATAGTAAGGGACCTAGGACAGTTCCTTGTGGAACTCCTGAGTTAACCTTTATTGGTGTAGATTTAGATCCATTAATTATTACAGTTTGCTCCCTACCCAAAAGGAAATCTTGGATCCAGTGACCTGAGATTCCAAATTATTTAAGTTAATTAAGTAAACTAAGGTGGTGAACTTTGTCAAATGCTTTTGAGAAGTCTAGTAATATTGTATCTATTTGATCATTATTAGCTAAGCTTTTTGATAGATCATCTATTAGACCTATTAATTGTGTTTCACATGATCTGTTCTTCCTAAAGCCATGCTGGTGTGGGCATAGGGCATTATATTTGTCAAGGTGGTTAACTATTCTGCTACAAATTATGTGTCCCAGTAATTTACAGGTGATACTAGTAAGTGATACAGGTCTGTAATTACCAGGGTCGGACAATCACCTTTTCTTAAAGATTGGCATTACATTGGCTAATTTCCAATCCTGGGGCACTTTACCCTGGTTTAGAGAGGCTTGAAAAAGAACTACAAGGATTGGGGACAGTTCATTGCTTAATTCTTTTAATAACCTGGCAGGCAATTCATATGGGCTAGTAGCTTTGTTTATTTTTAAGTTATTTAGGAGTGAATGTATAACTATCTCATCTACAGTTATGTTACCTATTTCTTCCAATTTATTTAAATTTATTGAAATTTCCTTGTCGCCTGAGGCAGAAAATGATGATGCAAAATATGTGTTAAGGATAATAGCTTTAGTCTCATTATCAATATAGGTTTTATTATTGTGTGTGGCTATACCTGAAGGCTCCATTTTTTTTATTTGATAAAGGACCATAAGTTTTTATTGTTATCTTTAGTTATCACATTGTATATATAATTATTTGAAGGTTACGGCTAAGTTTTTGTATCAAGTGTTTAATTTTTAAGTATTTTTTGTGTATCCTATCTAAATTGGTAGCCTTAATTTTCTAAAATAAATTCTCCATTAGTTTGCAATACTTTTTAAATTTAAAATTGAACAAGCATTTATTAATTTTTTATGAAGTTAATTGTGTTGGAACATACTGATCCATTATGGATTTTAGATTTGTTTTTATTTCCTTCCATATTTCTTCTTTGGGCTATTTATGCTGAATTTACTTAGGAAATTTTGTTGGAAATTAGAAGCTGATTGGTGTAATTTTATTAAGTTGCATTTATTCCAAAGATATATTGTTCTTCTAGGCATCTTATTTATTTTAGTTTTTATTGTGTTGGTTACCCTAACAATATCATGGTCAGACAGCCCAGGATTTATTGTGCAGTCTAGTACTAGGCCTGGACTGTTTGTTAGGAATAAATCTAGTATTTTGTTTTTCCTAGTTGCTTTTTTTTACTATCTGTAATTGATTGATATACTTTAAATGAGAAAAAAATTGTTTAAATCAAAATAATATAGTAGATTATAATTAAACAAACAAGAATTATAAATGTATACTTCTGTTCCGCTGAACAGATATATACATTTATATGTTCATTAAGTAACCAAATGCCAACATACCCATATGCCGCTAATCTATTCTGGGGCACACTGGTGTATGTCTGTCAACAAGATCTAAATTTTATAGACTTTGTCAAGGTTGATCTGATGTCCATCATTCTGACAACGTTTAATCCTTATAAGCAAATCTAAAGGTAACTCATACAACTTACAACATATTTCTAGATTATACTTTTCTAGAATTCAGTAGGCTAAATCTACGTTCGCACTGAGCTCAAATATGAAACAAGGTGGCAATGTCGCTGAATTATTCTTCAGTCATGACAAACTGAATCACCTCATCCAAAGTCTAAATCAACCCACATTTATTTCTTTGAGCCCTCATCTTATATTATGATAGTGATCCATAAATTTCACCACAATGTCTTCATAGCTTTTAAGAATACCTTGTATGTATAAACTAGGGCACACAGTTTTGTTTGTTCAAAATCAAAATTTGACATGTCGACTAACGCTAACAACTCAAATATTCACTTCATCAATCACATTTGTCGCTCTGGCTATACTGCCATTCGTCAGATCAGTTCAATTCGTCATTACTTAACAGATAGTGCAACAAAAACTCTAGTCTGTTCTCTTGTTCTAGCTCGTATGGATTACTGCAATTCTCTTCTGTGAGGTGCGCCAAAACAATGCATTGAAAAACTAAAGAGAGTTCAAAAAAAATTATTACTTTATTATTATTAAATTCATACAAACTGACTATTAACGATTCCTTTTTTTTTTCACACTTCCATTACTTGACAAGTGTTTTTGAGGAATACATTGATTGTGCTCGCATTTTCCTATATAAAGGCTATAGAAAATGCGGCTGGGGATTGTGCTGGCCACACAATCCCCCCTCCACCCTGACCGTATGCCATGGCTAATAAAACTGCCGAGCGCTACTTCACTTGCCCCACAGGATGGCTTGGTCTGAAAAGATAACTTTACTTTTAATCTACATCTTGTGTTTGACTTGGCAAAGTGCCTAATAGTGAGGTCCTAACGCGTGCCAATACCCAAAGCATGTTCTCAATTCTTAGTGAAAGATGCCTGAGATTGCAAGGGCATGTTAAAAGAATGAGCCCCGGCCGCATCCCGCGATTTAAAGATGTCTGTCAAAGGGACATAAAAGCAGCCAAAATAGATACAAGTGACTGGGAGTGTAAGGCATAAGACCGATCTACGTGGCGCACAGTTGTCAAAGAGGGCGTCATAGTAGCTGAGCAGCGAAGAATGGAGGAGGATGCAGACAGAAGAGCTAGGAGAAAGGCCAAAACATTTGGATGCACAGAACTCGTGTGTAAAAACTGTGGTAAAGACTGTCACTCAAGGATAGAAATGCACAGCCACTCGAGAAAATGCAACCCAATACAACGGAAGGATGCCGAATATATCTTGCGTTTAAAGCTTTCTTATCCAAAGCTTCACATGAAGACTTTCACATTTGTTATACAGCAGCTCAAATATGTATGCATGGTTGTAACTTTTTATCGACTACTTGAGTATAGTTTGTAATCATCATTAACCTATACTAAATAAAGTCTTCTAATTACAACACAAGATGGGCTAAAGTGTAAGTTATGTAAAGGAAATATCAAGGAAAGCCTTTTGGTGTCCGACTTGCGGAATAACAATACCCCCCTTCCTCCCCCCACCGCCATAGTTCTTAATATTCAGGTCAGTAACCTAGATAATGGCGTTGAATCACGCAACAAACCTCTGTTGGCATTGAGCAAGATTGACGTCTTGATATCAATATGGATAAGTTTGTTTCATATCCATCATAATTATCATATCGATGAGATACATTTCAGATCAATGAGATATATTTTAGATAGGTTAGATAAATTCCAGATAGATGATATACATTTTAGATAGATGATATATATCTCAGATCGATGAGATAGATTTCAGATCGATTAGATAGATCTCAAATCGATACTATACATTTCAGAAAGATGAGATACATTTCAGATCGGTGAGCTAAATTTGAGATTGATGATATATATTTCGGTTCAATGAGATAGATTTAAGATTGATGGGTTAATTTCAGATTGATTAGATCCATTTCTGATCGATGAGATGGATTACAGATCGTTGAGATACATTTCAGATCGATGAGATATTTTCAGATCGATGAGATACATTTCAGATAGATGAGATACATTTCAGATCAATGAGATATATTTCAGATCGATGAGTTCATTTCAGATATATGAGATACATTTCAGATAGATGATATACATTTCAGATCGATGAGATACATTACAGATTTATGAGATATATTTTAGATCGATTGGATAGATTTGATATCGGTGAGATCGATTTGAGATCGATGAGATAGGTTTGAGATCGATGAGATATATATTTCGGATCAATGAGATATATTTCAGATCGATGAGATACATTTCAGATAGATGAGATACATTTCAGATCGATGAAATAGATTTGAGATTGATGAGATAGATTTGAGATCGGTGAGATAGATTTGAGATCGATGATATATATTTCTGATCAATGAGATAGATTTCAGATCGATGAGATAGATTTCAGTTTGATGAGATACATTTCAGATAGTCAAGATATATTTCACATAAAAAGAGGTAATACAAGCTATTTATAAACCACGTTTTTATAAGTTGACTAACTGACTCGTCGTGCGTTGCAACGATCTCAGTAATACATTGTAATGAATAAATTTAAGAAACAAATAAGTGATGTTTTAAAAACAGTTAGAGATCTACCAGAAATCTACGCGGAAGTGTGCAAAAGAAGAAAAAAGTTTCATAGCAAACGATAACGAACAGAAAAATAAATTAATAATTTGAAATACTTTTTTCAAAAAAAAAAAACGAAATTAAGGGCCCATAGGCCCAATCGATGCAAGAAACTAACTTTAAAATACATGTCTATTTCGTTATAATTCATAATAGATATATTTTTAAACATCTTTCAAGCTTATGCAAAATCAAAATTGGAATTAATCCTTAAATGCTTACGAAAACAAAGATTTTAGGCCCCCGTTCCCAAAGGAATGGACATTAGGAGTTCAACGCCGTATGGTATTTTAATATTGTCTTTGTAGTATGTAAGTACCAAGTTTGATCAAGATCCATTCATTTTCCAAGTAGCTAAAAGTTAAACTAATTTGTATATTGCTCATATATGAAAGAAAAAAAATTGCCCCCCCCCCCCATGAGTGTCGCTGTCAATTTTCAATTTTGTTTTCACAAAAACAATCCAGGAAGCATGCACAAAAATTTCGTAATGTTTCATCGTGATCGGATTAATTGTTTACTCAGATGTAACGGACAAACATATACATACATTCATTCATACATACATATAAACATAAATACTTACGTACGTACTTATATACATACATACATGCATACTTAGATACGTACATACTTTGATTTTTATATATATAAAGGTTGGCAAGCTCCATTAATTTTCTCAGTAACTTACGCGTTTTTTATTAAGCTTATATACGGGAAAAAATTACATTTAGGGACCTCTGGGCCCATTCTGTGTAAGGAGTCGATTTAAAAAATCTGTTCATTTTAATTCAGTTCCGTCATGGATATATTCTTCTAGATCGTTAAAAATTAAATGTGGAAAATATCTTAAACATATGCAAAAAAAGATATTTGGGGCCCCGGCTCCGAAGTCATGATCATTAGGAATTCAGTGTCCTATAGTATTTTAATATTGGCTATCTAATTTTTATATTCAAAGATTGGTTAAGATAAATCAATTTACATAGTAGCTAACAATTAAAAATAATTTTTATATAGCACATATTGGCAAAAATGAAATTAAGGGCCCCCAAGCCCCATCGGTGCAAGAAATTAAGTTTAATATTATCATTATTTCAATCTAAATAATAATAAATGCATTTTTCAATTTCTTTCAAGGTAGTGTGATATCTTAAAGCAGTGGTTCTTAAAGTGGTCCCTACGGAACCCCAGGGGTCCGCAGAACCGTTCAGGGGGTCCGTGGACAATTAAAATTGATTTGGGGGTCCCTGAACAATGTCAGGGGGTCCGTGGAAAGTTTTAAATTAGTATAAAATTGTGTTTTGTTATCATTACGGAAATAAAAATGAACAATATATACTGTTGTAGAAATCTTTAGGTCCAGAGAAAAATAAAGTTGTTTGACCTAAAAACAGAAAAAGAACTACGATAAGCCAACAGCTGTAACCAATCTAAATGCTTGATTAAATGAAAGGTTTGTCAAGTGTAATTGAGAAAGGCGGAGACCCTATATGTAGGTCATAAAAATACAATCTTTAAACGGAAACGATTGCAGGGCTGGGTAAATTGTGGCGTGTCGGTAAGTTATATTTATCCGAGGCAGAAAGAATCCAGCTTTACATTGATACCACATTTAATATGATTTGACGATTCTTAATACATGAATCATGGCAGCAAACCATCGCTATACGAAGAACACAATAATCTTCTGTACAGCGTCTGTAATAGATAAGATAAGATAAAACATTTTTTAAAATTCAAAATTCTACCAAACACCTTTTAGAGAGTTAGCAAAATAACATTTTAAAATATTTTCTAATATATATTCTGATAATTTTTTAAAAAAATGTTGTTAACATTAAAAAATTGCTTTAAAAACCTTATAAAATGTGTATTGAAACATATAAATCTCACCTGCATTCCCCTTTTTTATTTTTAAAGTTTTAGATTGCGCAGTGTGAGACAGAATAGCAAAAATAGTTTTATACAGCATTGCAATTATGATGCTACATGCATAAATTGCCTACAAGAAACCAGGAAATAGTATGTTACCAATGGGTCTTCTGTGTAATCAAACTTTGTCGAATGATTTTATGAAACATTACAAGCTTGAGGAACTTTAGATGAAAATGCATAGTGATAAATAAGATAGAGATTTAACGTTTTTAGAAGCAGTCCAAGACTTGAACTTGAACTTTCCCTTAACCCGACGCTGGGTCGTTGGGGCACCATTTTGAGCTGCGCACTAACTCATGCCAAGTGTCACCGTTCTGAGCTGCCTTCTGGGAATCGCTAAATGAAAGGCCGGTCCACTCTTTGATGTTGTCCTCCCAACTCTTCCTTGGTCTGCCTCTTTTCCTTCTTCCCTGGACTGTGCCTTGCAACATCGTCTTTGAGAGACCTCCAGATCTTGATACGTGTCCGTACCATCGTAGTTTCCTCTTTTTAATTGAGGTGAGAAGGTCCTCGTAAGGGCCAATGACAGCACTTATTTTGTCGCGGACCGCTTCGTGCGTGATGTGCGCCGTGTAGATGTTTAATACCTTTCGAAAACATCTCATCTCAAGCGCACTAATTCTTTTTTGGAGGTCTGCGGTGAGCGTCCAGGCCTCACAACCATAAAGGAAGACTGACATCGCCAGAGAGCGCATTAGTCGAATCTTTTATCTCAGGGAGAGCTTCTTGCTTTGCCAGATGTTTTTCAGTTTGCTTAGTGCTGCAGTTGTTTGGGCCGTTCTGGCAAGAATTTCTGGCTTTGAGCCTTCATCGGATATTACAGCCCCTAGATATTTGAAGGTAGGGACCTCCTCGAGTTTTTGACCGTTTATCCGTATTTCACTTGTGAAATTCTTGTTTGCCATGACCTTTGTCTTTTCTGCATTAATTTCCATGCCATAGGCCTTCGACGTCTTCTCTAGCTTTGCAAGGAATTCTTTTAGTTCGTCCTCGCTGCCAGCTAGGCCGTCTATGTCATCGGCGAAGCGTAAGTTAGTTATAATCCTTCCTCCGATGCTGACCGCTCCGACATGGTTTTCGAGCACATCAGTCATAATTCCAAGACTCATATTTGAAAACACCCTCACTGGGGACAACATCAAAGCGAGATGACTAGATGAGATAGACTACGTGAGTCTTATAATTTTTATATATTGATTCCAAAGTCCGGAAAGCTCCACACGATTAGTGAAGAACTTATTTTACCAGCTAGAAATGAGGTGATAAGCACCGTGTTGCACAAACCAGCTTTCGAAATCACAAAAAGAATTCCACTGAGCAATAATTCAGTCCAAAGAAGGATTAGCGAAATGACTCAGTGTGTTGAAAATTAAATTCTTTTTTTGAGTACTAAAAAGACATTTAATATTCTCTACAACTGGCCGAGGCAACTTTACCAGGAAATGATGCCTTACTTTTAGCTTACGTAAAACTTTGTAAAACAAGAACAGTTTTGCCAAGACCTGTTGTTTGCTAAATGTTTGGAAACTGATACGAAAGGTGAGGCGTTCTTTACTGAATTGAAAGAGATTTTTCAATGAAAAAGCTATACTTTGACTAGCATCATTTATGTTGCTACCGTCGGTGCTCCGGTAGGAAGATACCGAGGCTTTCTGACACATTTAAAACAAGCTGTACCAAATGTATGTTCAGTGCATTGTGTCATTCATTGACATAATTTAGTTGCAAAAATCTTATTGAAGTTTTGCATGGATCAATAGATTAAGTCCTTGGAGCAGTTAATAAAATCAAAAGTAATGCTTTCAATTAGATATTATTTGCTAAACTTTGTTTGGAAAATGATGAAGACTATAATCGTTCACTTCTTCACACAGAAGAACATTTGTTAGCTAAAAGTGTTTGTTTAAATCGATTTTATGCTTTCTTATTAAGTGTTGGAATTCCTGGAAGGCAAAGACAATGATTTGAGACAAAATTTGATTATCTAAAAAAAATTACATAGCCCAAATAACATATTTGTTTGCCAAATTTAAAGAAACTAATTTGCAACTACAAGCTAACCAATTAAATTTAATCAAAACTAAAAGCGTTATATCTGCGCTGTGTTGCAAAACTTGTTTTATATAACCAAAAGTTTGGATGAGGAGAATGTTCTCAGATTTAAAATCTCTCGAAGTTGCAAAGAGAAATGAAGACTTGTTTGCCTACTGTCAACACTTTGCGGCTCTTCATGCAGATCTGAACCAAAGATTTGAGGACATTCTTCATTAGGATATTACCGACGGTGTTGAACACTTTTGAGCATGGACAAAGTCAGATCCAAGACATAGATGAGTGAATATTAGTACATGATCGAATTATTGAATTATTACCAAATGAGGAACTTAAACCAATGTTTGTACAAAGATACCACAAATTCTGATTACAAAAATAGATCCCCATTGTAAATAAATCTCCATTATTGTTCCAAAGTTGTTGACTACTTTCCTGTCTTCTCATTTGGTAGATTCTTGATTCAGTGCAGTTATGAACCTCGTCTCAGAGAAAAGAAACCTGCAAGATATTAGTGCTCATGGGGATTTGCGTTAGCTACTCACAAAAATTGAGCCGGATACAAATCTCACCAAGTTCATCCAAGTCATTTAAAAACAAATTTAACAAAAATTAAATAAATAATTCTTCAACAAAATGTTGTTTTTTAATTAGTAAATTTGTATGCTCTACATTTATATAGCGTTTTGTCACTTGGGGGTCCGTGGGCAAGTTTTGACTATAAAAGGAGTCCACGGGCAAAAAAAGTTTGGGAACCATTGTCTTAAAGGAAATAAAGTATTAAAAGTTTACGAAAATAAAGATTTTGGGCCCCCGGCCCAAAAGTAATGGAGATAAGGATTTTAAAACCATATGCCATATGGTAATTTAATGTGGGCTATAAAGTATGTATGCACTAAGTTTGGTCAAGATCCATTCATTTTCCAAGTAGCCGATGCTTAAACTAATTTTTATATAGCTTGAAAAAAATAAGTTGGGCCCCCGGCACCTAATAAGTGTTAATGTTTTAGAAAAATAATGTTTTCATAATGCCATCCCGGAAGCATAATCAACAATTTTCGTAAGTATTATTGAGATCGGGTGAATGGTTTACTCAGTTTTAATAGACAAAAAAAAAAAACAAAGCAACAACATACATACAAAATTTGATTTATATATCTGTTGATAGATATAACGGGAAAGCACATTAAGCCCCCCCCCCTTTCGGGCACATTCCTTGCAAGATTTTAAATTTAAAAACGTGTTCATTTTCAAATAATTTTTAATATGGATATATCTTTAAAGACGGTTTAAAATTAAATGGGAAAAATATGTTAAACATTTAAGAAAAAGACATTTGGGGTACCCTGCCGCGAAAAAAATTGACATTTGAAGTTCAGTACCCCTAATTATTTTAATATGAGCTGCCAAGTTTTTGTAGACAAAGTTTTTTAAGATCCATTCATCTACTTAGTAGCTAACACAGAAACTTATTTTTATATAGCATTTATTTTTAAAATATGACATTATGGGCCCAAGGGCCCATTCACGGTAAGATATAAAGTTGAAACCCCCTGTTTATTTTAAGATGGATAATAATGGATACATTTATTATCATTTGTCAAGATCTTTAATAATTGAATTGGGGAATAAAATTTTAAAGTTTTATAGAAAAAGGTATTATGGGCCCCCAGCCCAAAAAAAAGCGGCCCCTAGGAGATGACTTACCTATAGTATTTTAATATTGGCTATCAAGAATATAATTACACAATTTGGTTAAGATCCATCCATTTTTCAAGTAGATAGCGCTTAAACTAATTTTTATAGCTCATATAAGCAAAAATTTACATTTGGGGCCCCCGGCACCCCTTTAGTGTTAAATAGAGAAAAAAAAGTAGCCAGTTACCATTCCGAAAGGGTACTCAACAGTCTCAAAGATTTTCCTGGCAATCGGATGAATTGTTTAGTCAGCTCTAACGGACAAGCACACACACACACACACACACACACACACACACACGCACACACACGCACACACACACACACAAACACACACACATACTTTGATTTTTATATATATAGACTAAAAATTAATTTTAAACTGTAAAGTTCAAGTAGGACTACTCTCATTTTATGACTAAAACAGTTGTGCGGGCGCTTTTGATGTGTTTGGTAAAAAAAAAAAAAAAATGTGTGTGTGTATGTGCTTGCGTGTGTGTATGTGTGTGTTTGTCTATAGTGTTATAACTTTTAGATTATTTTATTACAGCGATACATTTTTTTCCAAAAACCCGAGCCTGATTGAGTTTGCCTTCCTTGTGAACCTGTTAATTACATCATTTTATCAGTTGATCAAAGTTGATCTCTCTAACACCTTCCCTTGTTAGATCCTTTCATCAGTTGATCAAAATCTTCTGTGACCGCTCTCAAACCTTCATTTGTTACATTCTTTCAAAAGTTGATCAAAGTCATCTGTCATCTCTCTTACGCCTTCACTCTCTCAACATTAATGCATACCAAGCCACGCTTTCTACTAAAAAAATATGGTATGAAAAATATTATTCATAATTGGTTGCACACACCTACAGTTTAAAGATGAAAACACGAAGTGCAAGTTTCTTAACCATTTTAAAAAAGTTTATTTTGTTTCTTTTCTATCTGAGGTTGTTCTTGTTTTGTTTGTTTTTTTAAACTTTAGTTCACCAACAGGGGTAAACTTCAACTTTAAAGTGGCCTTTCTCACGTGCATAACGGAACAAATTAGACCTTGCGCACACCGGACACTGCCAAAATGCCTGACTGGCCAGTCCGCCCCTGTTCACCAAGACAATGTAAGAAACAAAATTATAGAATAAAAGATGTGTTCGATATAAAAACCTTTCGGGGATGCTAAATGCATTTTTTATTTTTTTTTTAAAAACGAGACAGAACTTAAACCCCCCGATAAAAAAAACAATGAAAAAAATTGGAATAATAGTATGTGTGTACTTGAATGAATATAGAAGTTATTCCTTTGATTAAATTGGAAAACATTAATGCTATCAGCTTTAGCCAGCTCCACATTTACATTGTTGAATTGTTGTAAATAAATTGATTGTTTTACACCCTGCGGTAATCACTCTGTGATCATCTAAACTCTTTCATCAACAAGGGCACAGACATTAAACTCCTTAACCTCAGTGGTTCTAAAATCACCCAAAAAAATATGATAATAGTCTATTCGGTCACATGCGATTACCAGAGCTTTGGGGCACCTATCCGCCGAGTCCATCAGTTTAAATATTTCTGGTTAATAGGGAAAGAATATTTGGTTATTTACTTTTGTTTGTTTTCGTGTATGGAATGGAACACCAAATAATTGTGCCCGACCCTAGAGGTTTATCAACCCTAGATACACCACTGCTTATAAGAAAACACAAGTCGCTGCTACCATCATGTGAAACAGTCATTTATTATTTTCTTATCCAAATCAAATCCCGTTCCTTAATACTGGCTGAAATTCTAAATTGTTAGCAGCATCTCAAAGTTTGAGTACTGTATGTGGATTGAAAATTTTGGATGTGACATCTTTATCTTATCTATTACATAAGATTATAGCGTCCTACCTTTATCTATGGTTTGTGTTTGGTACTGTATTCTTATTAGAGTTTTAAATGATGATAAAGTATTGGATTTCCTGTTTTCTTCTGGTAACCCATCCACGCCCGAATTCCGGACGGGAAGAAAGATAACTTGTATGTGTTTGTTCTTACATACGGAATACGAAAGGTGTTTTTATCATTATGTCTATCTGAGGGTTATATTAAGTTATCTTTGTATTGTATTTCTAAATTAGAATTAATGTATAATTACTAATTTACTCTTGGTTCTTCTATCTTCTAGTTTTTCAAGGTTCAATGATTGAACTAATTGTGTTACACTTGTCAGTTTTCAATATTCTCCAGAAATGAATCTGAAAGCTCTTTTTTGAATTTGTTATAGTTTATCAATATTTTCTTTGATGGATGGGTCCATACAGAGGATGCATATTCTAGTATACGTCTCACCAAGGTGAGGTAGCATTTTAGTTTTATATGTTTATTACATCCAAATACATATTTAAGAATAAAACCATTTAGTCATCATATCATTTAGTCAGCATGTCATTTAGGCATGTAATTCCAATAAACCCTACTGCCCCCTTTATCGTAGATACTTTTAAATAATTTATTGTATTTATTTATTTTTTTTTAAATGTTTCCTCTAGATCTAAAAAAGTTTTTTTTAAACAAATATTCTTTAAAAATATACAACTTTATATCTCAACAAGAGTTATGTCTGTGTAAAACATGGTTGTGTAATGATGTATGTAATTCCGCTGCATAAGTGGCATCGTGGTTTATGCAATTCTTAGCAAGAGTTGCAGTGAAATCTACTTGGATGGAGATCTGTTTAGTGAAACCTATATAATATAAATAAACAGGCTCAGTGTCCTGTGTCTAAACATTTTACCATTGTTGAACATGGCGGAATTTAGGATATTGCAGTAACTGGTATTTTGTATGCGAGTAATAAAATGTTAGGATATACATGGAAAACATGTTTATAAAACGATTTCTCGGTATCGAATAAGTAAAATTCATAATTTTACCTAACTGTGGATTGTGGATTTTTATTTCCGTTATGGTATATACTGTACCTTTTGATACTTTTCCCTTTTCTTATATCATGTGACATTGTTTTTTTTGTTGTTGTTGGTTTTTTTTTTTTGTTTTTTTTTTTGTTGTTTTTCATTTCTTTTTTTTTTATATCTTTAAGTAACCATTTTTCTTGCTATGGTTTGTTTTAATGATTTAAATATAGATCTAATTGTTTGCGTACTGAATATTATTTGTACTGATTATTACATAAGGTGACAAGTTTATTTATGTTTTAGTTAAATAATAATGCCCAGATATATTGTTGTCGTTACATAATTTAATGTGTGTATTTGGTATTTTGTGTAATGGAATGTCATTCCGACTTATGTTTTCTTCTCCTAACTTATTTAATCAAATTGAACTATTTCTACATAAAATTATGAAATACTAATATACAGTCGTCAAAATGAAACTGCTTCGATGCATTTTTACATGTTATGTTATATTATTATATTGGTTTATTACAAACGCTTTTTCTTCTAAACTGAAGTTGTTTTTTTTCATTCTACACTGAATACTCATGTTCATGTTGTAGTTGGTTCCATAATTCGAGTAGGAGCCTTTATATGCGTAAGTTCTTGCAAACTGATTATGTTAGTGTTTTATTCCGAATTACGAGAACAAAGTAAATGGATATTTCTTACAGCTTTTACAAAGGTTTATTATTTTTATAATGTATGGCATTTACAAAAAAACACCGTATCTAATAAAGTATTATATATTATACTTATTTGTAAGACAATTTTTAGCCAAATAAAACCAGAATCCTCCAAATACTTTCAAACTAGAAAAAAATGCGAATTCCTAAAATAATTACAACACTTGAATTATTTAAAGCAAAGAATCAGAAACAAGTATTAAGCAGCAGCATGTAAGTTTATTCAGAGTATTAAGCAAGAAGATAATGATTTAATTACTTTGCACTAAAGTACAACGAAATAATGGTACAAAATACATATTTTACAAAGATTTTTTAATATATTAACTCTTACTATCCATGCTACAATGTAACGTTTTTAAATTCAATTTTGAATTTTTATTTTAAAAATATTTTAAAAATTAAATTCGCCCCATCTGTTTTCCATTATAAAAATGATTAGAAATATTACTCATTCACTTAATACTAGATGATATTTAAATTTTTATAGCAAAACCTAATTACTGATATAGCCATGCGAAGGACCAGGTCAGAAGTAGTCACCAAAAGCGCGAATTTCGGAAGCTTTTCATTTTTCGATACAAATGACCAAAACACAACTGTTTTCTTAAAATTTTAGTTTAAAACTTATCCTAATAGTCATCGTTAGGTTTTTTTAGCCAATCACTCTCAACATCAGAGAAGTGTATAAGGCTAAACTATTGCATTAAAATTAGGGGTTAGTCTATATTTAGGTGTGACTCTGTTTGAGGGGGGTTGTATGGTATTATTAGTTTTATCATCCATTTGAAACCAATTAACTGACAGAAGCACCGTTATTACAAGATTCAAAAACCGCAACTGCATCTTCTAGGACTGCGTTAAGGCTAATTTTCATTACAATGGTTCTCATTCTCGCACTTTGTCCTGAATGGTAAATGGTTTTGTCTTTATTTTCTATTTCTCAGCTAAGATCCCTGCTCGAAAGGGGATTTGAAAGGCATGTAATTTCAATGAGTTAACACAAAAATAGTGTGGATATACATTTTTTCAAACTGTTCTGTAATTGTGGGTGGTGAAGCAAGAGAAATACCTCGTTGTACACATGCTTCTCATCATTCATATGTTTTTTTTTTATTCTATGTTTTGTTATTTCCATGATTAAAAGTGCAATGTCTTGACAATGTAGCATTCTGATATAGCAATCGTTATCCGAAATTCTCTGTGTATAATCGGACTTAATGTATCCTAAGTTTCGTATTTGAATTTTTCTAATCACATCGTATTTCTACAGAATATTTTGTTTACAACCTGGGCCAATGAAACTTAAACTTCCCACAGAATGTTTTGATGACAGCGGCACCCCACAATGTCAGTCAACGGTTTTTAGAAACCTGATCAGAAAATTCAGTAAATTCGACTTTAAAGTGACATTTGCCATGATGCTCCGGTCAATTGCATACGAAATATATAAAAAAAAGAAACAACAACAGTTCCATTTTAAAAAATGAGCCGTACATGATAATAAAATTGATCGGTTGACTGAGTGTATATACCAAATAGAGGCCTACAATTGTTAACTGGATTAATGAATGCTACTCAAGTCTGTTATTGAGGGAATCACGACAAATTGATGCCACATGGGATTCAGTAAGTAAATCAAAGAATAAAATGTATGTGATAGTACGCCATAGCAATATAAAAAGACTGTAAGATTTGAAAGATAAGATACCTTGAGTGAAACGATTAAAGATTATCTCATCCACAACTGTCTTCGATCTTTAAGTGGGATTTTATGGAGTTTTTTGTTTCTTCAAATTCATTTGGACGCATTTGAGGGTCGGATGGAGTTAAGGGAGACAAACTCCTTCCCCCTCCCTCTTGGCATGGATCAGCACAACGGTCGTGCCTCACCCAGGTGGTGTAACATATAATTTGGTCAGCAATATATACGACAACACTGACGGCACCTTGTATCACAGTTTGAAAAAGGAGTGTTAGAATCAATGTTCGCTTTTTATTTTGTGCGTTGGCGCAGATATGTATCGTACGCGCCGCGCAGCAGTTTACAATTAACATTCAGCGAATTTTGTAGCATATTGCAAACACAAATAAAGGCTATGAAACTTTGACCACAAGTTGTTTGTTTTTACTTTACAGATGTCCAAAACCGTGGGAGGAACATTAGTTATAGTTACAGTTAAATAATTTGATTTTGTTATTTTGTTGGTTTTGTGTGTGTTAGACTTACAGTCTAATGCAATATTTTATGTAAACTTAAGGGTTCAAAAATATAAACATACAGTGAGATGTAATGGAATATGGGTCCCAAAATCTAAATCTTTGAATAAGCTCCACATGAATTGAGAATGAAACATGTTAAGAAGGTTTGGGTGAGGAAAGTTGTCGCAAAGTTTAGGTCCTCAGCACAGCCTTTAAAGCATAAACTAAAAAAAAGCGTTTAAGCTTAAATGAAATCAGGTGCACTTATGTATTTGACAACTCTATCTGTAATATCAAAACAATATTACCATTACTTATGTATTCACATCTGAACTGTTACACCAGTTATTATATCTTGATCGGCAAATCTTGACTTATAAAACAAAAAATTGCAAGCATAAAAAATAAGTGTTAAACGAAATGAAATCCTGTAATGACCAATCAAAACTTGTCTACTCCAAATCAACATTTTGTAACGATTCTTCAACTTTTAAATAAGTTTTATTACTCAAAACACAAAGTTCTGCCAATGCCTTTATTCATTTGGTCTGTCCTCGTTCTGTTCTCTGTTCGTTGATAGAGTAGTTACCCCTTCTTCACCACGCTGTAGATCGGTTCATTTCTGACCATTCTCTCAAGGGCTAGAGTGTGATTATAAAAAATAATAATTATATATAAAATTTCAAAATTGTCTGACTTATTAAATGCGACAAGATGTTTACTTACGATCAACCTCATAGGTAAAAATAGTTGTTGAAAAATGTTAGCAATTTCTTCAGCCGGTTCAGTTAAACTTTACTTAATTGTTTAGCCGGGTCGGTGAAAGTTTACTTGTTTGTTTACTTACTGTAACCGATAAAAATGTACAGCTATTTATTTTACACTGTTGACATCTCATCTAAAAAATTGACTATACAATGGGTTGCGCCTATTGTTTATATTTCTCTTCTGTATAGGTAAATATATTGCATTTTGAATGTCTTATTTCTCAGGATCGCAGGAGCTTAATTAACTTTCCAATAATAAAGTATTTTTATAAGCATGTCAGTCTTGTGTGATTCATTTTATTTTACTATTAAATCAGCTGAATGCATCGTGTAGTTAGAGTTACAAATAGGTTGAAACAAGACAGAAACATTGAACATAAAGATGGGAAAATGTCTAGTACTTAAAAGAACTTCTAAGCGATAATTGGATGTAGATCTATGGATGTTTCAGCATTCAAATGCTGAACCTTTAGAGATTTAAAAAATGAATTTCCCGATCTCATTTCTTTTTAAAGTTTGTAACATTTTTCTTTCTCACTGATAATTTGAATTTAGGATCTGATAATTTGCCGATTATTTGCCTGGATTAAGCTTTTTATTCTATTCTTTTAAAAAACGTACCGAATGAAACTAGAAATATAATAATAAACTTTGATTATAAAATAAGTTTTCATAAAACAAAAAAAATCTCTCTAAGAGGATACTGATGAATTTGTGTTTGCTTTTGTTCTCCCTGGTGCCTTCTGAACGCATAGATCCATTAGAAATATATTTATTTATTTATGTATTTTATTTATATTTATTTTTTTATTACTGTGTGGGGTAGAGTAGGGGCGGGCTCACTCTTCCTTTGCCTAGGGGCCCAACACTATTTCTTTGTCTAGGAGCCAAACACTATTTCTTTGCCTAGGTGCCCAAAAGTGTGTAAAAAACGGCTTTGGTTCTCCCGTTGTCTGAAATATTTAGCTCTTGGGGTGGTCTTGCTATTTTTAATAAAGAGACTTTACAAAGTTTACGTTACTTACGAAAGTCTTTGTTTGACAATCATGTCATATCACGTAGAAGCCTAATACTTAAAAATTATATAAACGAACACTATCTTGCATTGAGCACATGTCCACTTACCGTCAGTTTCAGGAACTTTCTTTGCCGTCTGCTGAGTCAGGTCCCTGGTTCCGGATTTTCTGTAAGCGAGGATCACGAAGGTCATCACGATGACGATGAGCGGAACCGTCACCACGAATGACAGCAAGGACATGACATCTAATTGAAGGAACTCTTGTGCAGAAGTGGATGAATTCTTGGGGTGATTTTCGTGACGGTCACAAGTGCAACCAGTGGAAGATTGAGCCGGGGTAGTTTTTTCAGACCAAGTGGCACCAGTCTCAGATTCAGCCGGCGCATCTTGTTTAGAGAAACACAAAATGAAAACAGTAACCCCAAATATCATATTGAATTCTTAGACACTAAAATATGTTGACTTTTTTTTAAAAGAAAAAATGAATATACATGTACATGTAAGGCAAAGGTCTCTAGTGTACAAATATCAGTTGTCATTTTTTAAAAATATTCTTTGATACACTATCAAACAAAACAGTGACCATATTTTGCAGCAGGGTTTCTTTTAATCTGCATATGCTTTTAGTTTTAGCATAGTTTTTTGTTATTGTCATATTGGTTAAAAGCCGTAAAAAATAGAAAGAGAGAAGCAACCATAGTTTTCACCTCACCACTCTCAGGGTTCGTTCAAGAGTTTTCAAGAATTTTATTTTGAGCGATATTCATTCAAAACATCTTTGTTGTCGGATTACAGTGGGCATATTTTAGGTACGCATTTTAAACTAATTTGAGTTAGTTTATTAGTATTCTTTTAAAAACTACATTGTATTTATATCATTTAAACGCTGTTGGCCTTTAAGATACAAAGCAGTTGTCTATCATTTTTTGGATAATTTTTCCATTTCATGTCCTTTGTCAAACGGGACATGGTCACAGTTATTTTATTACATTTTCAAGAATAAATGGGTGACGCTTGACAGGCATAATCGTAACACGTGAAGCTATTAAAAACAATATTAAATAGATTTCAAGAAATTTATTAGTAGAACGGAAATCTTATTTCAAGTTGCGTGATCTTTTATGTTAAGTCATATTTTAGCCCCCCCTCCCCATCGTCACACCTCGTCACAATGCTTGAACCCCCTCACCCCTATAAGTGACTGACATCATTTATGGATGGACCCTAAAACTGCATGTATAAAATTACATGTGTAAGACTACATGTGTAAGATCATATGTGTAAAACTACATGTATGAGAATACATGTGTGAGAATACATGTGTAAGACAACATGTGTAAGGCTACATGTGTAACACTATATGTGTAAGACTACATGTGTAAGGCTACATGTGTAAGATTAAATGTGTAAAATAAAATGTGAAAAACTACATGTTTAAGCCTAGATGTGTAAAACTACATCTGTAAGGCTACATGTGTAAAACTAAATGTGTAAGACAACATGTGTAAAACTACATTTGTAAAGCTGCATGTGTAAAACTACATGTGTAAGACTATATGTGTAAGACTACATGTGTAAAACTACATGTGTAAGACTAAATGTGTAAGACTACATGTGTAAAACTACATGTGTAAGACTACATGTGTAAAACTAAATGTGTAAATCTACATGTGTACTGCTCGCACAGTTTATAAAGATATGACTTGAAGTAATAAAGACATGCTACTTTAAAAAGACTATGCAATCGTGTATGACATGCATCATTTATTCAAAGAGAGAAAAATTCAAACCTCTGACTCTCAACATTGTAAGGCATCTTCTTTTTTTGTAAACAATATTCCAGAAATTAACAATGCAAAGGTATGCATCACCCGTCTGTACGTCACTTGTTGCCATCTTCAAAGCCACTGCTCTATTGTCGCTTGCAGTAATGTTCAGAGCCTTGTTTATTGAATCATTTATCTCCAAATCATAGTAATCTGTACCGTCCTACATGAAGAATAAAGATCAGATTGAAGTATTAGAACAAAGTCATCACAACATTACATTTTAATTAAACAATCTGCATTGGTTTCATAAGTATTCTATCACTCCATCCATCCATCCATCCTGTCACAGATGACCAATTTGCCCTTGTAATTTGTTGTTGTGAGTTGCGCACGGTGGTATGTTTGATGTTTGCTTTTGTGGTATTAAAAGTTAATGGTGCGAAAGCGTGCAAAGTGATTGTGTTGTTGACGTCATTGATAGATGTGTAGAAAGGGAAGAGAATTGTTTTGGTGTGTTCGTTGTCGTTGCAAGAAGGAGACTCCATTAAAGTTTGTTGTCTTTCTAGCGGTGCCTTTGTTTCTGTGTAACGGTATTGTGTATGCATCTAGGAGCAAGCAGTTTAAAATATAAGTTTTAGGAACGCTTGTGACACATCCATCCATCCATCCATCCATCCATCCATCCATCCATCAATCCATACTTCCAACCATCCATCCATTTATTCATCCATCCTACCATCCACACATCCATCCAACCATCCATCCATCCATTCATCCATCCATCCATACATCCAACAATCCATCCATTTATTCATCCATCCTACCATCCATCCATCCATCCATTCATCCATTCTTCCTGCAATCCATCCATCCATCCATTCATCCATCCATCCATCCATTCAATTCTTCCTGCAATCCATCCATCCATCCATTCATCCATCCATCCATCCATTCATTCTTCCTGCAATCCATCCATCCATCCATTCATTCATCTTTTCTGCCATCCATTCATCCATCCATCCATCGATTCATCCATCCTTCCTGCCACCCATCCATCCATCCATCCATCCATCCATCCATCCATCCATCCATCCATCCATCCATCCATCCATCCGTCCATCCATCCATCTATTCATCCATCCATCCATCCATCCATCCATCCATCCATCCATCCATCCATCCATCCATCCATCTATATATCTATCTATCTATCTATCTATCTATCTATCTATCTATCTATCTATCTATCTATCTATCTATCTATCT
>MUZC01000237.1:1103192-1130043 GCA_002072015.1 Radix auricularia | reverse complement strand
TATATATATGTATATAGTCCATTTTTGTTTTTAAAAGACCAACATTGTTTTATTCACCGTTTTGTTTTTTTGCTTTCAATGTTGCCAGAAGTTCCATTTTCTCATCATCTGCTGGCAACATGTACATTTGTATTCCGATAACAGTTCCTTGATCGGATCCTTCACAGGCATTAATTCCACATTGCAACACAATATCTTCTCCTGGCTCTATCCGCATGAGTTCAAGTTTTGATAAGTTGTCTAAATAGAAAAATGAAACATGTACTTTCTTTAACATGGATGTCGTGACATACTATTTTTTAAAAAACTGGGTTAACATTTGACAGACGTGAATTTATGAAGGTAGACGTGTATTTAAAATTCTTGTGCTCAAACAATCTTGGAAAAACGGTTTCCTAGGAACAGCTGTCGTATATCTGAATGTACTAAATCTTTATTGTTTTTAGATCACTTTCTATCCCCGTACCTATGTCTGTATGAGTAAACTTAAAAAACATGAAAAAAAACATTAATTAACTTGCTGTTAGCACTGAATTGTATCACAACGATGTTTTAGATTGATAGTATGCTTTACCATCAGAATAAGCAGACTGACTGAAATAAAGACCATTTTATTGACTATTAGACTCACCATTACACTGATCATTAGACTATCCATTAGTCTAACCTTTAGGCTTACCATCAGACTTACTATCAGACTAATCATCAGAATAACCAAACTGCAAACTTCGCTAAACTAGTTGTTTTTTATCGGAATTACGCTGAAAGGGACAGTGCAACTCAAGAAACAGCAAAGTATAACATGGTTGTGGAGATGAAAGAGTTTTACGAGAAAGTTTAGTGCAACACTTTTAAGATATGCCTTGTGTTACAAGGGAAAAAAAACAAAATCAAATTTCAGCTAGATATATAATCTGCATTGGTTTCATAAGTATTCTATCACTCCATCCATCCATCCATCCTGTCACAGATGACCAATTTGCCCTTGTAATTTGTTGTTGTGAGTTGCGCACGGTGGTATGTTTGATGTTTGCTTTTGTGGTATTAAAAGTTAATGGTGCGAAAGCGTGCAAAGTGATTGTGTTGTTGACGTCATTGATAGATGTGTAGAAAGGGAAGAGAATTGTTTTGGTGTGTTCGTTGTCGTTGCAAGAAGGAGACTCCATTAAAGTTTGTTGTCTTTCTAGCGGTGCCTTTGTTTCTGTGTAACGGTATTGTGTATGCATCTAGGAGCAAGCAGTTTAAAATATAAGTTTTAGGAACGCTTGTGACACATCCATCCATCCATCCATCCATCCATCCATCAATCCATACTTCCAACCATCCATCCATTTATTCATCCATCCTACCATCCATACATCCATCCAACCATCCATCCATCCATTCATCCATCCATGTCTTTAAACCGTGGGGGAAAAAAAAATTAGGGAAAAATTACATGCATAAGAAGATGCATGAACGTATTTCAACAATTTGTCATTAAACAATTCTTTAAAATACATATTTGAGACATAGGAAGGCTACTCCCTTGCGGTATCGCAGAGCATATTTGTGCATATTCGTGCGTAACATTGGGCTCTGATTTTCTACAATGTGTAAAAAACAAAGGGGTATGGTACCATAAAATCTGTAGAAACATGGGCTATGATTGCATACAATCTGTAGAAATATGGGGTTATGATTAAATTAAATCTGTAAAAACATGGGGCTATGATTGCATACCATCTATAGAAACATAGGGGTGTGGAACCATACAATCTGTAGAAACATATGAATATGGTGCCATACAATCAGAAGGAACATTGGGCTATCATTGCATACAAATTAAAGGAACAAGGGGCTATGATTGCATACAATCTGGAGGAACATTGGGCTATGATTGCATACAATCTGGAGGAACATGGGGCTATGATTGCATACAATCTGGAGGAACATTGGGCTATGATTGCATACAATCTGGAGGAACATTGGGCTATGATTAAATACAATCTGGAGGAACATTGGGCTATGATTCAATACAATCTAAAGAAACATGGGGCTATGATTGCATACAATCTGGAGGAACATTGGGCTATGATTGCATACAATCTGAAGGAACATTGGGCTATGATTCCTTACAATCTGAAGGAACATGGGGCTAACATGCCCATAAAATAAGGTATGAGCAGTCTCAAGTTTGTATCATGTGCTGAATTTAGGATTTGCCATGCACATGCCATAAAGACAATAAAAACATTTTTGTGCAATAAAATGTAAATTTTTATGCATTTAGGAATATATCGGCCAGTTAGCCCGTCACTATTGTTAGTCTTTGATGTTAGCTTATCTTTTGCGTAATCCTTTCTTTGACGTAAGCCTGTCTTGGAAATTATTCTGTCTGTGAGGTATATTTGTATGTATGCTTGTGTTTGGTGTTTGCCTGTCATTGATGTAATTCTGTCTTTGATTTATACATGATTTTGGTGAAAGCATGTCTTTGATGTAGACATATCTTTGGTGTAAGCATGTCTTTGATGTAGGCATATTTTTTGTTTTAAGCATGTCTTTGATGTAGGCATATTTTTGGTGTAAGCATGTCTTTTATGTAGGCATATCTTTGGTGTAAGCATGTCTTTGATGTAGTCATAGTTTTGGTGTAAGCATGTCTTTGATGTAGACATATCTTTGGTGTAAGCATGTCTTTGATGTAGGCATATATTTGGTGTAAGCATTTCTTTGATGTAGGCACATTTTTGGTGTAAGCATGTCTTTGATATAGGCATATCTTTGGTGTAAGCATGTCTTTGATGTAGGCATATCTTTGGTGTAAGCATGTCTTTAATGTAGGCATATTTTTGGTGTAAGCACATCTTTGATGTAGGCATATATTTGGTGTAAGCATTCTTTGATGTAGGCATATATTTGGTGTAAGTCTGTCTTTGTGATAACTTTGGTGAAAGCATGTCTTTGTTGTTTTAAATAAGATGACATTTATTAAATGATTTCCACATAAATACATACATACAGAGCCGGTCTTAGCAATTGCGGGGCCTATTGCGGCTTAGTATTCGAAAGTGATTGCGCGGGTCATAGTATTGGGAGTGATCAGGAATTATTAAGGATATTAAGTGCAGGTCCCACGGCGGCCGCAAAGTATACACTGCAGTGTATGCAGTGGTCTAAGACTGGCCCTGCATATACGTGTAGTAGTGTGCACACCCACACCACGCCGTACCATGTGCATCGCATCGAGATGCACTGGGGATGAAGGAGGAAAAAAGAGTGACGGTTGGGTGCGCCATGGTGAGATGTTGATTTGTTTTCATTTGTGTTAAATAAAAAGTTGTTCAAACCACAGTTTTAGTCTTTAGTCTAACATTATTAAACCGGTAGCAAATTTGGGCCTCCACATGGCTACAGATTGGCGTCGTCGGCAGGATATTCATAAAGGTGAGAATAGTGGTTAACACAATGGAACATCAATAGTTGCAGTTCACTTGTCTGCCCGAGCTACCCAGGTTCACGGGTGAGAGCAAAGCAGAACCATTCGTCAGAGAGGCACGGCTGTTATTACAATTACAGCCCCTGCCCCCTGCCTACGCAGTTACCTGGATCCTGGAGGCATTGGAGTGGCCTGCCCGCCAGGAAGTGTTCGATCGGGCACCTGCCGAGATAAGCACTTCTGAGAAACTGATGTGTCTCCTTTTGCAAAGATGGGGTCAGCAGAGAGACGCCACCAGCCCTTCACAATGCTCGATGAAAGAGAACCTCTCAGACGTCACAGCCACTGCCCAGCCATAGACTGATGCGCCTCCCGACCTCACTCAGCTTACGCAACACCTACTGGCTTACATCAACCAGCAGGTAGCTGCTGTGGAAGATAGGCACAACTGTCAATACAACAGCACCGAGTGGACATGGACGCTAAGGTGTCCACTGTCCACCAGCACCCAGACATCCCAAATACAACAAACGGAAATCCTGTCACCGACAAAAGGTTTGTCTGTGGTGTGATAGAAAGGGTCATGTTGAGGTTGAGTGTCGTGCTAAGAGGAAAAACCTCGCTCACCACCACGACTCACCTCCATTCCTGATCACCCCAGGTCGACTTGGCCACCAGGAAACAGTGGCTCAGACAGCGTCAACTTGTTCGACTCGCAAAGATGGCAAGGACCTGTCGACTAGGCTCAACACACATACCTGGCTGCACCCAACGTGGAAGCCACATTGTGTTAGGCACAAAAGGTCACCTTTTACACCTAGGCGCAGTGAGGACACTCACTTGGAAACGGCCTATTAGGCCATGGCGAGATCAAAGAACGGCCAACCAAGCGCCGTAACCCTTCGATTAAGTGTGGATTCAACAGTGTATCTCAAATTCAAGAGATACCACGGCACACTAAGACAATCCAGCGGAAAGATGAAGTTCAGCAACCATTCCCCACAGGGGAGTGCTTCAAGGCAAAGCATGTGCGGGTGCCGCCAGCTGGCAACAGAAATGAAGTCACAAGGGATTCTCACATAGGCCCTATTCGACCCAGGAGACAGGGATACCGGCCTGGGAAGAATTCCTGGCCTACTGGTAAAAGCACCAAAAGCTTTACACCAGCTACCACGGTGTTGAGAGAACCTTTCACGGCTGAACGGGCTCAAGACAGGGTTGACCTGGGTCACGGATCCAAAGCCAAAGGTCAAGCGGGTGTACTAACACACCATAACCACGCGCCCAAGCACACACTAACTCATCAGGTCACCAACAAGCCAGAGGCCACCACACCACGAAAAGATATTGGCTATAATACTCACCAATCAAAAGATGGACAATACATGGACATTTAGCTTTTTTCTGTTTCTGGTTACATGCTTTATTTATTTTCACTAATGTAGATCATATAATTTAATTTCACTATACTATAGTGTTTATCATTTTTCAGCTTCATACAGATGATAATAGTAATAGCTCATAAAATTTATTTGTAGATTACACCAGCGAGGGCGCTAGGATTCAACGGCCGGGGTGACTGTAGTAGTGTGCACACCCACACCGCGCCGCACCATGTGCATAGCACCGAGATGCATTGGGGATGAAGGAGGGGAAAAGTGACGGTTGGGTGCACCATGGCGAGATGTTGATTTGTTTTCATTTGTGTTAAAGAAAAGTTGTTCAAACCACTGCTTTAGTCTTTTGTCTCAAATTATTAAACATGTAGCAAATTTGGGCCTACACACGGCTACACACACATACGTGGATATGTGCATACATGCATTGTACTTGTATATTACATTATGTATACATAAAATTTAAAATTTTTCAAACCACTTATAAATTTTAATGCTCAGGCCATAAATTGAATTTTAAAAAAAAATCATCGAACGTAAATGTGTAAATATCGTCTACTGAATAATTACCAAGAGCTGAAGTTGACGAGGTGAGCATGAGCAACAGGCAACACGTAACAAAACCAGGAACAGGCGACATCTTCGTCCTGGTCTTCTGCCCCTACGGATGCTAAAGGTGAAGACTTCTATTGGAGCGTGCAAATTTCACTTACTGCTCTGATTAAAAGTTGAATTAAATGCTCATGTGACAAAATTTTATAACGGGCATTAGCCTCACACGAGACTGCCTATGACTTCCCACATTCAGCTTTCTGATTGGTTGTTCAGGGGCGTTTGTGTAACAGCCATGCAGGAACATTCAAGAAAATGTGTTATTTTCTTTTTTTTTCTTTTCTTTTTGTTTGTTAGTTTCTTTGTTTGTTGTTGTTGTTGTTTTGTTGCAAAAGAAAAATACATGGGCTATTCCCACCTACTGGCCCATGTTTTAATGACCGAATATCTGAGGAAACACCTATGTGGTTATTGCATGAGATAATCACGTGAAAGAATGTATTGCTCTACGACCAAAACTACAATGGGAACATGCCACGTCATTCTAATGATTTGAGCGGCGATGGGCAGTGCTGACTAAGAATACCTGGTAAAGGAACAGATAGGTATTGTACAGAAAACTTTCACAATCCACTCAACCTATAACAGAAAGAGGGGTGGGGGGCGCTTTTAAGCAAATATTTTACTATGTAATTGGCAGAACAAATTAGCTTATACAATTTGATAAGTTTTGTTAAGAATTTTAGAGATTCTCTTTGATATCTGGAGCTTATGCGATTGTGAGACCTTGAATAATTCTCACACATCTAACAAATCCCTTGATCTCCGCATTTTACATTTATGTATTCTTGTGTTTTGTTTTGTTTTTCCTTGAGAATTATGTTAACATTCTTTGGAAAACTCAACATAATTACTATCTGTGTTTGAAAGGCGGATTATTAAGGTCAAAATAATCAGGAGATATAGGGGGAGGGGGTCACAAAAGTATTTGAAAGGAAATCTTGATTAGTGAGAATCGTTTTACTGGATAAGATGGAATATTTCTTTACTTTCGATTTAGTTATTAAAATGATGAGCGACTGTTGATTCACTTTTATCTACATATACATAGACTTATGTGGCTAGTGGCATATGTTATCCAGAAGGTTATTGCTGACTGACGAGAAGTGCGCAGGAAAAGAACACTGAGGTAATAGCTAGAGAAACACTAGTCCATAAATTAAATGAAAAGAATCAGTGGAATTAATTTTACTAAACCCTTGGAATTTTTTTTTTAAAATGGGTCTTTGAAGCTGTGGTGCTATTAACTGAAAATGAGATACGACAGACTTTAACCACAGAATAGATTATAACACACTGTGGAAATTTCCCGACCAGGTTGTGTGCACGTGACAAACTGCTGCCAGAGGTGACCAGATGTGGGTGGTACGACCTTGAACTGTCACAAGGTGGAGGCTTCCTAATGATCCAAATGTCTAATTACGCCAATTTCAACACTCAATTTATAATCTTCTAGAATCAACACCCAAGTCACGGGTTCATGACTGTTTACTTAACATACAAGTCGCTATTGCACTTAATCATTCTATGTTTTTGCTGTCACAAAATGGGCGAAATATATGTCCTCTTACCGAAATATGCGCCATCATTCCGAAAATATGTCCTCTTATCGAAATATATATTTCCTCTTATCGAAATATATGTCCTCTTATCGAAAAATATGTCCTCTTACCGACATATATGTCCTCTTATCGAAATATACGTCCTTTTACCGAAATGTTATCAATCTATTGAATCTTATCAATGTTGCAATGATTCTGTATATCTATGCACTTATCTTAAGCATTATTATTTATCAATGGTCTTTAAATTTTGTATCTATCAATCACTCCACTCCAATCCATTCATCCAGCTATCCACCGGACCGTCCATTAGTCCGTTCGTCTTTCTGTCTGACTGTCTATCTATCCTTCCGTCCGTGCGTCAGTCTGTCTGTCCATCAGTCTGTCTGTTTGACTGTGTCTATCTATCTATCTATCTATCTATCTATCTATCTATCTATCTATCTATCTATCTATCTATCTATCTATCTATCTATCTATATATCTATCTATCTATCTATCTATCTATCTGTCTGTCTGTCTGTCTGTCTATCTATCTATCTATCTATCTATCTATCTGTCTGTCTGTCTATCTATCTATCTATCTATCTATCTATCTATCTATCTATCTTCATATTTATGTATCGATCTGTCGGCAATAGCAGATTAAAGAAATATATAATTACTACTGTATTGCCCATCAAAAAATGATGGAAGTTTCGAAATAAATATATTTCTGTTTTTGTAAGTGTCTCCTTGGCCTGGACTTTGCGATCATGATTTGTTAGGATAACCAATACAATATCAACTAAAATAAATAACATGCCTAGACGAACAATCTGCCTTTGAAATAAATGTAATTTAACAGACGTACACATATCAGTGCCTAGCTTCAAACAAAATTTCCTATGTAAATTCAGCACAGATAGCCCTGTAGAAGAAATATGGAAACATTTAAAACCAAACATAAAAACTTTAATAGGTGACAATGTTCCAACACAACTAACATCAAATAGAATTAACAAATGCTGTTTCAATTTCTAAATTTAAACAGTTTTGCAAGCAAAAGAAGAACTTATTTAAGAAATTTAAGACTACCAATTTAGAAAGGATACAAACATAATAAACAAAAGAAAGATTTAACACTTGACACAAAAACTTAATCGAATCCTCAAAAATGAATATATAAACAATGTAATTATTAAAGACAAATAATGCGTTCCTTTATAAAATCTTTAAAAAATGAAACCTACAGGTATAGCCACAATAAGAGGCTCCAATAATATAACGAAAAATGATATCAAGACCAAAGCTAATATCCTTAACACATATTTTGCATCATAATTTTTTGCCTCAGACAACAATGAAGTTTCAATAAATTTATAGAAAATAGAAGAAATTGGTAAAATAACTGTAGGCGAGATAGATATACTTTCACTCATAAAAAACTTTAAAATAAATAAAGCTATGGGCCCAGATGAATTGCCAGCAAGGTTATTAAAAGAACAAAGCCCTGAAATGTCCTAAATCCATATCGTTCTTTTTCAAGCTGCTCTAAACCAGGCTAAAGTGCCCCAAGATTTGAAATTAGCCAATGTAACTCCACTCTTTAAGAAAGTTGATAAATCAGACCCTTGTAATTACAGTCCTGTATTCCTTACGAGTATCAACTGTAAATTACTAGAACACTTAATATATAGTACAATAATTAACCACCTTGAAAAATATAATGTTCCATACCCACATCAAAACGGCTTTCGAAAAAACAGATAATTTGAAACACAATTACTAGGTGTAATAGTTGAACTATCAAAATGCTTAGACAATAATGATCAAATAAATACATTATTAAAATCCTCTTTAAAGCATTTAACAAAGTTGACAACTTTAGTTTATTAAAAAAAACTTGAATACTTTTGAATTTCAGGTCCATTATATCACTGAATCCAAAACTTCCTATTGTGTAGGGAGAAACTGTAATAGTTAATGAAATAAATTAGTACCAATAAAGGTTAACTCTGGAGTTCCACAACGAACTGTGCTAAATCCCTTACTCTTTATAATTTATATAAATGACTTACCCAGCAATATCTCAACAGGAACAGGTTATTTGCTGGTAATTGAATATTTATAAAACAATTAAGTCACAACAAGTTGGCAAAATTTTGTAAACAGACTTAGATGAATTATCTTATCTTATCTTAGATATACATACGCTCTTTCTATACAGAAGATAATTGCATCCACAGACTCTAAAAGATTATCTGTTTTCAAGTGATATAGCGGTCACAGGCGACGGGTAAGAGGGTTCCACGCATTACCCAGCCGCCTAACTATTGTTAGTTAAGTACTCATTTGAAGCTGGATGACTCAGTTACTCCTTAGGCCACAGGAAGAAATCCTTGCCTTCTCATGGATTCAAACTCGTGGGAAACTAACTGGAGCATGCCTTTCCACCCAGAAAAGTATCAACTGCTAAGAGTACCAAAGGAAAGTAAACAAAAAAATCAAAATATTTCATTCATGGCAAAGAACTAACATAAAGAAAAGATGCAAAATACTTAGGAATCCCTATAAATTAGAAAATGTCATGGAATTCCCATGTCAATGAAGTTATTAAAAAATCAAACGAAACCTTTGGTTTTATAAAAAGAAACTTTAACAAATGTAATAAAGATATACAACTAAAATGCTACCTCACCCTGTTGGGAACTATACTAGAATATGTATCTTTTGAACGGGACCCATGGACTAAAGAAAACATTTCCAGCGGAAGGCCGCATTAATTGTCAAACAGCAGTTCGGGGGCCGAATACACACAGAGGTCCAAATAAGAAAGAATGAAACCAAAGATCTTGTTTAATTATATTTTTAATATTGTTATATTTATAATGTTAAAATTATTTAAAATTACATTTAATATTATTTAATAATACATTGTTACACTTGTAATAGTGGGAATGGTGATATTGTTTCCTGGATGCCAAAATAGTAAATATTCATGGCTTTAGATTTGATGTCTCTAACATTAAAAATGACCCGAAATTATCATCAGACAAGTTAGTTCTCAAATTGTTCTTTACTTATTTTATCCTTGAATATGTCTGTTTACACAAATATGTTGTTCCAAAGATTGAAAGGTAGCTTGAAGCAAAAACTTTGGCATTAGTGAAGTCTTCCTTGGGAAAAGATTGGTAAAAACTCAAAAGTCCTTATTTGAACTTGTACCTTAGGAGGTCATTTGTTTGTTATTCAATGACTTCCAGATGCAGTTCATTTTAGCAATTGGCCACAACTGCTTCTAATGGATTTTGAAATAACAAAATTTTTCTGCCTTTGCATCCAAGTCAGCAAACCACTGGTGAAACTGCAGCTGGAGGTCTTTGATGAGCTCGCATGCAAATGATGTGGTGAACTAGCTGTTGCTTCAGCCATGAAGACCTTGCACTGCTGAAAGTGTGTCAAGTTGTTGACCTGTTCTTATTCCAAATACAAGTTAATTATATATCTGAATGCCTTTAAGAGATTGTAAGATAATATATATATATATATATACATATATTTCACTCTTTGTAGTTTTAGGTTCTGACAATTTAAAAGACATGTAACGTCTGTAGCAAAGACCAATGTCCATACCCAATCTTCATCAGACTATAATGACTGTGACTTTCCTTTACTTTCTATGAAGTCACGTATTTTAACTTACGGAGTTTTCGAGTTAGGGAAAATGGCGTAAAAGGTGCGGATTTATCAAACACAATGTTTAAATTGAAGGGGGATGGGAACAGCCACACCAGCCAGACAGGCTTGACAGGATGGAGAGGCGGTGTCCTATGTTTGACAGAAAAGGAAGCTGAATTAGGTTTGAAATATCAACACCTTTAATAAATCACCCTCCCATACACACACGTAACTCCTTCCACAGTGGGATTAGGTGTGTAAGATTTTTCCTTTTATCCGAAGGCCTTGCAAAATTCGACTTCGGTGGTTAGATGCCAAAACTCTTGAGTTAAGGAGATGTAAAGTGATCGTTGAATACCGGCAAGAAAAGAAAGGTGTTGTATAATGTTTCACATAAAAGTAAGCTAATTATCTTTGACATGCCGATATATCCCCCACCCCCTTGTTAATCCCTCACAACACTGCTATTCCATGTACATGTAGAAATCACGAGTGTATATGGTACATACTGTATAACACCAACAACTTGCTTAAATTCATTACGGTCCATAGTCATATATATATATACTTGCTTACAACCTATTTCCAACGTGTGTTGATAAGTCACACTGAGTTCACATCTCTAACAGGGGGGTTTGACCAAAACGTTAAACTTTATAAATCTAGTCATTATCTAGGCTAGCCTAATATATCAGTCATTATCTAGGCTAGCCTAATATATCAGTCATTATCTAGGCTAGCCTAATATATCAGTCATTATCCATGCAGTTAAAGAATGTAAATTATAATATGAAAGAAGAAAAAGAACAATATATATATATATAAGTATATAACATATGTGACTATGCAGGTTTAGGTATGTACACAAATGTAATAACTAGAATAACTATTTTCATAAGAAAACTGAAGCCTGTTATATTCGAAGGACATTGTATGCAGTAGCAACAGTATTTTTTAATTTAAAAAACTAAAAAGTTCACCCATCTTTTATTTTCATTTGTTCACATATAGCACTGATTGACTAGTGGCAATGCGCGCCTTGATAGCACTCCATTTGGTTATTAAAATCATAGAAAGTGGAAACTCTTAAATCCTCATTTAGTTAGAGAAGCTTCAGTCGTATTCCAGAAACGGCGGTGTTTGCTTTTAAGATGTAAAGGTCTCCGAGGGACGGATCAGAGAGCCTCGCGGGCTGAATCCGGCCCGCGGGCCATAGTTTGGAGACCCCTGAACGAGAACACATTTAAAAAAGAGCTGCAAGATTCATTACGGGAGAATATTAAAAACTGACAAGTGTAATAAAATTATTTAAATCGTTAAACCTTGAGACACTACAGGATAGAAGAACCAAAAGTAAAAAAAAACAACTTATGAGTGGCGTAGTGAAAAGAATTTGACTCAACAGTCTAGTTCCGAGGGCAAAGGTAAGTGTGTGGAAACATACACTTACCGGGTAAAGGTAATATAATAGCCCATTTTATTCATAATTATGGCTGGAATACTTAAAAATTGTCTAGGCGGGAGGACCACGGACCCTCCCCTCCCTGTGTGTCGGTGACGGGGATCAGGACGACACAAGGCGTGTGCGCTACTGTAAGCCCTCAGAGGCTAGCTGCCAAGGTTCATCTGACCAAAAACCTCATTATTTTGCAATTCAAATTAAACTGCTGTGGTGTCAGGGGGAAAATTACAGAGTTAACCTAATTGCTCCACGATCAAATGGTGGACGTTGCTCTTTTGAAGGAGACTCTGCTGAAAAAGAACATATCGGGTTATTCAGTATATCGCTGTATATGCAAGAATTGCAGAGGACTGGTAACTTTGGTGAAAAATAACCGCACGGCTGAGACTGTAGAGAGCAAAACACTTTTGGGTACAGATACCCTGACACTACGCATAACTAAATCTGGTTAAACTTTTACCATTTCCAACATCTACAATACCCCACGAAACACGTTGTACATCCTAACACACAACACAACTATGTTCAGAAATCATATAATTGCTGGGTATTATAATGTTCATACAGAAGCATTAGGATACTCCAATAAAAATCCATCCGGGCGCTATTTAGAGGAGGTGGCGATTACTACAAACTTCATAGTACTACAGGACAAAAATAGTGTGTCAACACTATTAACCACTGGCAAAACTGCTTTATCACGACCCGACTTGACCCTAGTACCTGCTGAACTAGAGTCAAAGACGAATTAGAGGGTGTTGCCAGAGGTTGATAACGACCCCAGACCAATCCTCTTAAAAATAGGCATAGAGTTGGTGAAGGCACGCTTTGCAAGGAGACACTGGCTGCTCGGCAAAGCCGACTAGAAAATATTCAGGGAAGGGATCGAAAGAACGCTCGTGGGCTCACCCGGGAAACCAGAGTGTCCTAAGTCAATCAAGTCTACTTACAATGACTTTGAGGGGGTGATTTTGTGTAAGGCAAGAAAGGCAATTCCGAGGACGTGTAGAAAGGTGTGGCAGCTGATTGACTTTCTTTCTGGTATGGGGAAAACGAATAACCCAAGCCCTTTGCAAACGACTACGGGCACAGCATCCACATATAGGAAATGTGCCGATGCTTTGAACAAGCCTTTTGCAAAGGTGAGCTTAAAGCAGAAAATACCAGTCAAATTCGCATCCTAGACCATCTCAGAAAACGCGGAGAAAAGGCCCCAAAGTGGGGACCACATGCTGAAGTCCTTACCACACCTTTCACTGTGACCGAATTGCAAACAGCGATCAGTAAGTGCAAAATCGCCAAGAAATCAGGACAGGACAAAGTCAATAACGAGATGATAAAAAAACCTTGGCAAGATAGCATTGTCCTCGCGATTTAACTTCATAAACTGGACGTGGGCCACGGGTGTTATGCCTAGAGCTTGGCTGAGCGCGAACATCGTACCTATGCCCATAGAGGGAAAACATCGTGATCTCCCAAGCAGCTACCGTCCGATCTCCCTAACATCGTTAAAGGGAAGGTAGCTGAGAGAATGGTTAATGCGAGACTATTGGTACCTGGAGAGTACGAATAGTTAGAATATCAAACAGACAGGCTTCCGGAAGGGAAATCAGCCAGTTGATCAAGTTCTCCGTTTTCTCCAGTCCATTACAGATGGGCTCCAGAAACAAATGCATATTGGGGAAGTATTTTTTTACCTCCTACAGGATTATGATAATGTCTGGAGGTCCATTCTATTGTTGAAACTATAAGCCTTAGGTTTAACTGCGAACATGCACAGGTGTTTCCAAGATTTTCTCACAAACCCGACGATCGCAACAACTTATGGCAGTGAAACCTCTAGTAAAAGAACGCTGCAACAGGGGCTACCCTAAGGATCAGTACTCAGTTGCACATTGTTCTTGGCTTACATCAACGACCTACCTTTTTTGTTGCAAATCAGAACAGCCATGCATGTAGACGATTTAGTCATCTAGAGAACCGGTAAAGATGTCCACCGATTTCAACTGCCTCTACAGCTTGACCTTACAGCTATCAGTAGGCTCATGCAGAGGTGACAAATGGAAATTAACACCGAGAAGAGGGTCTATTCGCTCTTCACTAATTGCCGGACCGTTCTCAAACAGAATAGTTTGCTTAAAATAAACGATGTAACGCTCAAATGGGACAAGCAACCGGTTTACCTGGGAGTCAAACTAGATCAAAAGGTTCAAATGTAACATTTTGTACAATACCTGTACTCCCAAGCAACCGCCAAGCTCAACCTGGTGAAAATGTTAGCTTGCACAAACTGGGGCCCTGGAGCAAGCACTCTCAGACCTCTATTAATGGGAAGTGTTATGTCAATAATGGACTATAGCATGCCGGTCCAAGCCTTTTCCAGCAAAACGGCATTGGAAAAACGGGGTCGAATCCAGAACCAGGCGCTGAGATTTATCTGTGGTGCGTATAGCACAACACCCACAGCTGCCGTGGAAGTCATAGCAAATGTAGAGTCACTCGATATACGTAGGGACAAAGCCATTATAACTAATGCAGAGAGGTACCGCAGGTTGGAAACTAGGGAAACCTGATACCAAATGCAGAATAACTGAGGTGGACGTGGGAAGTTGAAACGGTCCTCGACCATGCATCAAGTACTAGAGCTTGATAGGACCGTCCAACCCCCCACGAAACAGACAGAGAACCATTTGCGTCCCAATAAAACCGCCGTATGCGGAAGCTTCACGTCCAAACGTACATTTGTCTTTGGCTGACACGGCAGTGACGAAACGCAGCCCTGAAATTGTGCAGAGAGCGGCTGCCCTTGAGACAATTGAAGGGTTTGCGGGAAACCCAGTGAAAGTGTTCACGGATGGGTCTGCCAATCGGAGAGAAAGAACTGCAGGATATGGTGCGCTCATCCTATACCCAGTAGGAATGCCACCAAAAGAGGAACTTTTAGGGCCCTGTGGGACCATGGCGTCAAATTACGACGCGGAGCTTGAGGCGGTACACAGGGCTCTGGAAAGTGTGCACCAAACACTGCAAGGGTCGGAAATAATAGATTTTGACATCGTCTTGTTCTGTGACTCGAGATCAGCACTAAAGGTCTTGCTGTCCAAGAAACGTAGCACCCACTTTGTCGATGCCATCTCGGAAGACGTGGGTAAGCTCGAGAGACTTGGTGGTAAGGTGACAGTGCAATGGATCCCAAGCCACGTGAATGTTGCAGGCAATGAAAAAGCAGACACCCAGGCAAAAGCGGGATCAGCCCAACCCAAACCAGAAGTCACAGTTACTTATCTCGGGGCAAAGACCTGGCTAATGGACCACTTCAGGGAAAAGTGGTACCATGGGTGTGGGAAGAGAATACGACGGCTAGGGGGGTATTCACGGCTAGGGGGTTATTCGCCAACATGCCCAGGCCGAGCAGAGCAGACCACTGGTGGGGTCTAAACCGATAGTACCAGAGTTTAGTAACCCAAATGCTCATTGAGCATTGCCCAACCAACTCGTACTTTAATAGACTAGACCCCAACAGGGACTCAAACTGCCGTCTTTGCAGCCAAGCCTCTGAGACGGTCACACACCTATTAATTAATGTCGTGCCCCGCGCTAGATTTAGCGATGGGGGTAAGGGAGAAAAAAGAGTCCCACGTGAAGACAATGTTGTTTGGCACTGCTCTGCAGATGAAGCAGGTTGCCCAAGTATTAGCCAAGTCCTTAAGAGATTAGTTCTCAGGTCAAAGCAATATGTGTTTAGTTTATTAAATAATCATTTGTGCACGATTTTCTGTGGGCGTATTATACATTGACGACTCCCATCTCATCTCCAGGTCAGCGGAGGAATTTTTATAGCAATAATAATACATCAATATATTTTTGTGGCTTTGCGTTGGCTCGATCTCACGCCATCAGTTTGTGAGGCTAGCGCACCATTGACTTCGCTACCCAGCAAAGTATATATTTAAATACCAGGATATCACCAGTCAAAAATGACGGAAATTTAAAAAAATGAATATATTACAGTTTAAATCCTTTTGTTTTTAACAAATGTTTATCAGAAAAAAAAATAAATATAATATAAAAAATAAGTGTATGTATGTTTGTTTGTCCTTTATAGCTCATTAAATCATTCATTCGATCACAATTAATATATAATATGCTTCCGGGAAAGTTTGTGTGAAAAAAACATTTTGAAAATTGACACTAAAGTGGGATAGAAGGCCATTAATGTTTTTTTTTCCTTACATGAGCTATATTCAAATTAGTTTGCGTGGCACGCAAAACTCAATATTCAATATTGAGAACGAAGAAGAAGAAAGAAGAAATTAGTTTGTTTTAGGTTCTTGGAAAATGAACGGATCTTAACGAAACTTAGTACATATATATTTCATAACCCATATTAAAATACCATGCCACGTTCAACCCATAATGTCCATTCCTTGCGGGCCGGGGGCCAAAATCTTAATTTTCGTAAGCGTTCAACACTTTATTAAATTTATCTCCATTCTGATTTTAAACAACCTTGAAAGATATTGAAATATATATATATATATATATANATATATAAATCAAAGTATGTCTGTATGTGTGTGTGTGTGTGTGCTTGTCCGTTATAGCTGACTAAACCATTCATCCGATCGTCATGCAAATTTTTGATACTGTTGAGTACCCTTCCGGGATCGTAACTAGTTACTTTGTTTTCTCCATTTAACACAAATTAGCGCCGGAGGCCCTAAATAACAATTTTTGCTATGTGAGCAATATAAAAATTAGTTTAAGCGCTATCTACTTGATAAATGGATGGATCATTATATTTTTGATAGCCAATATTAAAATACTATAGGGGCCCCTAATGTCATATTTTAAAAATAAAAGCTATATAACAATAAGTTTCTGTGTTAGCTACTTAGCAGGTGAATGGATCTTAAAAAGACTTTGCCTACAAAAACTTGGTAGATCATATTAAAATAATTAAGGGCACTGAGCTTCAAATATCAATTTTTTCGCGGCAGGGGGCACAAAATGTCTTTTTCTTAAATGTTTAGCAATGTTTCCCCATTTAATTATAAACCATCTTTAGAAATATATCCATGTTGAAAATTAATAAAAATGAACACTTTTTTAAATTTAAAATCTTGCACGGAATGTGCCCAGGGGGGGCCCTTAAATGTGTTTTACCCTTATATATATACACATATATAAATCAAATTATGTATGTATGTTGTGTTTTTTTTTTGTTTTGTTTTTTTTGTCTATTAAAACTGACTCAACCTTTCACCCGATCAGGATGATACTTAAGGAGATTATTGATTATGCTTCCGGGATGGCTTTGTGAAAACATTATTTTTCTAAAACATTGACACTTATTAGGTGCCGGGGGTCCAAATTATTTTTGTCCAAGCTATATTAAAATTAGTTTAAGCATCGGCTACTTGGAAAATGAATTGATCCTGACCAAACTTAGTGCATACATAATTTATAACCCACATTAAAATATCAAATTGTTTTGAACTCCTAATGTCCATTACTTTTGGGCCAGGGGCCCAAAATCTTTATTTTCGTAAACTGTTAATACTTTATTTCCTTTATGATATTACACTACCTTGAAAGATATTTTTAAAAATCATATTTATATTATTTAGATTGAAATAATCATGACATTAAACTTAACTTCATGCAGCGATTGGGCCTGGGGGCCCTTAATATCATTTTTGCTTATATGTGCTGTAAAAAAATTAGTTTTAATTATTAGCTACTGTGTAAATTGATTTATCTTAACCAAACTTTGTATATAAAAATTTGATATCCAATATTAAAATAATATGTCTTAGCTACTGAGTAGATGAATGGATCTTTAAAAAAAATTATTTACAAAAACTTGAGACTGTTAATAAAGCTCATGGGAAAGTAACTGTCAAATTTTTTCTCTTCGGGCGCCAGGGGCCCATAATGTCATTTTTGCTTATATGCGGTATAAAAAATTAGTTTAAGCGCTAACTACTTGCTATATTTATGGATCTTAACCAAACTTTGTATATAAATACTTGATAAGAAGTATTAAAATACCATAGTGCACAAAACTCTTTATGGCAACTCCATCGGGGCTGGGGGCCCAATATACCTGTTTTCGTAAAGAAAGCCGTCCATAAAAGACGTCACGCGATTTTGGCCGATTGTTAAACGCATCCCCAATCCCTCTCCAAAAATACGTCCCAAACTTTGACCCCCACCCCTTCAAAAAAAATAAAATAAATAAATTATTATTTTCTATTGAAGATAAGTATGTTTCAAATCATTTTTTGTCATTTAAGTATTTATTTAGTGTATGTCTACATTGTAATATTGTAACACGCATGAAGCTATGTAAAAGACATTAAATAAATTGTAAGCCAGTGATTCTCAAATTGTTTCGTATCAGACGACCAGCAAGAGTTTTTCCATTTCACCAAGTACCATTGCATTCTTTTCCAATTTTGAAATGATTTTCTCTGTACTGATTTCATAGCAAAATGAGTCCCTTTACAGCTTAAAGCCCTAAAAGATTAAGTATGAATTCGGCTTGTTTTATGTATTACATTTTTTTTAAAATGATTAGTTGCCAAGGCATAGCAAGACAGCTAACGAACAATGTAGCGGTGATCCATTAGATGTGATTAACTTTCGCGATTAAGCTTTGTTACTCTTTGCAATAAATACTTTTTGGGTTGAAAGACATACTACAGTTAGTTTCCAATTTTATTTATTCATCTAAGTGTTTTTGTAAAATTTTGCTGCCTTTTTATGTTCAATTGTTTTATAGATTATACAATCATCCGCAAATAGCCTAACTTTTGTTCCTGTTGAGATGCTGTTGAGTAAATCATTCATAAAAATTAAAAATAGTAAGGGACCCTAGCACGGTTTCTTGTGGAACTCCTTAGCTAACTTTTATTGGTACACATTTAGATCGATTTATTATTACAGTTTGCTCCCTACCCAAAAGGAAATCTTGGATCCAGTGATGTTAGGGACCTGAAGTTACAAAGTATTTATGTTTTTTTAAGTAAACCAAGGTGATGAACTTTGTCAAATGCTTTTGAGAAGTCGTGTAATATTGTGTTTATATGATCATTAATGTCTAAGTCTTTTGATAGATCATCTATTAGACCCATTTATTGTGTTTCACAAGATCTATTTTTTCTAAAGCCATGTTAATGTGGGAATAAGGCATAATATTTGTCAAGGTGGTTAATTTTTCTACTATATATTATGTGTTCTAGTAATTTACAGCTGATACTAGTAAGTAAAACAAGTCTGTAATTACCGGGTTCTGATTTATCACCTTTCTTAAAGAGTGGATTTCCCTTGGCTAATTTCCAATCTTGGGGCACCTATTGAAAACACCAATTTATATATTTCTGGATCATGATGATATATTATATTGTAATATTTGTATTTAAAAAATCGTGTGAAATGAAATGCTAATAATTTCCTAAACGTTCACGAAAAAGAAATTCGGGGCCCCTTGCTTCAACAGAACGAAAGTTTTAATTTAATTGCCCTTTGGTATTTTAATATAGGCAATCAAGATTTGATATTCCAATTTTTTAAAACCCATTTACACAATATCCAATGTTTAATATTTTATTTAGCTCATGTAAAGTAAAAAGAACACCATAAGTACCCCTCTTTAAATATTTTCTTTTCCTGTTACCAAATATTACATTGGGGCCCGGGCCAGCAGTGAGTGATAATTTTATACTCTTTGAGCTTTTTACCTTCACGAGAGTGTACTCATCAACTTCCCAAAGTTTAATGCTATATCTACACGGGAAGTTGGAAAATTAATGAAGGATCAGTTTTCAAGTAAAAACAATATTTACACCATTTTTTGTCACCAGAGGCTAATTAACAACTTCACAAAGTTTTATGCTTCTACCTTCACGGGAAATGATGAATCAGTGAATGAGTGTGGGCTTTGCCTTTTATTAGAATAGATAATAATATATATGTGTTATGAGAAGACCTCCAAGCTTAGGCTGCGCGCTATATAAATTTGCATAAGAATAATGATATAATCAAGATAATAGTAAATGTATAGTGGATAACACACAACGTGAGGTGATACTGCAGCAAAGAATTTAGAATTTCGATGTATTAACAAATATTGCTGAGGAGTCAGCGGTTTGCTTATAAACTGCCGGAAGTGCTTTCCGAACGTTAACTTGTGGCATTGAAAAGTGCTCACCAATTATGACAGCGCCAATAATACAGCACAGAGCGTTAAAAATAAATTATGTGATTCTAATGTGATCAATATATCAAGTCCATCTGTGATTTAAAGCCGTTTAAGCCTCATTGAATAATATGACTTTTCTATTTATTAGTCGAAAAGGATATCTTTACGTAAGGGAAATAATCAATATATTTTAACGGGTTTTTACTTGCTTTTCATTAGAGAGTTTTTTCCCATTATTTATAACTCTGTGAGTTCATGGCAGATAGTTGTGTCTTTCTCTCCTTTTATTTTGATTTTGTTTAGGTGTACTTGAAAGATTTTTTGCGTGTATGTGCATGCGTGCTGTATTGTGTGTGTGTTGAAGTGTTTATTTTTTTAGTTAGTGTGTCTCCCTCTTTCCCCCCTCTCTCTCTCTCTTTGTCTCTCTCTCTCTCAATCTCGTTTCCTCTCTGTCTCCATTCATCGTTTAAAATTCATCTTTATCTCTTCAGCAATACGAGCTAGAATTTCGGTAGTTCATTTTCGAAAAGAGCAATAACATTTTAAAAAAAGAAAATAAAAAACGTTTACAATTTAAACGATTGAATTTTGGAGAAAAAAAGTCTAATCGTAGATATATCTGCAATCAAATCATCTAATATGTATTCTAATGATGCGGCGTCACCAACAAAATGATAGCGCTATTAACGATACCTTGAAATTTTTGTTTCTATTTCAGGGCCGGATTTTTACTTGATAAGGACTACAGCTATTTAGGATATGGGGCAGTCAATATTTTTTTATTATATATGTCACTGCAAAATATGATTTTCGTATAAATAGAGGGCTAAACTGAAGTGTAATGAAGAACTTTATTTGATCGTGACTTTATCTTTAAATTTAAATTATTTTTATTTTAAAAACATTTTTAACGTGTAAACTTTAAAATAAGCTTTTTTTATTTAAGGCAAATGATATTTAAAAAATTAAACATTGTTTTTACTTAATTAACAATAACAAAATTTAAATTCATTGACATTATATTGAACTACTTATATTTAAATGTATATCCTGACATTATTTTTTTAAATAAATATTTAAATTATGGGCATTTTAAAAAATGGTCAAAAGGGGCACAAAATGTGAAGGGAAATTACATAATGAAAAAAGTGATTCATAGAACAAAAATCATAACTTTTGAACTACTTGTGATAAAAAGATGAACTTAATATTTTTAGCTTTAAATAAACGATTAATTAATCGGTAATTTTTCAAAATTTAAAAATTAAATTTAAATTAATCGATAACAGCCCTAATATATATATATAATATAACTCCCTATCCGGTCCATGTCGGACTATGAGGCAAGTTAAGTCGTGTTTACAAGGATCATTTAGCCACCACTAACGAGCAAGGGATTGTGTGGCTAACACCATGCCTCGGGGGCCTTGCCAGCACCGAGAATATGTACCCCTGACTCTATTCTGTCTCGGTTCGGCAGTCCAGCACGCTACCACTAGACCACCGCTAGATGCCCTTTCAAATTTGGATGGACACGGCGACATCAAGGGCCCCGGGAGATTCGTGCCCGTACACCTCGTTAAGCCATCCAAGCACATATGCCGCACAACCAACTAGTCCATTCGTTGTCATTCCTAATCAAGTCCATAAACACCATTACAAATTTAAAATTAACAAGCTTCTGTATAATTCAGTGTCATGAAATGTTTTTATCATAAAAAGTGAGCATAGAAATTGATAATTTACCTAAGTAAACTATTTAATGACTTAAAATAAACTAGTATAATTCAATTATACCTAATGTGATTTCCATAAGTGTATACCAATCCCGTCAATCTGCACATGACCTTTTCATTCCAACTTTGGCCATAGCTTGTTCACTTTAACATAAAAAACGATCGCTCGTTGGCTTGACAGCGTGGTGATTTCTCGAACTGCTCAGCTAGTAGCCACTAGGGCTGATCTCTATATGAGAGTTAATATAAACTCCTCTTTCTTTATTTAAGACTTAGAAATACATCAAATATGATGCTGAGAATTATAGGAAGTTAGCGGTAACAAAATCTCATTGTCAAATAATGAGGCCAGTTAATATCATGGAATTTCAAACATGGCATCATATCATTAATTGAACCTAATTTATAAGGAATTTTTGTTTAATTTTGTTACTATAATTAATTCAAAGTTAATTTTTTAAATGAATTTATTGGGGTTTCAGGTCAAAAGGCTTTGCATAAAGTGGTATCAGTCCATAAAAAAGGTTGAGAACCCGTGGTCTAAAACTCTTTGTGGATACTGACAAAAGACATTAGTGACTTGAAGCGGGTGGCAAATATGAGCAACTTTTAACAATCGACATAAAAAAAATTAATTAATATTTGATGACGCAATAATTAATTTATTAAGCGATTCTGACATAACTTCCGGCTTCTCCGAAATTTCAAGATTGGAAAATTGCAGAAAATAACGTTATGATTCGTTTTTTAAAAAACCTTGGTATATTTATATGTTATTCAATGTTTAGAATATATATTGTTTAAAACCGATAAAAGAATTTAATTTGCATATTTAAGACTCATCACAATCATAAAACTACTACTACTATGTTTGAATTTATTTTTTACAGCAATATTCGTACAAATAGCCTATTATCGTGGCTATACTTAGTCACTACAAGTATTAGAAATAGTTATACTATAACAGGCTTCATTTGCATTTTAAAAATTCAGCTTTTATTTGGAACCGGGTCCTCTAAATTTATATGTATTATCGGACCCGAGTTGGGAATTTTTCTTTAAAATATTCGGATTTAAGCTAAGACACTGACTTGCAATGACTACTCTTGGCCCGAGAGATGTAAAAGTAAATACTATTCTGTAGTACCATGAAGCGGACAGGCTCACTACGCTGCTCAGAAACTTAAGAAAACAAGAAATTTTTTAAACCAGTTAGCTCCCTGTCTTCCTACGATTTTTTTAAAGAAAAAACGTTTCAATTTAACCTCATACTGTCTTATTCAGATTAGTATAAAGGGACTTTAGATTCAAGGAAGATATTAAATGTTAAGGGATTTTTTTTTATTTATTTTATTTTTTTTTTGGGGGGGCGGGGGGATATGATGACGGAGTTTTGTTTACTCAATTGATTTTGAAAAATATAAATTTCAGATCTATTACTAATTTTCTCCTGCATGGTGAACGGGTACATTCACATTTTAGACACGTCGTCTGTCAAGGATGGAGGTCAATTTAAGATAAACTGCTCCTTAAAACATATGAAAAGTTTTGCAAACGTTTCTGGTATACGTGGATTACAAATTCTCAGGCAATCATCGAACAAGTCCCTTGAGATTATTTTTTCCTGTAATGCTGAATTTGCCCTTCCTGCAATGTACAAAGTAAGTTCGTTCATATAATTAACAACATGACACACGCACTCACACACACACATACACACACGCATGATCGCAAGCACACACGCGAAAACACACACACACGCACAGACACACTTACATACGCACACACGCGAACACACACGCAAACACACACGCAAACACATACTCACACAAACACACACACGAAAACACACGCACACACACGCAAACCCACACACACGCACAAACACATACTCACACACATAAACACACAAACACGCACGCGAACACACACACACACGCACGCACGCACACACACAAACGCACTCACACAAACACACACGCACGCACACACGCACAAATACATACACGTACGCACACACGCGCAATCACACGCACAAATGAACACGCGCACAAACACGCACACACAAACATACACACACGTACGTACACGCATACACACGTATACACGCAAACACACACGCACGCACACACGCATGCACGAACGCAAATACACACGTACACACGCGAAAACACACACACATGCGCACACACATACACACACACGCACGCATGCATGCCAGCACACACACGCGCGCACAGACACACACACACACAAACACACACACGCAGACATGCACACATGCACATACAAACACATACACGCACTCAAACACACACATACACGCACACACACACATATTCATGCATACACACGCACACAAACACAAACACACAAACATACACACATACACGCACCACGCACACACACATACATGCACACACACGCACACACACACAAACACACACAATCAAACACACACACGTACACACACATCTCACACACATACGCTCGCAGGCACACAGGCGAAAACACAAACTCAGACACACACACGCAGACACAAACACAAACACATACACACGCACACACTTACACGCAACAACACGCTTTAACACACACGTACTCAGGCAAACACACACGCACACACATACATGCACACACGCAAGCAAGCACGCACGCACATGCGAACACATACACGCACAGACGCAAGCACACACACACACGCACTAACACACACACACGCTCACACACACGCACACACACACACGTACGCACACAAGCACACACGCGAACACACACACAAGCACAGACACACATACACACGCACACACGCGTACACACACACGCACTCACACACACGCACACATACACACACACGCAGGAACACACACACGCACGTATACACGAAATACACACTCACACGTACACACGCTAACACACATTAACACAAACACACACACACACAAAACACACATCCTCACGCAAAAACACACGCACACACACGCACACACATGACCAAAAACACACACACACACACACGGACACACACAAGCGTACACACGCAAACACACACACGCATTCGCACACACGCAAGCACACACACATACACATACACGTACTCACGCAAACACACGCACATACACATACACGAGCAAACACACGTATACATGGGAACACACACGAACTCACACAACACACACACATGCACATACATACGTTCATACACACGCAGACACACACCCGCACACACTGAAACACACACGAATACACACACATACACACACGCACGAACACATACACAAACACACACACACTCATAAACACACACAGACGCACACACACACACGTAATCACGCAAACACACACGCACACACAGAAACATAAGCCTGAACACTCACACACATAAAACACGCACACACGCACGTATACACACGCACACATACACACGCGAACAAACACGCACACACACAAACACACAAACATACACACAAACATACACACACGTACATATAAGCATACACACGTATATACACGCAAACACACACGCACACACGCACTCACACAAAATCACACACACACGCAACCACACACAGTTACTCACGCAAACACACATGACGACGCTCAGACACACACACATGCACAAACACACACACACACGCACCAAAACACACACACACACGCACACACATGCACTCAAACACGCACACACACACACACACATACACGTACTCACGCAAACACACCCAAACACACGCACGCACACATACACGAGCACACATACGTATACACGAGAACACACACGCACTCACACACGCACGAACACACACACACCCGAGCGCACACACACGCACACACACTCTTATATTATCTTATCTTAGATATACAGACGCTCCTTCTATGCAGAAGATAATTGCGTCCACAGACCATGAGGGATGATCTGTTGGCAAGTGATATAGCGGTCACAGGCCACGGCTATAGGGGTTCCACGCATTACCCCAGCCGCCTAACTATTGTCTAGTTAGGTGCCCATTCGGAGCTGGGTGACTCGGGGACTCCTCAGGCCCCGAGAACAAATACCTCTCGACCACCCAGTCCCACGTCCCACTCGCATATACACACACTCAAACACACCCACACATACGTACACACACATGCACACACACGCACACACACGAACTTACACACGCAAAAACATACACACACATACACGTACACACACAAACACACGCGCACACACACACAACCACACACACATGCACATACACACATACACATATACACGCTAACACACGAACACACAAACGCACGCACGAACACACGCACACACGAACATACACAAGTACTCACGCAAACACACACGCCCACACATGCAGACACACACGCGCGAACACACACACACACACGAACACATACACATACACACACACGAACACATACATACACACACACGCACACACACATACACGCTAACACACATACACACGTAAACACGCAAAAAACACGCACACACACGCACACAATACACACGAGCACAAACACGCACACACACACAAACGTACATACATGCACATAAACGTATACACACACGCGTACATACTTAAACACACGTACTCACTCACTCGAACACACACACCCGCACACACAATCACACATACTTACACTCGCACGCATGCACGCATGCACATACAAACACACGAACACACACACGCACACACACACATACTTACACACATATGCACACATACACCTACACACACATGAACACACACGCAAACACACACACACACACACACATACATATATATATATATATATA
>MUZC01000237.1:1048677-1092894 GCA_002072015.1 Radix auricularia | reverse complement strand
AACAAAAAAACAAACTAATTCTTTTGCACGCCTTCGCACCACTCTTGAATGCTTGAAATACTATGTATTCGACTTCCGGCAATGGCGGCCGTTCCCTGCGCTAGTGTTACCTCTCGATTCGAAATATTTTTTGGTAGTTTTAACGGGGTTTTTTAACGGATCGAGTAACTGAGTGTTGATGCACAAATGGCAGGTCAGGACATACAAAATACATATATACCTCATGGGTCTAGGACTTATGGATGCTGAGATCAAAGGTGATGACAGACGGACGGACGGACGGACAAAACGGGTGCAATAGCGCATTCGACTTCTCGAAAATGCGCTAAAAACATTGTTTTTAATTAATTAACAATATCAAAATTTAAATTAATTGACAATATATTGAACTAATTATATTTAAATATATCTCCTAACAGTATTATATATTTTTTAATTAAATTAAATACTTAAGTTATGGGAATTTCAAAAAATGCCCTAAATGGGCACAAAATGTGAAGGAAAAAAAACATAGGCAAAAAAGTAATTATGAGGTCTTAGAAAAAAATTATAACTTTTGAACCCCTAGAGATAAAAAGATGATCTTTATGTTTTTGTTATTATTCAAACAATTTCTATACAACTGTATTAATTTTATATTTTAAAATTAATTTGAAGTGTTCATCCAAGTGCCTAAAATTGAATACGTTATTTAACTTTTTTTTTTTTTTTTTTTTTTGCAAACTGCATTTTAAAAATATATTTTCAGTTTAATGACGTCATACAACTTTATTTTTAGCTTTAACAAAATTATAGATTAATTAATCGTTAATTTTTCAAAAGTTAACGATTAAATTTAATTGAATCGATAACAGCCCTAATATATACATATATATATGAACACACTCGCACACATGCTTATTCGGATAATCAACATAAAAAGTAACATCAAATAAATTAATATAATAAAAGCTTCATGACGCCACACGCTCTGTTAATCTCAAAGACAAAATCATTATCTTTTTATGTCTATATTTTCAAATAATCCACAACATCCACTCCTTTACTGTTTATAAATGACCTTTATTTAGAAAAAATGTATGTGTTCTTTTTATTGAGCTTTATAATACGTAAGGGAAAATTGATTCCTTGGGTAGAGGGATTTGGAATATTGTTGTTTTTTTTTAAATACAGACGTAAAATAGCAAGGTTTGGGCTTAAATTTACCGTGCTTGTTTAACTTAAGCTATGCAAAAAGAATATATCATTGGCTAAAAAATAGTGTTGTTGCCACCCAGGTTTCGACGATATTATTAACTCATGCCCCAACAAATGAAAAGCACACTTCAAATATTAACCATTTATAGAAATAACAATTCCACTTATTAGCCCCCCCCCCTTACACCAGTGTATTTAACACCTATACATATTCCATTTTGTTATTTAAATCCCTGAGCGATTATTTTCAATACATCTTTCCTTGATGTCAGTTCATAGAAAAACTGGTTTAAAACACTCATTTGTATTAGGTTAGCGCATAAGTTAACAAATCTTACACTTAACAAATATTTGCAAATGTTTTTATGACAAATCACTCATAATTGCTTCAAATGCGATTCTGTGTGCATTTTTCCATTTTTTATTTTTTGTTATTTTGATCTTGTTATAAGCCAGTAAAAAATGTGTGTCAATCCGATTACATATGACAAAACGGCCCTGACAAAAAGGCCCTGGACAAAACGGTCCCGGTCAAAACGGCCCCGGACTAAACGAACCCGGAAAAAATGGCCCCGGTCAAAACCGCCGCGATATAAATTTTAATTAAGGAGATTTTTATGTGCAATTTCTGAGCATTTGGGGGAATATTTTAAACATTTTATATTTTCTAACATCTGTGTTCATTCCTTGAATAAGAATTTTCTTTATTGTCCTCAATTTGCCAAAAACAAATTACATCAACAAAAAAATAATTAAAAAGGAGCAGCAAGTATTTATAATAACAAATCTAAATCTAAAACACTAGAAGAACGAAGAATGGAGTTGTAAAACTACAACTAACAATGCCAATAAATTTTAATTTGGAAATCACCTTAATCAACCATCATAGACATTTAAAATCGGTTTGCCAATTTAAAAGAAATGCATTTTAAAAAGTGCCCTTTATTCTCGTCTGAAAATAATGGGTTGATCAAAATTGAAAAAAAAAATTAAACACTTTAAAATATCATAATTAAAATGGGGCCGTTTTGACCGGGGCCGTTTTGACCGGGGCCGTTTTGTCCGGGACTGTTTTGACCAGAGTCGTTTTGACAGAGGCCGTTTTGACCGGAACCATTTTGTCCGAGGCCGTTTTGACAGAGGCCGTTTTGACCGGGGCCGTTTTGTCCGGGGCCGTTTTGACCAGGGCCGTTTTGTCCGGGGCCGTTTTGATGAGGGCCGTTTTGTCCGGGGCCGTTTTGTCGGGGCCGTTTTGTCCGGGGCCGTTTTGACGGTGAACCGGAAGTATCAATAAATTTAAATAAAGTGGAAGGAATAGGTAACATAACTGTAGATAAGATAAGTATACATTCACTCCTAAATTTTTTTTAATAATCAAAGTTACTAGCCCAGATGAATGGCCTGCCATGTTACTAAAAGAATTAAGCAGTGAGCTGCCCCCAACCTTTGTAGTTCTTTTTCAAGTCTCTCTAAACCAGGGTAAAGTGCCCCAATATTAGCAATTACCCTCCGTAACGCCACTCTTTAAAGTTGATAAATAAGACCCCGGTATTTACAGACCTGTATCACTTATTAGGATCACCTAAAAACTACTATAACACACAATATATAGTAGAATAGTTAACCACTGTTGAATACTGACGTCGCCTCCAATGTTGAGTACGATGTCTAAAGTCTCCCACTGGCTACTTTATAACTATATGTTCACATACAAATAATAACCAAAGCCTCTGTGTATACAACAGAGATAAATATTTAATACATTTATATACATATATACATTACAAATTAATAAGTAAACATACGAAGCTCTAAATGGTACATATGTTAACAACAACAATACAAATAGCTAATTATTATGCCCAACTTCCCTCGTGGAATGAGCGTGGCCTCTGATACTGGCTGGAATGCTACTGTTAAGCTCTGGCCAATCAGGCGTAGCGCAGTCCTGTCCCGTGGTCAGTATGAGTCAACCTGTCAGCCGTGCTGGATTATTGGCAGTCGGCTGCTTCGCAATGATGGTCACCGTCAGCAAGGGTTCCCACGTGTGAAGGGAAGGCCACCTGGTCCCTTCCTCACTCCATATATCAGCACGTCTCCTGTCTGGGATTGTAGTCTAGTGATTTCTCGTCACTCTATTGGCTTTACAACCTATTAGTACTACCCCTCCTACTAACTCGTACTAACTCCTACTAACTCGTACTAACTTGTACTAACTCCTACTAACTTGTACTAACTTGTACTAACTAGCTGAAAACAATAATATCGAATATCTTATTAAACTATTAAACAATTAACTAGCAACGCTGCTTAGCGGTGTCGGTTTAGGGCCAGGAGCGCCAGCACGGAATAGCAAAAGGTACCGCTAGGTAACGCTTTTGGTCGCCAGCTCTGAGGAAACCTTCCGGTGGGGGTTAAACCCTGGGTAGGTCAGTGATGATCCCACGCTTTGCGGCGATCTAACCATAGAGACTCGTAAGCTTTGCCGTGGTGGCGCAAAAGTGATACTATGTTGATAGCGAGTCACAGTAGGAAATTCCACACCTCCCTCGGGAGGCACACTTTAGTGGGAGGCGTTTTCGACCTAGTGTTCTGGACGCCCAGGCGGCCACTTGTAGCAGTGACCACTCCGGCGGGGGGGGGGGGCTTCTCAGTCTTTACGTCCCTTAGGGGGCCAGAGGGCTGAGGGGGTTTTCCAGGAAGCCCCATGAATAGGCTCGGGACTGCTGATTTTCTTCCACATGTAGGATTAAACTAATGATAATAATAACATACCAATCAAAGCATATCAATAACATGTAATACCTATACAAATACATTTCACTATTTTAAGTCTATGTACTGCTCAAACCTGAAACAAACTTCAGCTAGGCTCAAACGCTTATTCGCCCGTCACACCTCAGACCTGGTGCACTAAGAATCTTCTGAGAGAGACTGCTGAAAGGTTTGGGTCCAGTATTTAAGGACCCCTGTAAACGCGTGGGTCAGCGGGCCGTTCTCATCTGATTGGTCAGTTGGCGTGTATCAACTGTTTATCACGCGCTGACATGTATAACTTCGAAAACGTTCGGCCAACTTCCCCGTGCTAAGCTATTACTAATTATAAAAAATATTCCATCTATGGTCCATCTTAACTCTTTCTCCATCTCAAGGACAGCGTCCCTGTTGCGTTGATGGACCTACCCCTACCCTCAACGGTTTTAAAATATGTAAAGGTTCTAAAATTGGCGTGGGGAGGAACTCAACAACCACCTTGACAAATATGATGCCATTTGCCCACATCAACATGTCTTTAAAAAACAGATCATGTAAAACACAATTAATTGGTGATAAACTATCAAAAGGTTTAGACAATAATTATCAAATACGTACAATATTACTAGAGTTCTCAAAGGTTTTGACAAAGATCACCACCTTAGTTTACTTAAAAAATTAAATAGTTTTGAATCTCAGGTCTCTTACATCACTGGATCCAAGATTTTCTATAAGGTAGGAAGCAAACTGTAATAATTAAAGGATCTAAATCTACATACACCAATAAAAGTTAACTCAGGAGTTCCAAAAGGAACTTTCCTAGGTCCCTTACTGTTTTTAATTTATATAACTAAAATACCCAACAACATATTAACAGGAACAAAAGTTAAGTTATTTGCTGATGACTGTATAATATGATAGGAAAAAACTACATTTGGGCCCCGGTCCCCAGTAAGTGATAATTTAAATTATGTTTTCACCTGTTACCATCGTGGAAGTGTACTTAACTACCAAAAGGTTCATGCTTTCACCTACACGAGAAATAGAAGTATTAGTGATTTTCAGTTTTTATCTTATTTTAGATATACAGACGCTCCTTCTATGCAGAAAATAATTGCATCCACAGACCATGACAGATGATCTGTTGGCAAGTGATGCAGCGGTCACAGGCCTCGGCTATAAAGGTTCCAAGCATAACTATTGTCTAGTTAGGTACCCATTCGGAGCTGGGTTACTCGGGGACTCCTCAGACCCCGGGAACAAATCCTCGCCTTCGCGTTGATCCGAACTCGTGACCAACGGTACGCCAGTCGAGCGCGCTACCACTCGACCACTGCGTTTTATATAGCTCTTAAAAGGAAAAATCAAAATAATGAGCCCTCTTACCACAAGGTTGGGCATCTGGAATTGAAGCATAACCTATGACCTTTTCTGTGTCAAATTGGGGTATTATGCAAAATGTTAGCACTCTGGGTCCAGCAGTGTGGAATTGTATTGTTAACAAACACACAAGCAAACTTTCAACTGTATATATTAGATTTATTTTCGCATTAGGAATTAGGTTGTTATGATGCCTTATACTTGTATCTTTTTTTCTCAAAAATTATGTTTTAAATTAAAAGGTTTTCCTAGGTTCTGAAATTTATGAATTGCTTAAAAATGTATTTAATTCTTACTGACATGTTTCCGTTACGAATAAAATGATTAAGATTTGATTGAAATGCGTAAGTAATGTATAAAATAATGTAAAGTTTGAAATGCATAGCACTATTTGGAATGCTTGAGTAATGTATGAAATGTTTAAGTAACAAGTGAATTGCTAAAGTTAAGTTTGAAATGCTTAAGTTATTTACGAAATGGTTAAGTAATGATTGAAATGCTTAAATATATATTAGGGCTGTGGAAATTATCGATTAATTTCTCGAATAGTCGGTAAATTATTTTATCGATTAAAATTATTTTAATCGATAAAATAGTGATTAAAAATAGAAAAATGTTGTGTTTTTTTTTTAAATAGTGATTAAAAATAGAAAAATTTTGTGTTTTTTTAAAATTCGATTTATTTATAAATAATTAATAATAGTTTTTATTTTATTATTATTTTTTTACGTACAAACTTCTCCGTTAAGCGTATACAGAGAGGATACTTTAAGCTAACCTGTTTTATAAGGACAACGATATTAAAAAAACATTGTTTTTAACTATTTAACAATAACAAAATTTAAATTCATTGACATTATATTGAACTAGATTCTACTTATTTTTAAATATATCCCCTAACAATAGTACGTGTTTTAAATTTAATTAAATTAAATACTTAAGTTATGGACATTTTTTAAAAAATGCAATAAAAGGGCACAAAATATGAAGGAAAACGAAATAGTGAAAAAAGAGATTATGAGGTCTTAGAAAAAAATCATAGCTTTCGAACCACTTGGGATAAAAAGATGATCTTTATGTTTTTACTAATCATCAAATAATTTCTATACAGCTGTATTACTTTTATATTTATAAAATTATATTTATAATTAATTTGAAATTTTCATTCAAGTGCCTCAACTTTAATACGTTATTTAACTTGTTTTCAGTGCTGTTTTATAAATAACTTAATGAAAATACCAATTGCCTGTTTTTATTACTTCCCTTGAAATTTTCAGTTTAATGACGTCATACATCTTTATTTTTAGCTTATCAAATTATCGATTAATTAATCGGTAATTTTTCAAAAGTTAACGATTAAATTTAATTTAATCGATAACAGCCCTAATATATATATATGAAATGCTTAAGTAATGTATGAAATAATTAAGTAATGTATGAAAAGCGAATGAATTGTATGTATGAGATTAATACCACATACACATTTTTAGGTTTATAATATCATTTCAGAACAATTTTAGCCGGCCATGGAAGTTTGAAGGCCCGAACAATTGTAGAAGCCTTACTCTCGATTCTTATATATCAGTGGAAGTAACCGATTCAAAATGTGATGATGCCAATAATTACACGTGTCAAATGTATATATGCATAAATTATGATGATCGAGATTGTATACTTTCAGGTAAAGATATTTAGTTCAATTATTACAAAAGTAAGTACTTCTCTTTAGGCGTCATTTTAGGGTGGCGGGGGGTCGCCTCGGGTGACACCATCAGATTGTGGGGAACAACAAATTTTTAAAAAAATTACTGTGTACAACATTTGAATTAAAAAAGAAACGATATTTTTTTCACTTAGAAAAAAATTACGAAATATAAATGAAATGCGCTAAACGGGAGAACATATTTTTAAAAACATATTAGTTAACAGGCAATAATAAAAAAAAAGTCCCAAAAGAAAACTACAATAAAACAAATTAGGAGAAAAAAAAAGAAACAGCCATACCCTTTTTAGGCAGGCCATGAAAGAGGTGGTGCCTTTTGTTTTAAATGAAATAAAGTCAACTTGGCTTTTACATACCGACAAAACCGATGAGACTAACCTCACCTCATTACTTATCGTATCTTATCTTATCTTATATGTTACAGACGCTCCTTCTGTACAGAAGATTATTGCGTCCTACGTATTTCTATGGTTTGTGTTTAGTCCTGTATTCTTACTAGAGTTTTAAAAGATGATAAAGTGGTGGCTTTCCTGGTTTCTTCAGGCAACCCATTCCACGCCCGAATACCGGACGGAAAGAAAGAAAACTTGTATGTGTTTGTTCTTGCATATGGAATAAGAAAGGTGTTTTTAACTGAATGTCTATTTGAGGGTTTTATTAGGTTATCTTTGTGTTGTATTTCTAAATTAGAATTAATTGCCTTAAGTATAATTACTAATTTACTCTTGGTTCTTCTGTCCTCTAGTGTTTCAAGGTTTAATGATTTAACTAATGGTGTTACTCTTGTCAGTTTTGAATATTCTCCAGTAATGAATCTGGCAGCTCTTTTTTGGATTTTTTCGAACTTATCAATATTTTCTTTGGTGGATGGGTCCCATACAGAAGATGCATATTCTAGTATAAGTCTCACCAGGGTGATGTAGCATTTTAGTTTTATATCTTTGTTACATTTGTAAAAGTTTCCTTTTATAAAGCCTAAGGTTTTGTTTGATTTTTTAATAACTTCATTGACATGGGGATTCCAAGATAGTTTCTCATTTATTATGAATCCTAAGTATTTAGCATCTTTAATTTGGGTTAGTTCTTTTCCATGAATGAAATATTTTGAATGTATATGTTTCTTTTTCTATGTTACTCTTAGCAGTTGACATTTTTCTGGGTGGAAGGACATACACCAGTTAGTTTCCCATTTTATTAATTCATCTAAGTTTTTTTGTAAAATTTTGCTCTCTAAACCAGGGTAAAGTACCCCAGGATTGGAAATTAGCCAATGTAATGCCACTCTTTAAGAAAGGTGTTAAGACCGATCCTAGTAATTACAGACCTGTATCACTAACTAGTATCACCTGTAAATTACTGGAACACATATTATGTAGCAGAATAGTTAACCACCTTGACAAATATAATGCCCTATGCCCACACCAACATGGCTTTAGAAAGAACAGATCATGTGAAACACAATTGATAGGTCTAATAGATGATCTATCAAAAGGCTTAGATAGTAATGATAAAAAATATACAATATTACTAGACTTCTCAAAAGCATTTGACAAAGTTCACCACCTTAGTTTACTTTAAAAACTTAAATACTTTGGAATCTCAGGTCCCTTGCATCACTGGATCCAAGATTTCCTATTGGGTAGGGAGCAAACTGTAATAATTAATGGATCTAAATCAACACCAATAAAGGTTAACTCAGGAGTTCCACGAGGAACTGTCCTAGGTCCCTTATTATTTTTAATTTATATAAATGACTTACCCAACGATATCTCAACAGGAACTAAAGTTAGGTTATTTGCTGATGCTTGTATAATCTATAGGATAAGCAAGTCAGAACAAGATAGCAAAATTTTACAAAAAGAGGAGCAAACTAGGGAAGAGGCAGTTGGGAAAATAGCGTGGAAAAAAGGTCAGGCATTGCACTCTTGTGTATAACATGCAAAAGACACGAAACTCAAGGATTGGTCTCATCAGCCTCACCAAGAGCTGAAAATAATAAAGATCAATTTATCGTCTTTCGTACACGGCTGATGCCATTCATTTCTAACACAATGGCCAATAGCATATGTCCATTTTTATTTACGTTAGTAGTCGAAAAAAATATAACACTTTGAAATAAAAATAAAAAAGTATCTGTATCGTGTCGGTACAATGAAAATATTTTAACGGTCTCTAGTGCAATGGGAATATTCCTTCCGGTCCACGATACTAAAAAGTTTGAGAAGCACTGTCTATCTATCTATCTATCCATCTATCCATCTATCCATCTATTAATCTATCCATCTATATATCTACCTACCTACCTATCTACCTAGATACCTACCTACCTACCTACCAACCTATCTATCTTTCTATTTATAAATCTATCTGTCTTTCTGTCTGGCTGTCTGTTGTAGGGTCGGTCGGTCTGTCTGTCTGTTTGTCTGTCTGTCTAGTATGTCCTGTCTGTCTGTCCCGTCTATCTGGCTGTATGTCTGACTGGCTATCTTTCTGGTTGCATTTCTGTATGTCTGTCTATCTAACTGTCTGGCTGTCTTTCTGTCTGTCTGGCGGCCGATCTGTCTGTCTGGCAGTCCGTCCGTCCGTCCGTCTTTCTGTCTGGCTGGATGTATGTTTGTCCGGCTGTCTGTCTGTTGGACTGTCGAGCTGTCTGTCAGTCCGGCTGTCTGTCAGTCTGTCTGGATGTCTGTCTGGCTATCTAACAGGCTGACTGGCTGTCTTTCTATCTGTGTGTCTGTCTGTGCGTCTGTATGTCTGGCTGGCTGGCTGTCCATTAATCTGTCTGTCTGCCCATCCGTCCGATCCGTCTATCTGTCTGTCTGGCTGGCTGTCTTTCTATCTGGCTGTCTGTCTGACTGGCTGGCTGGTTTGTCTGTCTGTCCACCTATCCGGTTGTCTGTCTATCTGTCCGTCTGTCTGTCCGGCTGTTTGACTGTCTGGCTGTATGTTTGTCCGGCTGTCAGTCTGTCCGTCTGTCCGGATGTCTCTCTGTCTAACTGTCTGGCTGTCTTTCTGTCTGTCTGGCCTTCGGTCTGTCTGTCTGGCTTTTTCTCTGTCAGTCTGTCTGGCGGACTGTGTGTATTTCACGTGAGACATTTGAGATGAAAGAAATGCGGTGGTGTGTCAGGGTCGAATGGAGGTCAATGGCCAGTCTATATGATGTGTTCAAGAGAAGGGAGAACACGGGACTTGCGCTAATGAGTCAAAAGCGAAAAGGTGCACGAACAGAGAGATTTAAACTAGTTGAATTCTAGCGATTACTGTCGTACATTGTGACATACTTGTATATAGATATTAAATCTTTTGTTATTAAAGAGTTTGATTCCTCACTTCAATGAATGCACTGAATTATTGTGTGAGACAGGAGATGGTTTGATAAGCCTACAAAGAAACACAAAATAGGTCAATCACGAGAAAGTGAGAAAACGGGGCCTCGACCGTGACATAGAATGGTATCAGAAGCGGCCATCCTGTGACATTAAAATGGTGTCAGAAGTGGAACCTACATTTTGGGGGGGGGAAGAGTTGTGATCAAGACAATTTCCAAATGATTACTAAAAAGAAATTTATGTGTCATACTTATTTAAACAGTCACCTAAAGTGAACAAATTAAAAAATTGATTATTATGAAAAATTTACCTTCATAGCCATAGAATATGGACTAAGTGGCAAAGAATTACGCGAATTCGTTGAAGAGAAAGTAGCCAAAGAAGAAGAAAAAGAGAAGCAAAGGCAAGTTAATAATAAAGAAGAAAGAAATGCAAGAAGAAAAATTGAAAGAGAAGAATGAAATGCAAGATTAGAAGTGGAGTAACTCAAAAATGAAAATCCGAAGTTACAGATGGATTTATAGGGAAGAGATTACAATATAGGTAACATAAATGAAAGGTCAACACTAAACAAAACTTTTAAAATTAGGAATTATGATATCAAAAAGGAAAAGATAGATGTTTATTTTGACTATTTTGAATCAGTTATGAATATAAAAGGACTTGAAGAAAAAGATTGGTCGATACAATTTATGACAAAACTTACAGGCGAAGCTTTCGAGGCCTATAATTGCATAGCAAAACATAACAGGAACATTTACAAAAATGGAAAAAAAATGCACTATAGTTCTATTTTGGCAAATCTGAAAATGACCATAGGAGTGAATTTCACGAGATTAGAATAAAAAGAAATAAAGACCCACAAATAATTGTGCATGAAGCGCAAGTAAAACTGACTAAATGGTTGGAGCTGGCAGCCATAAACACTAACGATCCCAGGGCCATACTGGACATGGTGTTAATAGATTTTTTTTTTTTTTGGAAAACGCAACACCAGCGCTATTCACATATTTAGCTGACAAGAAATTTCGAACCCAGACTGAGCTAACAAATGCTTTAAGAACATTCAAGGATTCACATCCTGAATCTGAAATAGACAAATAAGACATGATTTCTTGGCAACAGTCTAATACAACAAACCAGAAATCATATACTACTGCTGCGGCAAGAGAGGTCACGTTGCAAGACACTGTTATTTCAAAAAAGGACAGTCGTCACCCAAGGTCAGTCCAACAAGAAACAACATAGAAGCTAGATATGGACAGAGTCACTTTGAAAGGAAAGACAAAAAATCATGAAGATGAAGACATAATCACAATGTAAATTATAGAGATTATGATCAAGACAGAAGATCATGGAGAGGTAGATATGATTTTTATTCCAGAAACAGATATCATAATAACACATATAGAAAAACTGATGAACAAAACATGGACGGTAGGTGAAAAAATGAATTCAGAAAACTCAAGAGCCAGGGATAAAGTGGCAGCTATTAATAGCATTATGGGACTCAGGGTGCACAACAATTGTAGCACACAGCAAGATAGTAGAGGAAGAAGATTATGATGGCAAAACAGACACACTAACTATGGTCGATGGAACAGAAATACATTGCCCAACTGCTACACTCAATATCAACTCGCCCTGGTTTGAAGGTGAAGTTAGAGCTAGAGTGCTGAAAGATGCAATTTGCGACCTAATTAAAGGCAATATTGAAGGGTAGTTGAGAACTCTGAAGAAATGTTTAATGCATGGTGCGAAAACAATTACCAAATATGTGCCAATGTACCATCAAGAGCAACCACAAGAATAAATGAAAATACAGACATTGAAGTTAATGACAATATTAAAAAAGGAAACAAACTAATGTCCAATCAAGAATTTAAATAACTTCAAGAAGAAGATAAAACAATAATGGAATTAAAAATGAAAGGCATCAATGATAGTCAAACAGACCGCAACATACATTACAAGCTACATAGAGGAATACTGATTAACATTGATCAAGCTAGTAAATACAAAAGAGTTGTTATTCCTGAAACATTGCAAGAAATCATTATAAAAATGGCACATGACAGTCATTTTTTTTTTTACACATGACAGTCATTTAGGAGTACACTTCGGCGCCAAGAAGACAATTGCTTCAATAGCAGAGAACTTTTACAGCCCTGGTATGACTAAACAAGCAATGCACTGTGTGTTTAGGACACAACCAAAAGATAGAAAGCACACAGCACCAATTCAGTCTTCCGACAAGACTAACTTCTTTTTTAAGGAAATTGCCATAGACCTGATTGGACCATTCAAAAAGATGTCAAAGAAAAAACATAGATATTCCATGACTATAGTTGACAAAGAAAAAACATAGATATTCCTGACTATAGTTGACAAAGCCACTAGATGGGCAGAAGCTATTCCACTAAAACAAATAGATGCAGAGAGTATATGCACTTCACTACTCAATGTATTCAGCAGATGGGGTTTTCCCCAAACCATTCTTTCAGACAATGGTAGTCAAATCAAAAGTCAAATGACAAAACATATTATGAATATGCTAAACATTACTCAAGTGCACAGCACAATTTACCACCCACCATCAAATGGAGTAATTGAGAGACTAAACAAAACAATCAAGAACATGCTAACAAAAGCTACAGTAGACCATGAAGACTAATGGCATGAATATTTACCTTTAGTGTATTTGCATACAACAGCAGCAAGCATGAAAGCACAGGTTTCACTCCTTTTAAACTAAGTTTTGGCCAAAATACTGCGAGCCCTTTGAAAAATTTCAAAGAAAGACTCATAAGCAAACAAGATGCTATACAGGACAAATACCAGTTGATGTCAGACACTAGAGATAAAATACTCTACAGTGTTGAGACCGCTAAACGGAGACTAATCAAACAGAGTACAAGACACAGAGATATTAAAAATAAAAACAGACAATTGAGAACACTTGAACCAGAACAGCAAGTATTAGTGTTGTTACCAAACACAAAGAATGAAAACACATGGGAAGGTCCATGCAAGATTGAAGGAAAATTGAGTGATGTGAAAATATTGCACATAGATAAATTAAGAGCATATGGGGACAATAAAAAAATGTCATTAAATGTCATTAGCAAACATGAAGATGAACTTGACATTATCAACGGAAATAATTATTATCGTTAACCTTTAAGAGGCTGATGAATCATTTAAGAATTATCATTTTGAATACATAAAAGTGGTAAAATTATTGTTTTACCGTGTTTTTCTGTGGATTATTTTTCGGAATCAATGTTATACATCATTTCAGCTAAGAGCAGATTAATTTACTTTGTATCCATAAAGTAACCTTTGAGATCATCGATTATTATAAATTAAAGGATACATTTATATGTTGTTAAGTTGATTCAAAACAGCAACGAAGTAAATATAGTATAGTATAGACAAGCGTAATTGATGACTATATGCATTAGCCAGATTTTAAAATATTTTTGACTTGTTTTTATAAACAATGTTCATTGTGCATTCTCTGCTTAAAATTTCTAGCTATAAATGGACTGGAAAACAGAAAATGTATGGTGAGACAGCTGAAGCTTGACAATCTATGAAGGCCTCTTTAATGTTACACTTTTATTGTGAGTGTTAAAGACAAAAGTATTTTCAAACTACTGTGTAATTTTTTTTTTTTTTATGTTCTTACAAAGATTTTCTGTCAAAACATTTTTTTTGAATGAAGGGGATGGATGTCAAGTGAGACATGTAAGATGAAATGTGGTGTGTCAAGGTCGAATGAAGGTCAATGGCCTGTCTATATGATGTGTTCACGAGAAGGGAGAACACGGGACTTGCGCTAATGAGTCGAAAGCGAAAAGGTGCACGAACAGAGAGATTTAAACTAGTTGAATTCTAGCGATTACTGTCGTACATTGTGACATACTTGTATATAGATATTAAATGTTTTGTTATTAAAGAGTTTGATTCCTCACTTCAATGAATGCACTGAATTATTGTGTGAGACAGGAGATGGTTTGATAAGCCCACAAAGAAACACAAAATAGGTCAATCACGAGAAAGTGAGAAAACGGGGCCTCGGCCGTGACAGTGTCTGTCTGGCTGTCTCTCTGTCCTGTTTTTCTGTCAGTCTGACTGTCTCTCTGTCTGGCTGACTGTGTGTCTGTCTGGCTGTCCGTCCGTCTGACTGTCCGTCCGTCTGTCTGTCTGTCTGCCTGTCTGGTTGTATGTTTGTCAGGCTGGCTGTCTTCCGGGCTGTCTGTCTGTCCGGCTGTCTGTTGGTCTGGAAGTCTGTCTGTCTGGCTGTCTGTCTGGCTGACTGTTTTTCTGTATGTGTGTTTGTGTGTCTGTATGCTGGCTGGCTGTCCGTTTGTCTGTCTTTTTGTCCGTCCTTCAGTCCAATACGTCCGTCTGTCTGTCTGGCTGTCTGTCTGGCTGTTTGTCTTTCTGGCTGGCCTGTCTAGTTGGTCTGTTTGATCTGTCTCCTCTGTCACGTCTGTCTGTCTGTCCGGCTGTATGTCTGTCTGTCTGTCCGTCTATCCGGCTGTCTGTCTGTCTGTTTGTTGGTCTATCTGTCTGTCTGTCCTGCTGTCTGTCTGTCTGTCTGGCTGGTCTGGTTGGTCTGTCTGTCTGTCCGGCTGTTTGTCTGTATGTCTGTCGGTCAGTCTGTTCGGCTGTCTATCCGTCTGTTTGGCTGTCTGTCTGTCTGTTTGTTTGGTCTAACTGTCTGGGTGTCTGTCTGGCTGTATGTTTGTCTGGCTGTCTGGTCTGTCGTATCTGCCTGGTCTTTCTGGTATGGTCTGGTCTGTCGTTCGGTGTGTATGTCTGTCTTACTGGCTGACTATCTGTCTGTCTGTCTGGATATCTGTCTGTCTGGCTGTCTGTCTGGATATATGTCTGTCATGCCGACTGTCTTTCTGTCTGTGTGTTTAACTGTCTGTCTGGCTGGCTGTCTGGTCTGTCTTGTCTGTTTGATCTGGTCTGTCTGTCTGTATGTCCGTTTGTCTGTGTGTCTGTCTGTCTGGCTGGCTGTCTGTTTGGTCTGGTCTGTACGATCTGCCTGGTCTGTCTGTTTTACTGTCTGACTGTCTTTCTGGTCTGTCTAACAATCTATCTATCTATACATCTATCTACCTACCTACCTAGATACTTACCTACCTACCAACCTACCCACCTACCAACCTATCTATCCATCTATCTATCTCTCTATATGTATATATATATATATATATATATATCTGTCTGTCTTTTTGTCTATCTGTCATTAAGTCAGTCTGTCTGTCTAACTATCTTTAAGGCAACTATTTACATAAGAATCTATATATCTCGCAATGTATCCAATATCGCTTCAACAATACACCCGCCCACCTATCCACTCATTCATCCATCAACGTTTAATTTTGTAAGTCCTTATTTCTGCGTGTCTCTCTGTCAATTTGTCTGTCTCTTTGTCTAGCTGTCTGTTTGTTTGAATGTGTTTCTATTTTTCGGTCCGTTTGTCCGTCGTGTCACTAAGCACTCATGTATCCATCAAGTCGTTTATCTATCCATCCATTCATCCATCTGTCTTTCCTTCTCTCTAGTTCTTCTTTGTCATTATGTGCGTCGCTTAATGTGTGTATATCTATCTATAAACACATCTTCTTTTTAGGTTTCGACTTTTTTATTTGTTTATTTATGTATATGCATTTTATTGTTAATTGCTCATAAATATTAACTTCTTCGATTACTTGTGTGAATAACACATTGATTTGTCTTTAAAAAACGAAGATTTTATATAACAAATTGTTACAAAGCTCAAAATTAAAAGCCGTAAGGTTCAAACCTTTTATTATATGCAAACATATATGCAAAATAGAATTGTTCCCACTGCTCTAGCTTGGGACATCATAAATGCACACATAATGATAATTAGTTTGAGTATTTTTGGAAAAGAACGGTGACGAGCAACTTATGATATTTTCATTTTTTTTCTTTTAGGGACAAAAGTAGAAAGGACAGAAGAACTGAGAAGAGATGGTAAAACCTTTCTTAACATTGCTACTGTATATATTTATATTTGATCCACAAAAAGATTTGTTAACTTGTATAAGCTTAATCATGTGTGTCTCTGCCCTGCCTAAAATGAATTTATTTTCCAAAGCATTCAATCTGTTACAGACTCGGTAAACAAATATTTCTAATCTAAATTAATATGTCTTTTAATCCATTTCTAATCTATCAGATCTAAGTTTTTTAAGTACTCTACTACGACGATAATTTGCGTAAAAGTATTTCGAAATTCCCAATCATGCGGGACCGGCCCCAAAATGTTATTTTTTCTTATATTAGAAGCAAACTCATCACTAATTCTCCAATTTACCGTGTCGGTTAAAACATGAAACTTTTGGAAATAATTGAGATGACTGTCCTGGCAATAAGAAGGAAAAATCATTTAAAATTATTCTCATTCATGTGGGGCCGGAGGCCAAATGTACTTTTCCTTAAATGTGCAATATTAAAAAAATTAAGACAACAAAATAACGTGAAATTTAGCTCATGTACACAAAATTATATGATGAAGAATCTTAAATAGGTTTCTTTTAAATTTTCCGTTCATGTGGGGCCGGCCAGGGGCCCAAAAATTCGTTTATTTAGATGGGCAATATAAAAATTGAAAAGATACATTTTTCCTAAAATGAGCGATATAAAAAATTGAAACTCACTAATTCTCCGATTTTGCGTGTAGGTAGAAAAATAAAAATTTTGGAATGTTGTGACAATAAATATTAAATACGAATTTTAAAAACTCCTGCTCATGTGGGGCCTTGGGCCCAAAAACGCTTTTTATCTAATACGGGCTTTATAAAAATTTAAAATCACTTATCCTCCTATTTCCGATTAGGTAGAAGCATGACATTATTGGAAGTTGAGTACACTTCTGCAATGGCAACAGGGTAAAAAATATTAAAATTATCACTTACTGGGAGCCGGAGGCCAAAACGAATCTTTTTAATACTAATATATGCTATATAAATACTGTAAATCCCCCATTCTACTATTTCTCCTGTAGGTAGAAGAATGAAACTTTGGGAAGTTGTTAAGTACACTCTTACAAAACTAATTTTCGAAAAATAATAAAATTCCCATTCATTTGGGGCCGGGGGCCCAAATAAATTTTTTTCTTATATTAAAAACTCACTCATCACCAATCCTCAAATTTACCGTGTAGGTAAAACCATGAAACAGTTGGAAGTTCTTGAGCGCACTCTCCAACAATAATGGCGATCGTTCCATAAATTCCCACTCATGGGGGCCGGGGACCAAAAAAATTTCTTTACTTCATTTGAGGTATATAAAATTGAAAATAACTAATTCTCCTGTTTCCCGATTAGGCAGAAGCATAAAATTTTAGTAAATTGTTTAGTACATTTCCTTAATGGTCACAGGCTTAAATTATCTCTTTCTGGGGACCAGAGGCCCAAATTTTAATTTTTTCCCTCTGTGACTATATAAAAACTTAAAATCTCCTGTTTCCCGTGTAGGTAGAAGCATGCAACTTTCGCAAGTTGTTAAGTACACTCTATCAACGATAATTATTTGCAAAGTAGAATTTTAAAATTCCCACTCATGAGGACCGGGGGTCTAAATGTAGTTATTTCTTCTCTCCCAGTTTGGTGCCAAATGTACTTTTTTCCTTAAATGGGCTGTATCAACAAAAACCAATTTTTCCTTATATGGGCAATATAAAAATTGAAAATCATCAATTCTCCTATACAAATGCATGAAATTTTAGGAAATTTTTGAGTTTACATCCGAAATGATAACCGCCAATTTTTTAAACAAATTATCTCTCTATGGGGGCCGAGCCCCAGATGTAGTTTAGTTGTTTGTATGAGCGATATAAAAACTGAAAATCACTTATTCTCTTATTTCCCGTGTAGGTAGAAGCATGAAACTTGGGGAAGATAAGGAATACATATCCGCGATAGTAAGAGGAGTAAAAAAAAATTCACTCCCCTGGGGCCGGGGCCCAAAAGTATTTTTTCGTATATACAAACAGATTCAACAAGTATTCTCTAATTTTCCGTGAAGGAAGACATAATACATTTTGGGAAGTTGTTGAAGAGACACGACGATAATTAACGAAGAAGAATTTTAAAATTCCTGCTCATGTGGGGCCGGGGGCCCAAAACGTTTGTTCCTTAGATGGGCTTTTTTAAAATTTAAAAACCCCTAATGCTTCTACTTCCGGGTAAGTAGAAGCATGAAATTTTGAAAGTTGTTACATTTCTTCGTTGGTAACAGGCGAAAAAAATATTTATAACACTTACTGTGAGCCAGGTGCCCAAATGTATTTTTTTTTAATTTTAAATAAGCTATATAAAAACTGAAAATCTTTAATTCTACTAATTGGAATAATGGAAATTTGTAAAGTTAAGTACACTATCACGATGAAGCAGTCATAACTGGTGCTCCAGTCTCTTGGGATTGCGGCATAGACTTGCAGACACTATGCTTTTCTCATGTGACCTGCTCCATAGTGGGCGAAGATGAAAATCTTTATGTTCACACTCTAAATAGAATCGTCCAAAATGTTGTCTATCATATTGCTTTAAGATAAATGTACCTTTTTACTTCATCAAATTTAAGTACGCTTCTACAGATAACCTTTTTTAAAACCCATGTGAAGCCCGGTACTTCCCTCTAGTTATAAATAATTGCTTCATGTATAATTACTAACTTTCTCTTTTTTTTCTATCCTCTAGTGTTTCAATGTTTAATGATTTAAGTAATTGTGTTACTCTTGTCAGGTTTGAATATTCTCCAGTAATGAATTTATTACTAATTCGAATTTTAAAAAAAAGAAAATAACATTTTATTTTTCTATTTTTAATCACTAAAAACTTAAACATTTGCCCTGCCTCTTCTCTTTCCCTTTACGTATGTAAAGAATCTCATCTGGGGCAATTATTTTAAAAAGAAGAAATTTTCAAGGACAAAGAGGACGTAGCCAGAAAGTCCTATAGAAAGTGCCACTTCAAATTTAGCGTTCTTTAATTGATTGAATTGTCGGAAACCGTTTTGTATTTTCATTGAACAGAGTTCTGTGCTAAAATGGAAGGAAACGCCATTAAAAAAACCACAAAATCAATGGAAGAAACCAACACTCCGAGAAACAAATCCACCAACCAAATAACTTCACCGATGATGTGGCAGATTTTGGTTGCAGCGATCATGGTCGACCGTTTAGCGGCTTATCTTCTCAGCATAAGTTACAAAATCAATGTCGAAGCATAAACAGTGTCATAGTTTTAGCAGCACTAGAAAATTCATCAAAATCAAATACAAATTATTATTACGTGTTCAGATTTTTCCTAAAATCTAGAAATGTTAAAACCTACACAGTACATAACCATTATCTCCACACGCATAAGTCATACTTTTAGCATTTTTGAGCTGTTTAACTCATTTATTTTTCAAAATAGATTTATAACAATTGTTGTTGTTTTTTAGTCGGTCTAAGGATATTTCCTTTTTTCTACATCAAAATTATACAAAATGTCGTAATATCATGATAATAACATTATTATTTCTAATAAGATAAATGTATATTAATGTATCAGTATTTGAGTTTAAATATGGATTACCACAACTTGAGAATCCATGTTTAGAATAAACTTCAAAATAATGGAACGAGTTTACTATAAAAGTGTTTCTCGAACTGAAAATTACTATAAATCAAATAAAAAATGGCATTTTAAAAATTGTCAAAGGCAGAAATAAATTGTTAGTATTCTGTTACTTGTTTCACGTAATTAAATTTAAATACTTTTACTTTTATGGTTCAACATCAGTTTAATTTTTTTACTTGTAAGGAAAGTATAAGTGTCGCTTATCAAGTACGAGTTAAAAATTTCTGAGTAAATTTATTTTTAAAATATTTCTTTCGAAGATTTTCTTTTAATTGCTCTTTAGCTTGAAGCCACTTATAAAGAAATTATTTGCTTACAAACATTTTTTTGATTGTTTGATTATTTTGTGTTCATTATATATAGTGAACACGTAAATGTGAAGTCGTGGAAATCTGGTGAAACTATAATAACCTGCGGCTGTGGAAATCTGTTAAAACTATATTAAGCTGCGGCCGTGAAATATTTGCAATGTGGCAATATAATATAGAATGTTGTAAACGAAATATCGAATATTTATTTACACTCTTAAGCACTTGTTATTGCAAAACCAATAACGACTATGACAGCTGTTTCGTTAGCTGCTGTGTTTAGCTCTCATATACATTGTAGCTAATGAGGGAAGGCCATGAAGTTTAGCAGCCTAATATTGAAGCGTGCCGAAACCGTGTGTTGCGCACATTCGATGTATTGTGCTATCTCTGTGTAACCGTGTAACACGTCGGTTAACTTCAGTATCTGCTATAGTACATAAATACCTAGATGTCAGTGTACGTCACTCTTGTACTTAAAATTAACATTGTGTATCCTACTTTTGCCAGCCAATTCGCGAAACGGTGTGGAATCCTTGTCCGAAGCCTGAAAATTACGGGAGTCTGCCCGGTATGCGGCACACCTGGTGTGATGGCGTGCAAGTAAACGCAAGTTAGGTGCAACACAGGCACATTGTGACTATTTCTTCTTATTCTGACACAGGACCATTTAAGTAAGTTTGTGTTAATGCTTACCGGCTTCTTGATGTCTTCAACACATTAGGGGCTTTAAACAGATCATGTGAAAGATTGTGCGAAGTAAGTTGGTAATGAACTATTTAACATCGGGCCTAAAATGAAACTGGTACATGGAAAACTGAGGTATATCACAAATCAAGATTCAGTGCCAACCAAGATGTTAATATTTTATTTTTATGTTGGCTTGGACCCGAGCCACCACCAAGGGGTGAATCCAGGGATTTATTCTTCGGCCCCAACGCTTGATTTCTTAAACGCTGATGCTTTGCATGTAAATATATATTCGGACAATAATTCAATCACATTTAACAAAAATAAATTTAAAAATAAGCTTTCAAGGAAAATCGAAGGAAACAACTTTTCTGCACAATGAACGGATCGCTGAAGGTATTCCTCAGAGTTTCGTGTTTTAAGTCACAATTTTCAAAAAATAGGTCGAATTTTATGGCATTATGACAATATTTAAATTTTTGGCAAAGTACCTACAAGTTTAGTTGCGATAACATCTTTCTAAGTAAGTTGTTACTTATTCCAATATTTGAATAATTAACTGTAAAGTTATCATTAATTGCAAAACAGATCAAAGTAGAACATAAAATGAATCGACACAAATTTGGTTCTCAAAAGTGATGAGGGGAAAAAACACAAGGAGAAACGGGAAAAAGAATTGAGATCCTATAATGTAATTGCAAAATTTATTTCATCACAGAGAGCTCCTAAACAAAATATCTCTGCTAAATCTGAAGATGTTTCCTTTCCATCAACATTCTGCAAGTTATTGCCACACACTGATATAGTCTGTAAGTTTGTTTATAAATACAGAATCCTACCTTACCATACTGATTGTACACTATAAAGATAACAAAAATAGTAATAGTTAGGATGGAGCGCTGTTGTCAAGCGTTAGAGCGCTGGACTGTCGAACCGAGGCGAAAGAGAGTTAGGGGCTCTAGCTTTGGTGCTGGCAAGGCCCGGCATAGATGCAGATAAATAAATCAACTCATAGGACTGAGAATGTATGATTTCTTGAATTCATGAAAAAATGTTCTTTTCAACTTTCAACAATGCATTCATCAGCATGACATAGTGTTGGCTGCAAAAGAAAAGTTGGGCTGAGGACCTCAAATCTGCCCAGTAAGTTTATCTACATTTAGTTATGGAGGAAGACATTAAAATCATCGAATAAGAAATGGAAAATGCTATAAATGATGGGACGGACTTCAGAAATGCACATACTGCCGTGCTTGCAGTGAGCCATCGGAACTTTCATACAGGTTGCCGAACGATAACCAAGCAAAAAATTCGATGTAGTTTGTGAAAAAAATCTGAATTTGTAAGTGAAAAAGTATGTTTAAATTGTGAAAAGTATGTGTAGCGTGTGAAAATGTCTGTGTAGTGTGTAAAAAGCCTGTGTAGTGTATGAAAAGTCTTTGCAGTGTGTGAAAAGTCTGTTAATGATGATTTGTCTTCCTCTGGTCCTGTCGATCGGTGCAGGGGTGAGGTAGCGGTGAGTCCAGCTCCTGGTCCAATGGTGGGTTGGGGTCGGATGCAAGTCGCGTGTATAGCGGTGAGTCCAGCTCCTGATCCAGGTATGTTGACACTTCGTTAGGTCGGTTGCTGTCTGGAGTTCGGGTTATCTCGCAGCACAGGCGGGTACCTAAAAACCAGACTGAGATAGAAAGAATATACATGAGGGTAGTTTCTATTCTCGTCTGTCTTGATCCACCCTTTGGGCGGCCGAGCCTTCAGAGCCAGGGGCCAAAAGGTGATCAAATACATTTTCATAAACACATGGTTATTAAATACATACATATATATATATATATAGTGAAAGATTCTTCACACACTTGTTAACTTATTAATCAATCACTAAACTCCAAGTCAGACTGTTCAAATAAATCATGTTTAATTCTTTAACTTGGCAACACTCATCCCTAGCTAAATTCGTGTTCCTAACTGTGCCCTATCCATATCTCTGTCTGTCTGTCTGTGTGTCCCTAACTCCCCATGTGTTCGTCTGTGCTTACCTTTTATACCCGTCAGTCTCCGCACCTGTTGACTTAGCCAATCTCTGGCGAGACTACCACACCCAGGCTAGCTGCCGTCCACAAGCTTGCCTCGTTCCTCGGCCGCACCCGTCCCGATTCAAAGGATCCGTACCTCTGAGCGCCGACAATTCGCCCCCAGGGTCTCCACAATATATATATAACATGAAGTGGAAATAATATTTCGTTACCTATGTGTAAGTGGATGGTGGAATAATACAATGATATTATTGGTTACACCAATATAATTCCATCCATCTGCCTGATGGTTATTTAATATATTTTATAATATAATACTGAAATGATAATGCATTTCCATCCTGTGAGTACATGGTAGAATAAATACAACGATATTGGTTTCACCAACATAGTTCCATCCATCTGCCTGATGGTTATTTAATATATCTTGTAACCTAAGACTGAAATGATAATTCATTATCATCTCGTAAGTGGATGGTAAAATAAATATAATAATAGTTATATTAATATTAATAATATTATTGGTTATAACAATACAATTCGATCCATCTATGTGATGGTTCGCGTGTTATCATATTTAGTTAATGAAAGGAGAAATACAATGTCGCACGCGGCCGCGCATGGTGTAACGGGGTCAACATGTCTCTACAATTTCAATATGACTTTGCACGAATATTAATATTTAAATATCGGCGTGAAATACGCTCAAAAATACCAGGGGAATAAGTTAGAGTTTCAACTTACATAGATTCTGGCTAACGGATAAATTGTGCCGGCTTTCTCACATCAAAGATGGCTATAGATTTAGTTCAATGGCTTGAACACTCGTCGATACAGCTCACAGTGACGTTCAGGCGGAAAAAGAACGAATCTTGTCGATGCAGAAATTGTATATATGTGTGGATAGCCTCGCTTTCGGGCAACCTTGTAGTTCACTGCATATTTAATTAGTGACCTTTTATCCTTCAAGTGTTTGGAGAGTGACATCCCTTTTGTTTTGATACTATTCTCGTGCAAATAGTATTGAGTTCACAAATTTCGTCACAAGTTGCCCAAATAAAGTCCAATAAAGAAGAATTTATACAAGAGAAGAAAGCGCAGCTAAAATGGTTGATTGAGCATTATCTGGAACTGTATGCAACAGTTATCGGTTTCTAGGATCACTCTAGATGACATAACCACCAGGTTACCCATTGAAGAACTTGATGTCATGCCAACACTGGAAGAGCTGAGTAAAATTGACTGCCTAGCTTGTGAAAAAGCCCCTTTAAATAATAGCACACCACCAGAAGCTCTAATGAGTGACAAGACAGTGATAGTCCAATCTTTTCAAGAGCTTCGGTCCCTCTCCTACAAATAGGGCTATATCCCCAAGAACCTAAAGGATGCAATAAAAAATAATAGAGCAAGGGCGATAGAAATAACTGCAATAACTATCGTGGCTTTTAGCTTCTTAGTATATTAGGAAAGGCTTTAGCCCGTGTCATACTAACGCGGTTACAGAGTTTAGCCTCCTGAGTTTATCCAGAATCTTAGCGCGGTTTCTGGGCGGGTCGGTCTACCATAGAAGTGGCGTTCTCTTTACGGCAGCATCAGGAAAAATGCAGAGAGCAGCAGGTGCTACTATACTTTGCCTTTGTGAATCTTACGAATCTTTGATTTAGTCAGTCGCAACGGGCTATCCAAATCTTGGGAAAAAATGGCTGTCCCACACACCTACTCGCCATTATCAGGCAGTTCCATAAAAACATGCAGGGCACATTGGCGTTCGATGGAGCTAAGTCAAAACCCTTTTAAGACAGCAGCGGAGTCGAATAAGGATGTGTACTCACACCAAAACTGTTACCAACATTCTTCTATGTACTAGTTCGATTTGCAATCAAAGAAAGTAGTAATGGAAAAGGATAAACACCATGGCTGATGGTGGACTTTTTAACACTGCCCACCTCCAAGCCTAAATGAAAACGATAGATCTCCTAATTCGTGAGCTACATTTTGTGGATGATGTTGCACTAACAGCACACACAGAATCTGGTTTGAAACAACTCGTGTAAAGCTTCTCCATCACCTGCAAAGAATTTGTTCTGAAAATCAAGACACTCGACCTCATTCTATCATAAATATAGATAATTAAAACTTTGAGGCTGTGGACAGCTTCAACTATTTGTGTTACAAAGTCTCCAATATGCTGCCCACCGAGGCGAAAAAAAATAGTAGTATAGTATTGAATAAGCAAGGCAGCTGCAACAATAACTAAACTAAATTAATGGATATGGCTAAACACCATGCTAACCTAGAAAACAAAATGATGTGTATATTGAGCCTTAGGCTGTGGTTACACTGCAAGCGATTTCAACAATGGCAAGCGTTACTCGCACGGTTTTGACGTCATAACCGTGCCGATAATTTTGAACATTATTACCACGGCTCGACCGTGCCAATAATTATTCCCACGGTTTTGAAATACTGATCTACACTTACTAACCACAAAGCTTAATAACTAAGAATGTTAAGAATTAGTATAGTTGATATTTAAGTTTTAGGACACTGACTACTGTTAATCAGTGGCGTCGCTAAAAGGGGTGGGGGTGGACCGCCCCGGGTAACAACATTAGGTGGGTGACACCAAAGTCTAAAATTTTACTGTGTTGATTTTATGTCAGAAAAAAAGAAAACACATCTTCTTCATCTAGAAAGAAATACTATGAAAATACGTTGATAGCGAAAAAAAATATTTAAAAAATATCAGTGAACTTGCAATAATAAAACATTCCCAAAACACAAACTAAATAAAACTAATTATGAAATAAAAATATTTTTAAAAAAGTTTTTAAGATACCACGTTTTGTGAACTAAAAAGAAGAAAATAAATTTTTTCTTGGGCTATGTTGGAACTTCCCTTCCCCTGGGCTGAGCCAGAACTGTTTTGTTGGATGCACATTGTGGACATTTTGTACATACACACTCTTACACACCAAAATATTTTCGAACTGAAAACGTCGGGCGCATTCGGCTGAAATTTGGTCTATTAATGCTATTACATTAAACTTTTCAGTTTCAAATTCCTCCACAGTCTATATATGATACGCCCCACGTTTTCAGTTCGAAAATATTTTGGTGTGTAAGAGTGTGTATGTACAAAATGTCCACAATGTGCATCCAACAAAACAGTTCTGGCTCAGCCCAGGGGAAGGGAAGTTCCAACATAGCCCAAGAAAAAATTTATTTTCTTCTTTTTAGTTCACAAAACGTGGTATCTTAAAAACTTTTTTTAAAATATTTTTATTTTATACTTTTTAGTTCAAATTTAATGTCTTTAAGACATGGGAAATAACTAAAAAAATGAAAATTCCCTGGTTATGTTACTTCCCTTGAAATTTTCATGTTAATGACGTCATACATCTTTATTTTTGGTATAATTACTATAATTAAGTAGAATTGAGTACTATAATTAATGAAATATTAAATTGTCATGTGAATCAAGTATGCATGCAAAATTTCATCAAAATTGGATGATCAGAAGTGGTTCAAAAAAGGAATTCAATTTTTGCCCCGGAAAGACAGACAAGAAAGCAAACTAAGAAAAACGTGGTAAAAAAGAACCAGCCGCACCAGAGATTTTCAAAAACGCTTGATATACACGAAGCTGTGAGTTCTGTTTTTAAAGGTAACAAGCAAACTGAACTTTGAACTATTGATATCGTGGACGAATCCCACCCCCTCTTCCCTCCACCACAGAGGGGTGTAGGCGTAATACTATTTTTCTTATTTTTTTTAAGGCTTTCTTTGTTGTTATTTTTAGAGGAAAAATATGAATTTAATGTCTTTGAGTTAATTGTTTGGTTTTTTAAAATATTTTTTAAAGGCAAGCAAGCATAATTATGCATGTTGATATATAGTTAATTATAAAGGTAGCGTGGTTTGTAAGTCCTATCCCCATCAATTTTTCCTTTAAGTTTTGAGTTACCGAGCTGAAAATTTCAATAGGTAAAAAATTAGAATTTTTGCGCCTTTGTCAGAAAAGTAAGTAGCGACTTTATTTTTTATTCTACCTGGAACTAAGTCACAGCCAATGTTAGAATTCAATTAAGAATACAAGTATAAATGTCCAGAATGTATCCCCCATGTCTCATACACTTCAAACATACTTTAGCAACATCATTCAATTCATTCGTCTAACGATAACACAATGAAAATATCCAAACACTCCTTTTAAAATAATAACAATATTTGACATTGGTTACTAGCCTTGGAGCAGAACAAAGATTTTGAAATCATATGCCGAAAACTTACAAAAATGACTTTGATGTCACGAACAAGCCGGTGTGATATTTTAATCAAAACAATGGGAGTAGAGTTGGGGGGTGACATTGTGGTGAAAGGAGTGTTTTAAAATAACAACTCAGGTTGCCCTGGACGCCTAGAGAAGGATTTTTTTAGACGACATTTAAGTTAGATTGTTTCACGCCACTTTGCTTTACAAGCATGTTCGAAAGTTACATACACGACCTGACTGAAATCTGTGAAGAGCAGGCAGGTTTGTATTATGACCCAGTTATTAAATATTGTTTAAAGGATCTCAGAGACTGAGACCCACAGTTTCGGACTGTTCCTTAGTGTCATTCATGAAATATTTGGAGACCTTGCCAAATTAAGCAAGCTGTTGTTATAATGGAAAAATCTATTGACTAGGAACGCATACCAGTTTGTAAAAGGAAGGATCAATAACCAAAGAGGATATCACCTTGGAGAAAATGTTCATTGGTCTGCAGAGGTTGCTAAAATGTTTTCAGGCTGAAAAGATCAAAACATGACTACAGTCCTCAAATTTGTTGAATGTCTGAGTTGACACGTGGACGCTCGATTTCTTGAAAGCGACTTTATACTTTAGTGAATGTTTGAGTTGTAAGCGTTTGTCGACACGTCAAATTTTAATTTTGAACAAGCAGAACTTTGTGCCCTAGTTTCTAAATACAAAGTATTCTTAAAAGCCATAAAGACATTGTCGAGAAATTTATGGATCACTATCGTAATTTAAGATTTGAACTCGAAGAAAAAGATAAAATATTGCTTGATTCAGACATTCGACGAGATGATTCAGTTCATCATTACCGACATTAGCGACATTTTCAACCTGTTGGATATTTGTGCTGCATTTTTTGCATAGAGCGCTGATTGCGAACCTGGATTTAGCCTAATGAATTGAAGGAAAGTATAATCTAGAAATATTTTGATATAGTTACATTTAGAATTGCTTTTGAGGACTAAATCTGGTCAGAATGATGGACATCATATCAACCTTGACAAAGTCTATAAAATATGGATCTTGACAGACAGACTGCAGAGTGCCCCAGAATAGATATGCAGCATATGGGAATGTTGGCATTTTGTTACTTGATTTTCATATATTTAATTAGAATGTACTATATTATATACATTTGTTTAATCACTTAAAGTAGTCTATTATCGATCCAATTGCTACATGTTTTTTGTGAGATGCCAAAAACTTTGCACACTAAAATGGTAAACTGTTAAATTTTGCACACGAGTTTTTATTTTATTTAGCACAACTGGCAAACCTTAGAAAGAACATTGCTCCCCTTTTAGATGTTTTGTGCTTACGAACGCGGGTCCATAAAGAATATTATTATGCGTTATTTCTTATTTTTTTGTTTTTTTTAAATTTCATGGGGTAAGGAATTGTTTTCTATACTTTGTATACGTCATTAGCTGCTTTTATGTTTTGGTTGCGTGGCGGAAAGAATACGCTTTGTTGTGTTGTAGGACGAGGAAGATGCTTAGGAGTTAGTCTGGATATTTACGCTATTTTGGTTATGTCCACATTTCTCTCTCTCTTTCTCTCTCTCTCTCTCTCTCTCTCTCTATCTATCTATCTCTCTCTCACACACTCTCTCTCTCTCTCTCTCTCTCTCTCTCTCTCTTTACTGTTTTATATATATATTTATTTTTTAAAACTTTTTTTCATGTGATAAGGAATTGTTTTCTCTTTTAAACATAATTGACTAGAGGGGAGCGAGAGGTGCTGTTATCACCGGGTGACCAAAAAAAAAAGTTTATTTATATATATTCTCTTTTTGGCACTGGAAGACAGGGAGGAGTTCTATGGATTAGGAGCCGCGCATAAATGACTTCGCATATGTGACGATGTGTGACAAGAGGGAGGGATGTGTTTTAAAAATGTGAAATCAGCTCAAAACAGGCAATTATAAATAAATGTAAATTAAATATTTGATTGCTTACAATTTATTTAATGACGATTCATATATGGCTTAACGCTTGTTACGCTATTAGACAGCAGATTTCTTACACTAAATCGATAATCATTTGACAAAAAAAAATTCGCCAAATGATAATTTTCATTTAAAAGATACGTTTTTTTTTTTAAATTGTTGTTTTTGTTGGTGTTTTTTTTTTTGTTGAGGGGGGGGAGGGTGGTGTCAAAGCTTTGTGACGTCAAATCGGAAAAAAAGTGTTGGGTTCTAAGTTTTTTGTGACAAAGTATTACACGGGAAAGGGAGGGGGTAAAATCGGCAACGTCTCGTGACGTGATTTATGGACGCCCCTTTAAGTCGTGAAGGGGTGACACCATGAGCTACCGCCCCGGGTGACACCTACCCTATCGACGCCTCTGCTGTTAATTGATCTAATTGTTGTTTAATTGAGTCAACTAAATATTATTGGACCTAATAGCCTGCGCAAATAAAACAAATATAAATTATGACAAAATTTAGTTACTATCACTGAGTTGACACTGACAGTAGTGAAAGACAGTGTCACTGTGACTCAATGGTTACAAATTATGAAGATGAATATGAGATTTTCAACAAAAAATATCCAACATTATTCGCAAGGTAAACTAATTTTGCTGTCACAAATATTGCTAGTAATAGTTTTAGGGCAAGAATCTGAGGCTGAGCGGACATGCACACCGACGTTAGCTAACAGTGATTCACTCACTTTCTCAAACAGAATAGATAATAAAGGCATGGGGTGGTGCGGGTATATAAAAAAAATTGTCCCTGGAAAAAAGCCTGCTTGAGTTTTCGCAATCATCGTCACTGTGCCTGTGGTTGTAAAACAAAAACCAACAAAAAAAGCAACAACAAATGAAAAAAAAAACATTAGTATTATTTAGAATCAGGATTTGATCCGCTCACCAATAATGTCACTCTCTTTACCTGACTAACCACTAGTCTAGAGAAGCTTATGTTAATTTGCGATTATTTAAAATTATATCTAATTATCATTGATCAGACATAAACCAATTTTTATGGCAGCGCTACTTTTTACTGATCAGTGGCGTCGCTAGTGCACCAAAGTATACATTTTTACTGTTACATTTTATGTCAGAAAAAAGAGACACATTTTTTCATATAGAAAGAGAAAGAAACACAATAAAAATACGTTAAACGCCGAGACTTTTTATTGACATAATGGACGAATCCCACTCGCTCTTTTTATTAGTTAACTTACAATAATAAAACAGTCACAACAAACAAACAAATTTTTTTTTTTTTAAAGGAACAGCCGTACAAGGCATGAATTTTATTATAAAAAAAAAAAAAAAAAAAAAAAAAAAAAACCATTTAAAAGCTATTTTTTAAAAAACTGAGCTTTGAAGTATTGGCATCATGGACGGATCCGACTCCCTCTTCCCTCCACGTCAGAGGGATGGGAGCGAAGAATAAGATCTTTCTATTTTAATAATCAAAAGATGGGTTTTGTTGTTCTTATTGTAGAGGAAAATTGAGTATTCAATGTCTTTAAGTTACAATTTTTTTAATTTATATTTTTAAGGCGTACAAGCATAGATATGCATGTTTATGTATAGGTAGTCCTCCGGTTCGTAGTTGCCATCCTTACCAATGTTCCCTTCAAGCTGCACGGCCGCGCAGCTATCTGGCAGATTCCTCGCAAGAGTTTTGAGTTATCATGCCGCAAATTTCAATAGGGAAACAATTAGAATTTCTGCACCTTTGCCAGAAAAGTAAGTAGCAATTTTATCTATTCTTCTACCTGGGACACAGTCGCAGCTTTTGTTAAAGCTCAATTATGAAAACAAGTTTAAATGTCCCGAATGAATCTTCCATTTCCAACATACAGCAAACAGACACTAACAACATAATTCAACTCATTCGTCTTAAGTTAATAAAAGGAAAATATCAAACACTCCCTTAAAAAAATAATTGACATTGGTGACTAGCCTTGAAGCAGATCAAATACTTTAATATCACTCGCTGACAACTTACAAAAAAGACTTTGATGTCACGAACAAGCCGGTGTGATATTTTAATCAAAACAATTGGAAGTGTTTTTGGGGTGATAGTGTGTTGAAAGGAGGGCTTTGAAATGACAACTCAGTTTGCGCTTGACACCTGGAGAAGGATTTTTTTAGACGACACAGAAATCAGATGGCTTTTACGACACTTTGCTTTACAGGCATTGTTGCTCAAATTGTTGAGAAACATACAAGTACAGACTGAATACTGTGAAGAGCTGGTCCGTTTGTATAATGACCCATAGTCATGGTCAATAAATATTTTTTCGTAGTGTCATTCATGAAGTAGTTGGATAATTTGCCAAATTAAGCAGGCTGTTACAAAGGAAAAAATCTAACGACCATGGAGGCATACCAGTTTGTATAATGAAGGATCAATAACCTAAGAATCCATGAGCACCTTGGTGACAATTTTCATTGGTCTGTAGAGGTCGCTAAAATGTTTTCAGGCTGTAAGGGTGAAAACATAGTCCCATTCTCAAGTTCATTGCATGTTTGAGTTGGCAAGTGGACTATTGTCCCATTCTAAAATTCGTTGAAATTCTGAGTTGTCACGTAGACTATCGTTTTCTTGATATCGACTTGATGCTATGGCGTATAATGTTGTAAGCGTTAGTCGACACTTGAAATTTTAATTTCTGACAAGAAGAACTTGGTGCCATAGTTTCTAAATAAAAAACATTGTTTATAAGCTATGAAGACATTTTGCAGAAACTTATGGATCAGTATCGCAATTTAAATTTATGATTAATGCTAGCGGAAAAAATTAAAATGTGGGTTGATGCAGACTTTCGACAAGGTTAATCATCATTCAGTTTACCATGACTGAAGAGTAATTCAGCGACTTTGTCATTCTGTTGGATATTTGTGCCACATTTCTTTCATCGAGCACTGGTTGCGAATGTGGATTTAGCCTAATGAATTCTATAAAAGTAAAATATAAAAATAGGTTGGAAGAGTTACATTTAGACTTGCTTATGAGGATTAAATCTTCTCAGAATTATAGACATCGGATCAATCTTGACAAAGTCTATAAAATATTGATCTCGTTGAAAGACGGACGCCAGATCGCCCCAGAATAGATTTGGCGGCTTATGGGTATGTTGGCATTTCGTTGATTTTTGCATGATAAATACCGTTGAACAGATGAAAAGAAATATACATTTATAATTCTTGTTTATTTTAATATAATGTCATATATTACTTTGATAAAGAAATGTGTCACTTAATGTACATCGGTCCAATTGGTGCATGTATTTTTGTGAGATGTAAAAAATTTGAACACAAAAATATGGTACTGTGTTAAACTTTGAACATGTGTTTTTTGTACTTAACACAACAACCGCAAACCTTAGAGGGAACATTGATCCCCAATTAGCTGTTTATCTTTTATATTAACGTTTTTTTCATGTAGTAAAAAAATAAAAATACCTCCCTTGAAGGGAAGGAAAGTGCTGATTTACAGTATTACAAGGTGACACAAATTTAAAATTATGTATGTTCCCTTTATTTGCCACTGGAAGACAGGATGAGTTCTAGGGATTTGGGGCCATGCATATATGGCCTAGGGGGAGGGTGTCCCGCATCTGTGACGATGTGTGACAAGAGGGAGGGGTGTGTTTAAAAATGTAACGTTACATCAAAAACGTGCAACTTTAAATAAAGTTCCACTTAAATATTTGTATACTGTTTATTTAATGACGTTTTCAATGGTTTTACGCGTTTTATGATATTAGAGTGCACACTCACACTAAATACATATTTAAATGACAAAAAATAACTTGCCACTTGATAATTATTATTTAGAAAATACGGCTTGAGGGGATTTTAAGCTTTGTGACGTCATATCGGGGGGAAAAGGGGCTGTGTGTCTAAGTTTGTGACAAAATATGATGCGGGTGGGGGGGGGGGATTGACAACCTCGCATGACGTCATTTATGAACGTCCCATTAAGTCGTGCAGGTGTGGCACCATGAGATTCCGCCCAGTGGCGGAATTAGCTTTGTCTGCGTGGGGGGGCCAGGAGAATTTTAGGATGCGCCGCAAAATTTTACTAATATCAGAGCATTGGGTAAATACTAGGGCTATTAACGATTAATTTAAATTTAATTGTTAACTTTTGAAAAATTAACGATTAATTAATCGTTAATTTCGATTAAAGCCAAAATTTTAATTTATGATGTCATAAGTAACACTCATTTCACGTTCTTTTTGAAAATCTATATAACACTGGTATGTCTCCTTTATATATCTAATTTTCACCAATTACGCAAAAAGATAAGTGTGTTGACATTAATTGATTCAAGTGATGAGCGGATCTAATTGACAATATAACCAGCCGAGCTGAATAATCATTCACATGGAACTGAGAAAACTTAAACTGGTATGCTCAAAACGGTCTTGGCAAGGAATGACATTATTGGTTATCGGTGTTCATTAATTTTCCACCATTGTACAGGATTAATGGACAAAAGAACTTCCATCTCCATATTGCAACGCAGTAATTCATCAGAAGAGCTGTCGTCATTTCTGTTTCTGAATCAAACTCCATTACTACCATTAGCAAAATGTTCGTGTAATCATCAGGAAATTATTTATCAGCCGCATTTTTTTTTTTTAAATAATTTTTGACTTCAAATTATTTTTAAGGGATGGGTCGATTACTGGTTAAAAATAATTTAATCCTTAAAATTTTTAAAGATTAGTCGAGAAATTAATCGTTAATATCCGCAGCCGTTTTCAATACTAATTATTAGCCTACTAATTTAGTAAAATTTCCAACAAGTCAAACAGTTAATTTGAAATTATTGCCAATCCAGACAGACGTTTGTTTGTCATTGTTGAGCTAAAATAATTTTTGATGATTTTCAATCATTGATAACAGGAAGATTCAAGTAAATGTTTATAGAATATTGACAAACAAGAGAGACCTGATGCCATTTATTTTTCAATCAAGAATGGTAGAAACTCTTTAAGTTGTATAGCTCACTAGATAGTGATGGACGTTGTGATGCATGCACATTATTAAAGGTATAATATTCAAGAATGCTTCTTCTAGGTTCATGTGTTTGTAAATTCTGCATAAACTTCAAAGAGGATTTGTATTTTCTTCCAACATTTGTGATGGATCAATACAATATACATAAATAGCTGCGCCCCTAAAGTCATTAAATCGATCATCTATTTATTTTAGAAGTTTATCCAAGATAGTGAAGTACGTTTCATATTTAAAACTGTTAGTTGGATCATTAGCCCTTTCATCTCTACTAAGTTCACTTGCCTTACTTTATTTTCTGCAATTCGCGTTTCTTTAAATTTTGTTTTTAACATCTAGCTTGGAACAATTTTCGTTAATAAATTATTAGACATCTACTTTCAGAATTTTAAAAAGCTTGATCGCATCTCATTTCAACAAAGGTATTTCTTCCAACATCGATCAATTGTTTTGCAATTGCAATGTCAATACTCTTGAGCTGCAAGTGGATTGATAACATGAAAAAATCAACCAACTTTTGTACAAATAGCATCAGAAAAAACAAAAAGAATATTTTCTTATTAAAGCAGATATTCCCATTGCTTCTGCTATGACACTTCCTTTATGTTATGTCGATGGCCTTGAAATTATATCTTCTAGAGTGGCTAGAATAGCAGAGAATGATTCAATCAATAACTGAATTGACTGCATGCCTACGGCCTACGGCTTGCCCATCTTGTATCAAAAAGTCATTTCAGAGTATCTACTGTTGATTCATATTAATATTTTTGATTTTTTTAAAGAGTAAGTAGACGTTGTAAACTCGACGCACAGAATACCTTTCAGCTGTGCCAAAAACAACTGTATACATTACTGTTTACAGACATTGCTTCGATAGTGACCCAATTCAAAACATGAGTACAACAACGAACATGGATGGCATTGTATTAATGTTTGAAGGCCACTCTTAAAACATCACAGATGAGCAAACATATGCCTTTCCTTCTTAGATTGTGATATCAATGTCTCGCTTTTGTAACATGTAGTTCCACAGCATGTCCTGATTTTGAAACTGAACGTAAAATGACATCTTATCAATTTCAAATATATCAATGGTCCGTCTAATCGATAATTACAGAAAACACATGTTCATTATCAATTACTGTCGATAATTCAGATGCAAATGATTGAATTAAATAAATATGCACATCATGACTTAAATAAATTTCATTTTTCTTTTAAACTCTAGATGACTGTTCAAGTGGAATCATAGTTGGCTAATAAACTTGTGATTTAACAAATATTTCAAGTATTTCTACTACTAAAATCATTAAAGTCTAAAGCAAGAATTTTCTCTGTGTACTCTGAATAGCAAACCTTGTTCAGCTAAAAATCAAGAAAAACGCCATGTTTGTCATTTGTTTCAATATTTCTCTATTCTTTTCCACTTAGCCACGCTCCTAACTGACCAAACCAGATATTACAGTTTTGAAATACGATATTTACCAAGCCAATATTGTCGTATTGAAGTTTAGTGTTGATTAACATTTTCGTGTTAAGAATTCTTTTTTTTTTTGCTCTGGTTACACCTTTTTAGTGTTAATGAAGGTGTCTCAGGTGGGGGCGCAATTTTAGACCCAACTGTGGCGCGGGGGGAGCGACCCGCCCCCCTGCCCTATAGCTAAATCCGCCACTGCTTCCACCCCGGGTGACACCAACCCTAGCGACGACCCTGAGCAACCGCAGCAAGCCTCAATACGTCACTATTGAAGCTGTTCTGCTATTGGTTGACGTGGCGTCATCTTCCTTTCTCTATAAATCATGGTCTCCTATTGGTCGGCATCACGACATCGTAGAATACCGAGTCCACACAAAGTGTCGATGTGATATCGTTCTCTCCTTCTCGAGACCGCAGGGCGTTTGTACAGTTCATACGATATTCTTGTGATTGTGTGATCGTAATGTTATTTTGTGATAAACTTTATTTGCCATGGGTCCTAAATGTTCTTCTAGTTCTCGTGATGACTAATTATTATTACGTATAGACGATTTTGGTGTTTATATATGGGGCGTTGCACGAATTAATTAAATTACATAAGATTACATTGTTCATTATACGATTTTTTCACGATACGATCCCGGTCCAGGAACGGATTAAGATCGTATCGCAAGGTACCATTGTATTAGATATTTTGTGAGCCCACTGAAATTTGTTCAAATAATGTATCAGATTGTAGTACTATAGTGTCATGCAGACGTTATTAAGGCCTGCAAAACGCACATATTTATGATTGTTGGCATTGGAAACAAAACTGAGAAAGTTTCATAAATAATTATTCTTTTTTTTTGTTTACGACGAGCTCTATAATTCAGTTGTTACTTTCTACCCACACTGATTTTTGAACACTCAGCTGTTGCATTGGCTTTTCTCGAATTTTTCTTTATTAATTCTGCAAGCTCTCCTTTCTAACGCCAACTATACGCCAACTGCACTGGCTAGATTAAAACAATAGTGCAACATGATTTAACTAACTACTAATACATTAAGTGAGTTATTACAAATAACTACAATATTCAAACTGTAGTTCTTAAATTTTACTATACAAATTATACATGACACAGGAAATATTTGACTAAAATTCAAACGCTTCCTCACGCCACCCGTCTCTGATGACCAGCAAAAATCACGTCGAGCTAAGAATCTACTGGTTTGAGAGTATTAAAGAAAGTGATTTAGCTCAGTTGTTTCATCGAAGAGCCAACATATTCTATCCAGCTTTTAAAGTAAAGAACGAAACCACAACTATATTTTAAACACACATCTCTATTTTACTATTATATATTTAATTAACAATTTAAATATTGAATGCTTTTTCCATATGTTAATTGTTGAATTCATTTATCTCGTTTGAGCAGCCGTACATAGATAACTAGAGTATCTAACCATTTCTATTTTATTATTGGTGAACGATACTATACAAGCTTTACATCAGTTAAATGGGTTTATTTAATTAAGAAGTAAATTATTAAATACTTATTCCGTGTGTTTATTGTTGAAATTATTTATCGCGGTTGAGCAACCGTGCATAGATAACCAGATTATCTGACCATTTCTATTTTATTATAGGTAAACGATACTATACAAGCTTTACGTCAGTTAAATGGATTGAGTAAAAATGAGTTGAATTCATATAAATTACTTTTTAAAAATTAATGTATAAAACCACATGTAGGTTTTAACTTAGTTGGTCTACTCCCGTGATAATAAATTTAAAATATTGATTTATATTATATTGCATTTTATATTAATATTTTGGTTCCATTTTTGGCACCTTGCTCCGAAGGATTGGATGTCGAAGGAGGGACTTACCAAATTTTAACATGGAGAAACTACCCTAGTTTCTATTCTTTATCTTAGATCTGGTTCCTGGTCACCCGGTGAGTCCAGCAAGGAATATCCTAACTCGACCTGGAACCAGAAGGAATTGTTGTAATTTAGGCAGACAAGAACAAGGACAAGCTTACCCTTGGTTGCCCTGAAACACACTCATATAAACAAGTCTAGGACACACTCATCCTCATGAAGCAACTCTTTTCCGAACGAATAACTTAGTGGGCAAAGGGAAAGAACTTTGGTTTCCAATATCTTTTACACTGTGTAGGGACGTGTTCATTTAATTATTTTGATAGGTCAATTTATCATGGCAGTTATATCCTTGATTTCATTAATGGGGGTGGCTTGAGAAAAAGAGACAAATAAATTCAAAATATTTCATTTTCATGCATGGAAAAGAACTAGCCTAAACTAAAGATACAAAATACTTCGGAGTCATAATAAATGAGAAACTATCTTGGAATTTCCATGTCCATTATGTCATTTTAAAATCGTACAAAACCTTCGGTTTCATAAAATGAAACGTTTGCAAATGTAATAAAGGTATAAAACTAACATGCTACCTCCCCTGAGGAGACTTATACAAGAATATGCATCTTCTGTTTGCGACGCATCCACCAAAGAAAATATTGATAAATTAGAACAAATTCAAAAAGAGCTGCCAGATTCATTACTGGAGAATATTCAAAACTGACAAGAGTAACACTATTAATTAAATCATTAAACATTGAAACACTAGAGGATAGTAGAACCAAGAGTAAATTAGTAATTATTCATAAAATCAATTAATTCTAATTTAGAAATACAAAAAAAAAGATAACTTAATGCAACCATCAGATAGACATAGAGAGAAAAACAGCTTTCTTATTTCGTATACCAGAAAAAACACTTACAAGTTTTCTTTCTTCCCATCCTGTGTTCGGATCTGGAATGGGTTGCCTGAAGAAACCAGGAAAGCCAACACTTTATCATCATTTAAAACTCTAATTAAAATACAGGACTAAACACAAACCATAGAAATACGTAGGACGCAATAATCTTCTGTACAGAAGGGGCGTCTGTAACATATAAAATAACAGAATTAGTTCCCTTTTGTTTACCTCTTGCGTTGTAGCTATGAATTGAGCGGCCATAAATTTCGTCACATTGACCGTGATTGTAAACTCGAAGAGAAGTATAAGGAGGTGCTCGGAATTAAATGTAAATACTGACGTAAAGAATTTAGGACATCGCGATAATTTCTGGCTCGCCACCATATACTCCTGAAGTATACATGTACTAAGCGTATTGCTGAAGAGAGTGCATGACTACATTTCCGTCACTGGGAACAGCGGAGAGCAGGTTGGCGAAGTTATCCCATTGTGGAGAAACAAACTTTACAGCCATATTGCGAAGCTGGAGAGCAACAGTTTAGTCACTGACATTTGTACAGGAATATGTGACCGACAGAAACAGTTAACTGATGCAGGAATTGACGTAAATAGAATGATGTGTTGTCTCCATGAAATAAATTCAAAGCAGTAGCCATGTTTACAAAAAATGGGAGGTTGTGGGGTTGAGAGCTCGGGCACAAATTGCAGAACGAAGAAAGCATAACCGATAGGATCAAACTTTCACCTGCTATGGGTATTGGTATTACAGTGAATGAAGCGGTTTTTTTTTTCTTTCAAGTACATTTCAAGCGATGGACATGTTCACTAAGAAAGGTTTAAAGAACGCGCACTAACATAAACATTTTTAAAATATTTATTTAAAAACTATGTCTTAGCTGGGGTTAGAACCAGTGACCTTCCGCGTGTTAGGTTAGGTAGATTTAATTACTATTACACTACGAAATTAATGTTATTATGTGAATGAAACAACAAAACTGCTTTAAGGAGAGAATGTTGACTAATGACACTGCCTATCCACCACCTTTGCTAGCCAAAATAAATTGATTGGTCGGTGGTCGACCACCACGATGGTCAGTTTTTTCATACTCATTTGCACATGGTCGTCTAGGCGAAATTCATAGAGAAGTGTTACTATTACCATGCTTATGTTTTTGAGTGATTTTTTGTGTGTTCTATTGAAAATATGATAAGTGCGGATTTAAATTTGATTCGAGATTTTATATGAAATGTGAGGGAACATATTTTGCAACTGGACGATATGAAAATAAATTCCCTGGGGGCAAACTATGTATGGTTTAGGATTTGATTTGCAACACTTGAACGGGTAGTACAAGAACCAAACAGTACCCAATCCTTGACGTTTTTCGCACTTTTCACTATTTATGCAAAAATGTTGAGTTTATGAAGATTATGTCTTAGATGGCCAAGAAAGTTCATGTTTTATGTTAAAGTTTACATCTAAAATGTTGGGGTCTATTGGTATTTATGGTTAAATATAGATATAGTGTTTCATATTATTTGTACATGGTGAAAAAATTGGTGAGAATAATTCCAACGAGTTGGTTTATTATCTAAGTTTTGATTAGGTATTTGTACGGAGGATGAAACTTCGATTTCAGGGTCTCTTAAGGGTTTTGGGGTCATTTGTAAAAGTTACAATACTATTACATCACATTTCTAGTAAACTTTTGAGCTGAATCTACTTCTAGTTAAGTTTCTTAAAATTTTGGAAAAAAATAAAAGCTAGGTACTCACTTCTCACTTATTCTAATAATCTTGCTTAACTACGGCATCCAAGCAGGTGTGCTTATTGTTCTCTTTCATTTAGATTTATCCTCCATATAGAAGAAATCAACATTTATGAGCCTCCACTCTTCATGGGCTACACAGAAAACCCCTAGATGTATCTGGACCCTCCCCAAGGGGACGTAAAACCTGAACGCCCTTCCAGAGCGGTCGTTTTTGAAACGGCCGCCTGGCAATCCACGACCAAGGTCAAAAATGAATCCCACTAAAATTGACCTCACATGGAGGAGTCGAATCTTCCCTTTTTCGAATTAGTACAACTTCGGCACCCCCTGGAAAAACATACGAATCTCCATGGTTAGGTCTGTCGCAGAGCAGGGGATCATCAAAGACTTATATAAGGTGTGGCCGCCACAGGAGGGTTTCCTCAGAGCTGGCTTCCGCTACGATCTTCGTTGTAACTTTTGCTAGACCGTACTGGAGCTCCTGGCTCTAAACAGGCACCACTCAATAGCGTTGCTAGTGCCAATTTGGGGGACAAAACGGCCGATTTCGAATAAACCGACCTTCAACGGGTTCTATGGTTTTCATCATTGGCATGGCATCTGACTGACCCGAGCAGTGGCTGTAATTATATGTGACTAGCATCTAACATTTAACGTCGGACTTTGCCCGTCAGGAGTTTTCGGTTTCGGGTCACTGTCCTATCCACAAACCTACATGTCTGTCAAGCCACGTTGAGGCCACCCCTTCTCGACTTATCTAATTACTGCGAGCGGAGAGCGAGATGTGTGTAATTTTTACACTTTAAAAAGGAGATATTTTTTATTTCCTTAGGGATAGTTTCTTGTGTGCAGAACTTGTCTAAAATTTAGCTCATATTTTTTAACCTTGATTGCTTTCTCTGTCACACTAGGCGTCAAGATGGCAATGAAAAATGTATGAATAAATAAGATAAACTTGTGTCATCGAAATTACATTTTCATATTATTAGGAACTACGAACGGAAATATTAAATGATTCTACTTGTTAAAGTTAAAGCATAAATTTGCGTGATACGTATAAAAATAATATATTTACACATCACTTTTTCAGATTGATATTTTATCTTCGTGCAGCATGATTTTGAAAGAAAGCCAATAGTTCTAAAAGTAAGAAAAACAAACATTAAAGTAAGAAATTAATTGAGCTCTCATAGTTCGTCTAAACTCAAGTATGCAAAAATGTTCTTAGACCTATAAATGCGTTTTGGATTTTAATAGAAAGGGGTATCCAAAAACAGAAAATGGAGTTAAAGTGTGCATAACTCCACTTCAATGACAACATCAAATTTAAGAAACTTTTTTTTTAAAACATCAAAACTATCAAATTAAAAATACTTTCTGTTAATTTTTAAATAAAGGGTTTCTTGGTGGGAAATTAGTTTAGAATGGAAATAATTTATGGCGTAAAACAAAGTCGGATCTCACATTGACAATTTTATTTAATAAAAGTAAACATTTATCATACACATTTAAACACTGAATGAACATCCTCATTCTACAATTCTAAATATAAATACTACATTAAACATTTTAATTTGAAAAAAAAAATTAGACGTAATCAATTTTTTTTAAAAACTAGAATTAATTTTTTTAAATAATATTTTAAAAATTTATTATTACATACAAAAATGATACGCAAAATCAAAAAACAAATTTATTAATTTTTAATATAAATTTTAAATTAACGTGCACAATTACATGATTATTGTGATAAAAATAAACTAAATGTCTTAAAAGTAACGACTTTATTATAAGTATGTTTAAAAGGAGCTTTAAAATTTTCGTCAATTAAATTTAACTAAAGCAGATTACCATTGCTCACAAAATTGCTGTCTTCATTTGCAAAACCTAAAGTGTACCTTGGTATCAAGGAGATCAAGAACACCAAATATAACACCAATACTTAAAATACATATTTAACATTAACTGTTCTTACTAAAGATTGACACAAGATATCAAAACACTAAAAATAATATGAACATCAACAGTTCTTATTCAACATCACAAGATATCATTTCGTGAACACTATCTGGGCAATAACAGATGTTATCTATGAGTACACACAAGATTTAAGTCTTTGGAAACAATTAACAGTTCATTTATCTAAATTTTTTCAGGAATGTACTGAAAGGGTTAACATATTATCTGAAGTTACAATTTTGAAATAGTTAATTAGAGTAACAATGCCATATTATCATAGATCTATAGATCAATTAGTCAATTAATTAATAAAGTCAAAAGCTTTATTTATCATTCTATATTTTTGAATTGCTTACGTCATAAGCAGCTTTTTTGGGTGATATTGCTAATTATTCGATAGTCGACTTTATTGTTGCTCGAGCATGAAGTAATCGCCATTTTAACTCACCTCTTGGTGAGGTTGGGAATAAGTATCCTGTTCTGCTTCAACAATGAATCATGTGAGTATTTCTGTAGTATGCGTATGCATAGGAGCAGTCTTTCTAACATCTAAAGAGCCAAACCATCGGTCACGTTTAACGGATCGAAGTCTCAATGCCTGCAAGAAGCTTTACCTCACCACGTATCAACCAGACTACAAAACTATAATCAAACCCATAGGTCACATTAATGGTAAGTAATACTCATTACTTATTAGTTTAGCAACAGTATGACAATACCATTACATATATTTCAGAGCCAAAATAATATTGTACTTTTAGTGTTGAATTTATGCAAAATCCACACATTTACCTTTCAGGTGAAACATAATAAATGGCTCTCACAGAAAACCTTTAGAAAGAGGTAGTGTCTATGGCTTTCTCACACAAAAAATTTCCAGACCCCTGTTGTAGAAGTACAAAAGTGCAAAAAAGTCTCAAACTAGAGCCAGTTCTTCTATGAGTTAAATATGCTGTTAGTAAGCTAAGTTTATTGTCTTTTTTAATCAAGGAATATATATTCTTGTAACTTTAAACTTAATATTTTATCTAGTACTAGCAGACCCGGTCGTGCGTTGCAACGATCTCAGTAAAAAATGACAATTTAAGAATCCTATGAGTGATATGTTTTAAAAACAATTATGCCAGAAACCTACACTGAAGTGCGAAAAAAAAGTCCAAAGATCATGGCAAACAGATAAATAAAATAATAATTTAAAAGCTTTTAAAAAACGACATTAAAGGGCTAGGCTCTAAAATAAGTGCTACTTTGTACTCAAGCTATGTTTCTCAATATAGTGTAAAATTGCTTTGGAGAATTAAATTATTAACGTGCATTACAAAATAATTTGGGGCCGCCTACCCGAAGGAATGAACATAAAGAGTTCAGTTTCCTAGAGTAATTATTTATAGACTCTTGAATTTTTATAAGACAAAAAAAAACGACATTAAGAGCCCCAGGGCCCATTCACGACAAGATATAAAGCTTAAAACGATCTCAGTAAAAATGACTATTTAAGAATCCAATGCGTCATCTGTTTTAAAAACTACTATGCCAAAAACCTACACGGAAGTGTGCAAAAAAGTCCAAGTTTCCCAGCAAATGGATAAATAAATCTATATATATATATATATACAGCTTTGAAAAAAAAAATAAAGAAAAAAAAACAAATTAAGGGGCCGTGCTCTAAAATAAGTGATGATTTATTATTTTTTTAATCGCCATTGTACTCAAGCTTTGTTTCTCTATATCGTGTAAAATTGATTGGGGAATTAAATTATTAACGCGCATTACAAAAACATTTCGGCATGCCTGCCCGAGGGAATGGACATTAAGAGTTCAGTTACTTATAGAAAATATTTATAAACTCTTAAGTT
>MUZC01000237.1:1015844-1047833 GCA_002072015.1 Radix auricularia | reverse complement strand
AAAAAAAGTAGCAGTTACCATTCTTGAAGGGTACTCATCGGTCACAAACATTTTCATGACGATGGGATACATGTTTTAGTCAGCTTTAAGCGACATACACTCACACACACACAATATAGAAATAGATATAGAAGGAAAAACATATTTAGGGGCCCCCGGCCACATTCAGTGCAAGATGTCAATTTCAAAAATCTGTTCATATTTATTCCATTTCATTATGAATATATTTTTCGAGATTGTTAAAAATGAATGGGAAAAATATCTTTAAAATTTAAGAAAAAGACATTTGGGGCCCCCCTGCCCCGATGAAAAGGACATAAGAAGTTCATTGCACTTTTTTATTCTAATATGGTATACAGAGGTTTTTTTTAAATAAAAAGTTTGGTTAAGATCCATTCATTTACTCAGTAACTAACGCATAAACTAATTTTTATATAGCTCATATTAGAAAAAAATGAGATTAAAGGCCCCAGGGGCCCATTCAAGGGAAGATGTAAAGTTCAAAACATCTGTTCATTTCAATACGGATAATAGATACATTTATCATTATTTGTTAAGAATTTTAATAATTAAATTGAGGGATAAAATCTTAAGCGTTTACTAAAACTGGTATTTTTGGCCCCCAACCCTGAAGAAATTGCCATTAGGACTTTAGTGCCCTATAATATTTTAATATTGACTATCCAGTATATATATACCAAGTTTGGTTAAGATCCATCAATGAAGCAAGTAGCTATCGCTTAAACTAATTTTTATGTAGCTTATAGAGGCAAAAAAATCAACATTAAGGGCCCCGGGGGCCCATTCAGGGCAATATATAAAGCTCAAAACAACTGTTTATTTTAAGATGGATAATAATGGATACATTTATCATTATTTGTCAAGACCTTTAATAATAGAATAGTGAAAAAAATCTTAAAAGTTTAAGAGGACAGGTATTTTGGGCCCCCAGCCTCGAACGAGTTGCCATTAGGAGTTTAGTGCCCTATAATATTTTAATATTGACTATAAAGTATTTATATACCAAGTTTGTTTAAGATCCATCAATGTATCAAGTAGCTATCGCTTAAACTAATTTTTATCTAGCTTATATAGGTAAAAAACGACATTAAGGGCCCCAGGGGCCCATTCGGGGCAAGATATAAAGCATAAAACAACTGTTTATTTTAAGATGGATAATAATGGATACATTTATCATTATTTGTCAAGACCTTTAATAATTGAATAGTGAAAAAATTCGTAAACGTTTAAGAAAACACGTATTTTGGGCCCCCAGCCTCGAAGGAGTTGCCATTCGCAATTTAGTGCACTATGGTATTTAAATAATGGCTATCAAGAATTTAATTGCAAAATTTGGTTAAGATCAATCAAAAAAGCAAGTAGTTAGCAATTAAATTATTTTTTATATAGCTCATATAAGCAAAAATTCACATTTGGGGCCCCCGGCGCCCCTTTAGTGTTAGATTGAGAAAAAAAAGTAGCCAGTTACCATTCCGTGAGGGTACTCAAGAGTCTTAAAAATTTTCATGACGATGGGATGAATAGTTTAGTCAGTTACCACGGACAAGCACACACACACACACACACACACACACACACACAGACATACTTTGATTTATATATATATCGATTAAAATGATTGTTTTACTATATTTAGCATGGATTTGAATGATTTCATCTTCAAAGCTTGTTAATTAATTTTTTTTGTTATAAATTAATAATATAATGTATAACTTATTTTGTTAAATAACTTATTTTTATCTACTACTAGCAGACCTGTCGGACGTTAAAACATTATCATATAAAAAATTAATGCATTAAGAAACCTATGAGTGGCGAGTTTTAAAAAACAATTATGCCAATTACAACAAAAGAAGAAAGGATATTAAGGGTCCCGGCTCCAAAATTAGTGATAATTATTATTTATTGATATTTGGCCATTGTACTCAAGCTAGAGTGGATTAAGAGAATTAAAACTTTAAAATGCAGTATAAAAGACATTATGGGCCCCCTGTCCCGATGAAATGAATATTAGGAGTTTCAGTGCCCTATAGTAATTAAATATAGACTCTTGGAGTTTATAAATACTAAGGTGTGCAAGATCATTTAACTTTTTTTTTAGTAATTTACTCTTACACTAATTTTGATACAACGAATATAAGAAGAAACGACATTTAGGGACACCTGAGCAAATTCGATGCAAGATGTTAATTTTAAAAAACCTGTTCATTACAATTAAGTTTCATCATGGACATATTCCTCAAAATCATTAAAAATTGAATGGGGAAAATATTTCAATGCTTTACCAATAAAGATACTATTGCCCCACTGACCCTAGAAAAAGGGAAATTAAAAGTTCAGTGCCCCATTGCGTTTTATTATGGGCTATCATATATTTGTATACAAATTTTGGTCAAGGTCCAATAATTTACTCAGTAGCTAACGCATAAACTCATTTTTATAACTCATTTAATGAAAAAAAAAAGAAATTATGAGCACCTAGGGCCCATTAAGTGTGAGATATAAAGTTAAAAACACCAGTTCATTTCAATCTACATTATATTGATATATCTGTCAATATTTGTCGCTACTAATTGAATGGGGAATAAAATTATGAGTTTAAGAAAAATGGCATTTTGGGTCTCCAGCCCCGAAAAAAATGATCATTAGGATTTCAGTGCCATATATCTATACTAATAAAAGGGAAAGCCCTCACTGACTGACAGACTGACTGACTGACTGATTCATCACTAATTCTTTTACTCCCGTGTAGGTAGGAGCATGAAACCTTGGGAAGTTGTTGGGTACCCTCGTACAAAATAAATTGGTGAAAAAGAATTTTGAAATTCACACTCATGGAGGCCGGGGCCCCAAAAGTGTTTTTTTTTTCCTTTTATAAGAGATGTACTAATTGAAAATCAATCATTCTTCTATTTCCCGTGTAGGTAGAAGCATGAAACTTTAGCATTTTTGAGTACATGCTTCCGACGATAATTGGCAAAAGAGAAAATTAAATGTCCCAATCATGGGGGCTGGGGCCCCGAAAACCATTTTTTCATTATATGAGCTATATATAAATTGAAAATCACCAATTCTCCTATTTCCCGAGTAGACTGATCAAAGGTTGGAGAATTAATAAATACACTTTCACGATGCTAGCAGGTGAAATATTTTTTTAACTATCTCTTACTGGGGGGCTGGGGGCCCTAATTCAAAGTTTCATGCTTCTAACTATGCGGGAAATAGGAGAATTAATTATTTGCAATTTGTAAATAGCTCATTTAAGGGGAAAAAATTTTTTGGGTCCCCATTATTTTTGGGCCCCAGTATCTCCATGAGTGGGAATTTAACGTTCTCTTTCGCCAATTATCATCTGGAGATTGTACTCAACAATTTCCTAAAGTTTCAAGCTTTCTACCTACATGGGGAATGGGAGAATTAGTTATTTTCAGTTTTTAAATTTGGGCCCCCAGCCCCTCAGTAAGTGATACTTTAAACAATATTTCACCTGATAGCATCGTGAAAAATGTATTTATTAACTCTCCAACCTTTGATGAGTCTACCTACTCGGCCCCGTCCACAATTTCGTTGTTATAATCGTACCCAACAACGTCTCAAAGTTTCATGCTTCTACCTACACGGAAAGTTGGAGAAATATTGTTTTTCAATTAGTTTATAGCTCATATAAGGAAAAAAACATTTTTGGGACCCCGGCCCCCATGAGTGTGAATTTCAAAATTCTTTTTCGCCAATTCTTGTTGTAAGAGGATACTCAAAAACTTCCCAAAGTTTAATGGTTCTACCTACACTGGATGTTGGAGAAATAGTGATGTAGAAAATAAAAAAAATTAGGCCCCACATGAGTGACATTTTTAAAATTCTTTTTCGCCAATTGTCGTATTGAGAGAGTACCCAACAACTTCCCAAAGTTTCATGCTTCTACCTATATATCTTAATATATACTTACTTAAGTTAATACTTACTTAACTAATAAAAGGGAAAGCCTTCACTGACTGACTCACTCACTCACTAACTCATTCATCACTAATTCTCCAAATTCCCGTGTAGGTAGAAGCATGAAACTTTGGGAAGTTGTTAGTTACCCTCTCACGAATAACATTGGCGAAATAGAATTTTAAAAATCTCGCTCATGTGGGGCCGGGCGCCCAAACACATTTTTAGCGCATTTTTGAGATGTCGAAATCGCTATTGCACCCGTTTTGTCCGTCCGTCCGTCATCACCCTTGATCACAGCATCCATAAGTCCTAGACCCATGATGTATATATGTTTTTTGTATGCCCTGACCTGCCATTTGTGCATCAACACTCAGTTACTCGATCCGTTTAAAAACCCCGTTAAAACTACCAAAAAATATTTCGAATCGAGAGGTAACACTAGCGCAGGGAACGGCCGCCATTGCCGGAAGTCGAATGCATAATACGTTAAGCATTGAAGAGTGGTGCGAAACGGTGCAAAAGAATTAGTTGTTTTTTTTTTAGTTGACGTCATTAGAATATGTGTAAAAGTTTAGAGAGTTTTACGTCATCATTTGTGGTGACTTGTAGTTGGATTAAAAAGAAAATATTTTTTTTAATGTAAAGAAATTACTTTTAAATTTAAAAAAATGTCAGGTATATTCATTACACAAGAAAATTCATAAAAATATGTCTAAAATCTAAACACAATTACTGATAACTACATAATTCTGATATATGACATAAGTACTGATACATAATACGAAAATGCGCTAACACGTCCTGAATTCCAATAGGTACCAGGCTTAACATGATTTTTTTTTCCTTATTTGGGGTCTATAATAATTGAAAATCACCAATTTTCCTATTTCCCGTGTAGGTAGAATCATGCAACTTTGGAAATTTGTTAAGTACATGCTCCCAATTATAATTGGGAAAAGAGTTAAATTTCTCACTCATGGGGGCTGGGGCCCGAAAATGTTTTTGTTTTTTTTTTGTTCATTTTATCAGCTATATAAAAATTGAAAATCTTTAATTCTCCTATTTCACGTATGGGTAGAAGCATGAAACTTTGGAAATTTTTAGCGCATTTTCGAGATGTCGAAATCGCTATTGCACTCGTTTTGTCCGTCCGTCCGTCCGTCTGTCATCACCCTTGATCACAGCATCCATAAGTCCTAGACCCATGATGTATATATGTTTTTTGTATGTCCTTACCTGCCATTTGTGCATCAACACTCAGTTACTCGATCCGTTTAAAAACCCCGTTAAAACTACCAAAAAATATTTCGAATCGAGAACGCAGGGAACGGCCGCCATTGCCGGAAGTCGAATACACAATTCTTCAAGCATTGAAGAGTGTTGCGAAAGGGTGCAAAATAATTAGTTTTTTTTTTTAGTTGACGTCATTAGAATATGTGTAAAAGTATAGAGACTTTTACGTCATCATTTGTGGTGACTTGTAGTTGGATTAAAGATAAAATATTTTTTTTTAAAATGTAAAGAAATGACTTTTAAATAAAAAAATGTCAGGTAAATTCATTACACAAGAAAATTCATAAAAATATGTCTAAAATCTAAACACAATTACTGATAACTACATAATTCTGATATCTAACATAAGTACTGATACATAATACGAAAATGCGCTAACACGTCCTGAATTCCAATAGGTACCAGGCTTAACATGATTTTTTGACTTCACGCTCCCGACAAAAATTGGCAAAAAATGTTAAAATTCCCTCTCATGGGGGACCAGGGGCCCAAATATACTTTTTCTTATATTAAAAACAAACTCATCACTAATTCTCCGATTTCCCGTGTAGGTAGGAGCATGAAACTGCGGGAAAATGTTAAAGTACCCTCTCATGACGAAATTCGGTGTAAAAGAATTTTTAAATACACACTCATGGAGGCCGGTGCCCCAAAAACGTATTTTTTTCCTATATGAGATTTATTTTTTAAAAATACAAAATCTATAAGTCAATTATTGCCCGTGTTAGGGAGTTGCTAAATTCGCATTCGCGATGGTAGCAGGTTGAAAATATTTCAAATATCCTTTACTGGGTACCGGGGGCCCAAATGTAGTTTTTTTCCAAATATATATGTAGAAACTGAAAATCACTAATTTGTCAATCTCCCGTGTAGGTAGAGACATGAAATTGGTGATTTACAATTTTTATAGACCCCAAATAAGTGAAAAAATGTTTTTGGGCCCTCGGCCCCATATGAGCGAGATTTTTTAAAATCTTTTTCGCCAATTTTCGTCGTGAGAGGGTAACTAACAACTTGCTAAAGTTTCATGCTTCTACATACACGGAAAGTTGGAAAATTAGTGATGAATGAGTGAGTCAGTCAGTCAGTGAGAGCTTTCCCTTTTATTAGTATAGATGCCAGAAAGACAGTCATTATCGAAAGAGCGCTTCCCAGACTAAACATTGACATTGCCTGCCTCCAGGAGTCTAGGCTTCCAGAAATTGGTATCATAAAAGGACGCAACTACACTTTCTTCCTTCTGGCAGGGGGGACCAATGAATACACTAAGGCAACATGGGGTTAACTTTGCCATAAATATGCACTCTGCTCGTTCATAGAACCCTTCCCAAACAAAGGTCACTAATAGAATACTAATCATAAGTCTTAGGATTAGCCAACATCATCAGTGCTTATGCTCCAACCCTATCTTCTACCTCAGAAGTGAACGACCTTAATCGAACTCTAGCCAGTATACCCACCATGTAAGAAATCTAACTCTATGGTGACTACAATGCACGAGTTGTAAGTAATCAAATGGCCTGGCTAACTTGTCTGGCTGTTTTGCAAGAGCCAGGATAAATGAAAATGGGCAGACAGTACTAGAGATATCTGCTTACATGGACTATGTGTAACAAATATCTTCTATAATGCAAACCAATTCAACTTGTGTCATGGAGGCATCCCCGCTCTAGGAATGGACATAAGGAGTTCAACGTCATATGGTATTTCAATATTGTCTATAAAATATTATGTACTAAGTTTGGTCAATATCCATTCATTTTGCATGTAGCTAACACTTAAACTAATTTTTATATAGCTCATATAAGAAAAATCATTATGGGCCCCCATGATTGTCAATATCTATTTCTGAAATTCACACAAACCATCCCTGAAGCATACTCAAAATGTTCATCGAGGTCTAAATAATGGTTTAGACAGCTATAAGAGAAACATACATACTTACATACTTTAATTTTTATATATTTTAATTTTGTTTGCAAGATGTACATTTAGTAACATTTAATCATTTTAATTTGAATCATATTGGAAATAGTATCGATTTTTGTCAAGACCATGGCACAAAATATGGAAAAAAACATTTTTTAAAACGTTTAATCAAAAAAAAATCAGGGCACTCTGCCCGAAAGGATGAAAATTTGCGATAGAATTTTGATACTGACTATATAGTTATAATACATAAAGTTTGATTCAGAAATATTTATTTTCCCAGTCGTTAAGCTTTTACAATTTGTATTTATCTCAAATAGGAAAATAATAACATTTAGAGCCCCAGACCAATCGGTGCAAAAAATTAATTTTAAAATGCCTGTTTAGTTGGATCTAAATCAAAATTGATATGTTTTTCAATTTCTTTCAAAGTAGTGTAAAGTCTAAATGGGACTAAAGTCTGAAACGCTTACCAAAATAAAGATTTTGGGCCCCGACCAAAAGGAATGGACATTAGGAGTTCAACGCCATATGGGATTTAAATAGTGACCATAAAGAATGTATGTACTAAGTTTGATAAAGATCCATTCCTTTTCCATGTAGAATACTCTCAATATTTATGTTGATTAGTATATATCTTTTAATAGTTTGGCTCATTTTCATCGCATGCAGAATTTTTAATTACCGTCATTTAGGCTTTCTGTATACCTAAAAATGGAATTACCAAAACAACTCACGAACCTGTGACGTCAGCATTTGAATTGATAACTTGGGCTTTTGAAAAAGTGGCCGCCCTATGCGCACCAGAACAACCTTGTAATTGTAATATTCACACAAGACTAGAGTTTAAAATTATTATAAGACTGAATAAGATAATAAGATATTTGGATATAACACGTGAGACATACAATATATTTATTTCAAGTTTCCAATTCAAATCCCAAAGGTATCCGGATCCTATCTGGATCAGCCATGAGTATTTAACGATTCCGAATAGTGGCGGAAATCACATAATCTTGTCCGGTTTTCCGGCATGCCGGATGTGTCTTGATAATCATAGTTTTCTCTGAAAATGGAACAGAAATCTGGTAACACAAAAAAGATGTTGGTTATTTTAATCATGGAAGACATGACCGCACCACCAAAGAGATTGGAAATGAAAAACAAAGTTGGTGTTTGTGTAAGTAGTAATAACACTTCTGCTTATAAGACAGAACGAGAACTTCGCTTTGAAAATATTGAGTTACTGACGACAAAATGTTCTTTATCTACCATTTTCTTAAAAGAAAAATGTCTTTTATTGTTGAAGATACGACTTCTTGTATACCACTCTACTCTAAGCTCTTACTCTTAAATGTGGAGATATCCGGATACCAAAATCTTTCAAATATGAGGACCCAACTTTCCGGATCCTGCTTATAGTAAAAAGCCAATTCCGGAATCCCTCTAATATAAATTATGTTTTTCAGAAAGTGAATGCGTGAATAAAGGTAATTGCAGGTAAAGGGGGGGGGGCGGAATATCAGTATAATCTCGCAGAAGAAAGATTCCACCAGAATAATTAAACCTTTCAAACTAAAAACAAAAAGAAGAAGAAAACGAGGCTTAGTCCTTTCCAAAATTTTACGTGTACTTGGAGGATTGTGATAATATAATTTTAGACCACATTTAGAATCTATATATGAGACATCTTAACAATCTATATACTAAGAGCTATATACTTTCCGGTTATTGATTCCCATAATGTCAGCGGGGTTGTATATCCCTTTTATTTTGACAATGCGGATGAACTAGATGAGCCTCAAGGTTTTGTAGATTCACTTTTTGAACTTCAATTCAATAATGAGGAACGTATTTAATTTGCAAACGAAGCAGATCTTAAAAAAATCGAATCTCAAATGCTACAAAGGTTTTCAACATTGTACAGGAGGATGCCATCAAAACGTTTTGTTAACAAGAATTTTCCACACTGGTAATTATCAATACAGCATCAAAACAATATATTCTATTTTAAAACTGTTTCAAATACATGTACCCTGAAATATTGCTATTCCTTTGCGTTTTGAGGTAAAATATCTAGGCATATTCCTTAACAGTTTAATTTTTAGACACTTGTCAGGAGTCTAAACTTCAGTAGATTCGTTTTCAATTATTGTTTAGCACCAGATCCTAGGGTGACGCTCCAACAAATCTCAGATTTGTTTAGGGTATATGGATCTCACACCCCCTGGGGTAATGGCAGCATACAATTATATATATTTTGGGGTAATGGGAAAAAAAGGTTCGCCGACCCTTTGTTAAAATAAATTTGATTGATTAGATTTTAAGAAATTATTTCTAATATTCGTTATAAATCATTTCTTTTTTTTTTTTACTTAATACTTTTCCCTCGTATTACTATTATTAATTTAGATTGCATATGTAAATAAAAGGGTTTTTCTTCTTTATTTCTTTCATAGCAGATCGAATTTAATGTGTTCTCTCAAAAAAATTCTGAACCATGGAATTACAGTCACTTAACTTATTGCGCAAAATAATGAATCTTAACAAACGGAATCTATGATATGGTCTGGTACGGCGTCTATCCATATATGAAAGATGTTAGTTTTATACTTATTATTTTCAGCTCTTGGTGTACCAGATGAGACCAATCCTTATGTGGCAGTCTCTTCTGCAAGACACATCTACGAATTCGCTTGGGCAGGAATTCCTCCTCGCTCTTTTTAATACTGTTTCTGCTCTTGTTTTCTCCTCTGCTCTTAGTAATCTTCCTTTCACTATATTCCGCTACGTGGAACTATCCACGGCCATGTTTTCACAGTTTACTATGTCACTATGGCTGCTTTCGTGTCTCTTCTGAATGTGTCCGTGTTTCTGAGACATGGCAGGCCAACGGACCCTTTCCCTGTCGCCAGCTAGCTGTATAGCACAACTTTGGGTGTGTGACAAGTTTGCATTTTCTTGACGTGTCCAAACCATCCGAGTCGTCTTGGGCTTAATATGGCTAAAAATGCCACTTATGCTTGCTTCTTCCAGGACCTCTGTTTAGGCATTTTTCTTGACATTTTATCTCCCGAATGCTGCGCGGGCATCTGAAGTGTAAGCTATTGAGCCTTCTTTGATTCCTACATGGTATAGGTAGTCCGAGACTCACAGCCATTGAGGAGTGTGTTCAGTACGCATGCCTATTACACCTGTAGTCTAGTACTTGCAGTGATTTTGGCATTGGAGCAGACTCTTTAGTACAGTCTAGCCATAAGAATTGCAGCTGTCCCTTTCCTACCACTTATCTCATCTTCCAGTGAGAGTGTGCTTGAGATTTTCGATCCCAGATATGTAAAACTGTCAACAACATCCAGGTTGCTGTTGTCAATGGTGATAGTAGGAAGGGAGGCAGCATCCTGAGTCATAATGTTGGTTTACTTCTTTATGCTAATGGTTAGGCCAAACTGTTTGTAGCCAGCGGACAAGTTCTGCTGTCGGTCTGCTGTGTACGATATTAAGGCGGTATCGTCTTCAAAAAATAGATCACGCAGGCAAAATTTTCCTTATTTTGGCTTTGGCTCTAAGCTGGGCAATATCTACCTTCAGCTCTGACTGTTGTTCTTGAAGCCATATTGGATTAAGATGGAGAATAATATTTAAAAATAAAAATTTTAAAAATTAACAATAGAGTGGGTACCCACACTCCACTTTACTCCACTACTTACTGGGAAAGCCTCTGAACGCCATTATAGCACACTTGCACTGCATGTTATCGATGAATTGCTAGACGTGTAGGGTAACCTAATGTTAATAAAATCTTGAAAAGACTGCTTCTGCTGACAAAACATAGGCTTTAGATTGGTTGAAGAATGCGATGAATGAATGAAAATCATGCATATGCCTGAATGTAAGGCTAGAAGGCCACACAGGATCTAAATATGCGTTATGAATATATCATTAATCGAAAATAATCGATTAAAGTTTTACCGATTTATTGAAGAATATTTTTGATCAGTATCAGCTATAATTAAAACATAAAATTTATAACCTTTAAAAAAACTATTTTGATATATACTTCTGTTTCGTTGATATTCCAAACAATTCGTTTATCTTTTTTTTTTTTTTTGAAAAAAAACTTAAGTGATTAAGCAATATGTAAAAGAACATAAACCTATTAAAGAGTTGTCTATAAAAGTATCGACAATTTAGTCCAAACAATGCATTTTGCGTAACTTTCTTGTAATTGATGGAACTGTGTATATAACCGGATTCAATGCCGAGTTGATTGGAATGACCAATACAGCTGACCAGGAGTAGGCTTCATTACCGAAACTGTAGCCAGCTAGTGACAGAAATCCCATTATAGCAATCGGGAACCAACATAAAAAATCTGATAAAGCTACAAAAGCAAGATTTTTGGCTAAAGCCAAATCTAAATTTCTGGTTTTACTTGCCATAGAACTTTCTGGGATTTTATTTTTCACAAACCAACGAAAAACTGAAATCTGACCGACAAAAACAAAAAGAAATATTAAAAAGTTGAGAAGGACTAAAACGCAAAAAGAATATTTCCAGCCTTTGTTTGTTACAAAATTTAGTGGTAGAGACAAGCACATACTGTTGGATGAGTAAATATCCCATTCTAATGGAAGAGTTGGAATCAAGGCGAGTATAAAGCTACCGGACCAGGACAATATAAGGGCAAACCATTTACATTTTTTAGAGAAACTGTGCTCACCAAAAGGATAACGCATAATTAAATATCTGTCTATTGTAATAAGACATATAAAGAATGCCGATGATTCACTAGAAAATGTGGCTAAAAACCCAGCAAACTTGCAAATGTTTCCGTATCTCCATTTTGTATCATTTAAAACATAAAGACTTCTAAAATAACTATCAGCTGCAGCAATAACAAGTAGATAGAGTCCCATAATTAAATCAGACACACCAAGACAAGTCACAAAAAGCCCATAGGATTTCATTAAAATATTTCTGTCCCAAACTAATCTGTAGACTACAACAATCAAATTTAATACGAATGCTACAAGCCCAACTAGCCATAAAATGATTCTCTTGTTAGAGTCACCAACAAGATCTTTACATGTAGACAAATGTGGACCTTTTGGTGAAAAACATTTGTCCTGTGGGACGTGTGGTCCTGTTACTTGTGGACAGCATAACTTATACTCGGAAACAAACAAAGCCGTTTGAATTGTCAGATTTTCAAAATAGTTTGTCTTAAGTTGTTCTAGAGGTATTTATCTCAAGTCGAGTACTTTCAACTCAAAAGAAGGTTTCAATTCTAATGAACTAAAGTTGCTTATGTATGTATTTCTGAGATATAGATATTTTAAGTAAACCAATTTGTCAAAGGCAGCTCGTGGAATTCTATCCACCATTGTATAAGAAAGGTCAATAGACTCTAAATACTCGGGGAAACTTACATCTTTAAATATCTTTAATTTATGATTGTGAGAAAGATTTAGATATCTTAATATTGTGAAAGAACTTATATTATACAATGCATATTTTGTAGTTAAATAGTTATAACTAACATCCAAATAGATCACTTGAGAAATATCTAGATCCAGGAAAATATCATTCAAGCGGTACAATTTACAGTGTGACGCATGCATTTCTGTATGATCTAATAATGAAAGAAATGGCAATTCTTCGGGGTGTATTTTATAGTTCAAATTAATGTTGAAAATATCAATATCTTTATAAAACACTTTATAGTTATACAATGTTTTATTTTTAACAACAGTTTTTTTATGCCCTTGGATACACTTAAAACCATTGCCACAAGTAAAATCACATACGTTTCCTCTATCAAAAGGTTTGACTATGTCAAGGATATCGTCAGGTATGCAGGTTCGTTTAAGTGTTGACTTTAGTCTTATGGAGGAATAGAAATATTTACTCACATCACTTTCATCTGAATCTAAAGAATAACATTTAGGTCTTTTATGTCTTAATTTTCCTCCCAAAAAAGCACAATATGACCCTGGACATTTGATAAAATTAGCTGGACAAACTACTTCACTACAGTTGATTTCATTCTCAAACTCTAGACATTGCTCGGCTACTGATGGTGAATAAAAACAAGTAGGTTTGTTTTTTTCAGAATACAATAATAAATTATAATTTTTCATAATATTTAAGTTTTCTTTTTCACTCAAATTCAGTTTTGCTAAGCTATCCTTAGCATAATATTTGCATGGTATTATGTCAATGTTCTTTGTAAAATGATAGTCCTGTAATTGAACAATATTTTCGCTTAACATGTTTAAACTTTGCTGTACAAATTCGTTGCTATCATTTAATGACTTTAAATAAATATTATTTTGTCTATCAATAAGTTGCCCACTTCTATTTACAATCTGATAGTTGTAATACTCTGTCAGTAACGAATGTTTATAAATATATTGAACAGGGGAATTACAAAATGTTCTTCTGTATTTCTCATCTAAATGGCATTTTACAATTTGTTGACATAAGAAATCAAGATTGTCGTCAACGGAGCAATTTATTGGCAAGTAAGTGGTTTTGCCAATATGATATAAATTGCCATCGTTAATTTTTCTATCTTGTAGGAAAGAATGAACATAGTTTTTTGGTAATAAAGTTGGTTCCCCAACCTTAACAATCTTGTATAGAAGTTCAAATACCAAGGGGTGTCTTTTAAATATTTCAAAAACGGTTAAGTCAACCTCACATATTTTTAAACTGTCTATTTTTTCATCGCATGCTACTGACACCCATTGGTCAGTAAAACTAGTCGCGTTTATCTTTGATATATTCCAAATGACGTCATGTGTTTCAGCGAGTGTATATTCAAAGTTCCACAGTGTACACAAATCTTTGTTAGGATTAATTGTATAAGAATTTGCTCTTTTTGGTTTTAAGTAATCAGTTTTATGAACATTTTGTTTAATTAACACAGCTGCCCTTAACACTTTGAGCTTTATTAATATATTTATTATTGCAGATCTCACAAAGTTAAATTCTTCTTTAGAGACAATGTCTATTAGATCAAATACACCTTTACATTCGGACATTGCATCTGACATTTGACGTTTAACAATAACATTACCCGAAAAATAACATTTTTTATAATTTTTGTTGGAGCTAATGAATGAAATTTGTTTGGAACTACAGCCGTTGCACAAAGTCGCTAAATACTTTATTAGGGGTATTTTATACATTTTCAGCCGTGAATCAAAGATAATATAGGCATTTGTATTGCCTGGTTCTTTGTACATGTTGATAATAACAAAAAATCTTAGTATACCATTATAATTTTTTTGAGCAATTTCTTCCTTTAATAGAAAACCTCTATCAATTAATGGGCTATTAAAATTGGCTAAAATTAAAACAAAAGCGATTTTTTTTCGCCCCTTTTCTGCCTTGATTAAGTCCCGCTTTTGTGTTTAAATGAATATCCGTGTGTGAAATTTCACTGGGGCACTCAAATGTTTTGTTGTAAATTCTACTTTCATGGTCATCAGAAAAACTTTCAGCAAATGTTTTTATCACTCTGAAATCATTAACCTTGTTAGTAATTAATGAAATTCTGTTCAAACTATTGTAGGAAAAATATGTGTACAGCGAAGAATAAATTTCATATTGGAAACTAATCTGATCACGACAGTCAAGACTTATCACAATGTCATACATGGCTGTCCAGCAATCTTGTATCGGCAAGTCAGGCACATCGTAGCACATTTCTAGAATTATAAAGAGTTATAAACATGTTTATTAATACAATTGTAATAGAATCAAATTATAAATTTTAAATATTAAATTAGAGAACAAAACGAATTTGTTTTTTGTTTTGTTTTGTTTTTTTCGTTTTCATTTGGATTTATCACAACGCTTTTAAGGAAAATTTCAATTGAATGTAAAAAATTAAGATTTCAGAGGAAAAAATTACAAATGACGAAACGCACGTTTTTTTTTAAAATGTATTGCAAGCATCCTACGTTTAGCTTCATGATAAATAATTAAAATGATTTTTTTATTTATTAAAAAAAAATTACAACTGTAGAATTAATGTCTAAATTACTTTTCATGTTATTAATTTAAACAAGTATTAAACTCGAATGAGTATATAGAGTCAGTTTAAATTTTAAAAAAAGAATTACTGATTCTTTTATACAAAGTAAATCATGTATCGGTATGGAATTCTCATCATGGTCCAACCATCCTGGACACCAAGCAAGTAGCAAGCTGACTGACCAAATAGATTGAAAAAAAAATTACTTCACAGCGTGGTGGGTCATCGAGACCAACAATTCGTTTGAGGTCAATTACTATGTTCTTTCACTTTCAGAATAACAAAATAACAAACATTTCGAAGTTGAGTGACTATTACATTCGCCTGGGGCCGCGGTGGTCGAGTGGCAAGCGCGCTCGACTGTCGTTCCGATGGTCACGAGCTCGAATCCATGGGAAGCCAGGGACTTGTACCCGGGGCCTAGGGCGTCCCCGAGTTCAACCCAGCTCTAAATGGGTGAAAAATCGGTGGGGTGTCTTAGCCGTGACATATGAACGCTGCATCACTTGCCAAAAAACAACTGCTGCCTTGCAGATGGTCTTGGCTGACCAAAGCAGGGAAGGATTAAGACTGCACGGGGCCCCTGGCGGCAATCAAATGGGGGCCCTATCCAACCAATCATCCCTTAAAATATGATTGCTAACAGCTAATATAAGACCGTAACTAAATATTAATAATGAAAAAAGAAACGAACACGAAGAAATAAATGTTTAAAATGTTCGCCGGTGTGTTAAAAATTGAGTGTGAAAAGAAAAACTTTTACATTCCACCACACTTTTACATTCCACCGCTGGAAATCGAACCCGACACCATATGCATCACAATGCCCTTTCCATACGACCAGCGGAGCTTGTCTAAATTGAGAAATTTTAAAAATATAAACTATATTTTATACTATATTCTCTAAGTGAGCCAAGTTTTATAGATTATTTAGACTGTCGGGTCTTAATCACGGAGTGTTAAGAAGTCGTAAGAAATTTCCCGAATCGTGTTTTTTTAGCCAAACTTTTTAAAATGGGAATTTAGGAATTTATAAGGATTTTGCCTAACATATGGGAATTTTTTAGATTGACAATTTAAAAGAAAATAATTACATTCTTGGATGAAAATAAAATAAATTAATTTGAAACATGCTCATGTTCAAATAAGAAATACTTTTTTGTGTTGGTGCGAGGCTCTTTGACGTCATATTTGTTTAATTTTAGCGTGTCTAGGTTTTTTATTTCGGATCGAGTTTTTTTTCCTGACGTTTTTGCTAGGCTTTTCCCAACATTGTCACTGACAGTAGACTGCAGACAGTTTATAGTCAGATTGTGTAAATGTATTACTATTAAATAATATAATTAATTAGTCTGAGCCCGAATCATCATAAAATGTTTGTTACATATAAAGGACCAAATCATTAATAATAAGTAAACATATAACAATGTATGTAACCATGTATGATTGATTCATTATTAATAAATTTCAAAACATTCATTTTTTTAAAAAAATATTTTTATCAATCACAGATAAATTTAAATTACAAGAGTATCCACATAACTTTTTTAAAACTTCATAATGTTAAAATTTAAAAAGTATAATCTATATTTTGGCTTTGTAGCCAAGTTGTTAGATAAAAACGTGTAGATTTAATAAAATTTGAAAGTGCTCCATTAAAATTTGCTTTAAAAATGCATAAGTATGTATTATTTTTTATTTGGACGTCCAAAGTCATTAAAAGGAATGCGAAAACATTTAATTGAAGTTGCCACTTTTCAGCTTTTTTTCCCAAGTTTTTTTTTATGCATGCGGGAAATTTTAGCCCAATTCGGGAATTTTTTTACTCCTGCCTGGGAAAATCTGGCACTTAGACTTCGCAACACTGGCCAGCACTCGTTCTCTTTTCCTTGCTAAAGGTGGTGAAATCAACATATGTGCTTTCACTTTGATAAGTTTTTTCATCAAGTAGCCAACATTCAAAATACAGATTGAATTAAGAATGAGACCTCAATTATCGACTATTATCCCTGTCATAATATGCTATAATATATTTGATAAGAATTTAATAATTAAATGCTTAGTCCGCTTGCTATCTGTTGAATTTATTTGTCTGGGTCGAGCAACCGTACAAACCCAATTAGAGTATATTATATTTTAATATCGCTATATAATACGATACGAGATTGAATAGGGTGAATGGATTAACTTAATTAAAACGTTAACCATCGTTCATTCCTTGTGCTAAATAACAATAGTATCTAATCAATGCTATTTAACTATTAGCTAACTATACTACATAATCTTTCAGTGAGTTAAATGGATTAAGTACGTATAAATTGAATCAGTATGAATCAGTGTAAATAACTTAATATATAAACCCCATATAGGTAAACCAAGTTGGTCTACAATTTGAAATGTTATTTGCCATTGTATTGTATTATTATATGAATATTTTGGCTCCCCTTATTGACACCTAGTTCGGAAGGCTCGGATGTCAAAGGAGGGACACCTTATTATTAACACGGATAAACTACTCAAGTTTCCGTCTTATGAGTATAAGTTATAAGTATAAGCATAACAGTTACGAGTGACGAATCCTTGGTTTTTTTGTTTTTTTTTGTTTGTTTTTTTTTTTTTTTTTTTGAGGATTACTTGTTTTAATCTGTAAAATTTTTATGGAAGATTAGCCGACAAATATCACTTATTAAACAACACAATCGATACAATTTTAATTTCTGCGTAAATTTATGCAACTAAAATTTTAATATTATTTTAATCTTAGATATACAGACGCTCCTTCTATGCAGAAGATATTTGCGTGCACAGACCATGAGAGATGATCTGTTGGCAAGTGATGCAGCGGTCACAGGCCACGGCTATAGGGGTTCTACGCATTACACCAGCCTATTGTCTGGTTAGGTACCCATTCGGTACTCACCTTCGTGTGGATTCGAACTCGTGATTATCATTATGACAGTCGAGAGCGCTACCTCTCGACCACCACGTCCCACTAATATACAAAAGCCATTGTTTTTAAGAGATGTTAACATATTAAACACATTTTAATTATTAATGATGACAAAGACTACAATGACAAAGACACTCACGGTGACACAGCAGGCAGAATAAACTCAATATAAGTTGAACCCAAAGCATTGTTAAAATTATTTAACAAGAACTTTTCATCTGAATTGTCTCATTAATATCAATGAAAGTTAAACCAGAAAATCTAAATGATTGCCGACAAATTCAAAGCCTACATTTCACCAACTTGTTTGTTGCTCAGTAAAAGTGAAATATGTCAAAACATTTTCTAAGTGCCACGTGTTAGATATGTTAGAGACTACCTTCAAGAAATAAAAATTAATCTGCATTTATTTTAGCACTTGTCCCTAAACGAAAATTAAAATATGTAATTTCTTTGCTTACGTCGTAAAAGATCATAAATAATTTGCTGTCTTTCTACTACTTTAAAGTTAATAATCCAGTCCCCTCAAAGGTTGAATTAAATCCTCCTTTATTTTCTGTAATTTGACAACTCCTGATATTGTCTCTCAACCAAATAATTTATATCTTAAAAATTGCACAGCATAAGCCAATAATGGCTAATATTAAACAAGGATTTTAAAAAATTGTCATTTCCTTAACAGAATCAATGCTCTCAACGTACTTTTCCCCACATATTTCTTTTTTTCTCCATCTACATGTAATAAAATCCAAAAAATATTTTTCGTCCAGTCATTTTACAGAAATGTAAAATTATTGTGTCTAAGATTTACCCCCAACACTTCTAATTGCTTACCTTTCCTCTAATGCCATCTTTTAACCCACAATCTCTGATATTTCAATCTAACAAGTAGCCTACACGTTTCTTATCTTTTGCTTAACTTCATTTGATCATGTAACATGTAGATTTCTTACATACCAGGTGAATGAGATTCCTACGTGGACGACCTGAAGTGCGTGGGGAAATTTTACGATATAACAAAAAAATCATGTTAAGCCTGGTCCCTTTTGGAACTCAGGACGTGTTAGCGCATTTTCGTATTATGTATCAGTACTTATGTTAGATATCAGCATTATGTAGTTATCAGTAATTGTGTTTAGATTTTAGACATATTTTTATGAATTTTCTTGTGTAATGAATATACCTGACATTTTTTTTATTTAAAAGTCATTTCTTTACATTTTAAAAAAAAATATTTTTTCTTTAATCTAACTACAAGTCACCACAAATGATGACGTAAAACTCTCTAAACTTTTACACACATTCTAATGACGTCAACAAAAAAACAACAAAAAAACAAACTAATTCTTTTGCACGCCTTCGCACCACTCTTGAATGCTTGAAATACTATGTATTCGACTTCGGGCAATGGCGGCCGTTCCCTGCGCTAGTGTTACCTCTCGGTTCGAAATATTTTTTGGTAGTTTTAACGGGGTTTTTTAACGGATCGAGTAACTGAGTGTTGATGCACAAATGGCAGGTCAGGACATACAAAATACATATATACCTCATGGGTCTAGGACTTATGGATGCTGAGATCAAAGGTGATGACAGACGGACGGACGGACGGACGGACAAAACGGGTGCAATAGCGCATTCGACTTCTCGAAAATGCGCTAAAAAACAACACTTAAGTTGGCTAAAAATTAGTTTTTGAGAGATTCAAAATGTGATAGAGGTTGGAGAGAGGAATGGTGTGGGGTTTTGTGAGACCATGTGTTTCTGGAAAAAATGAAAATAAACAAGTTTTAGGGATCAGTTCAGGTTAGAAATGTGGGGTTTTTTTTAATTTCGAGATAATTTGTTAAAAGAAGTCGGTGCCCAAACTAAGCTTTCTTGGCATTTATAAAAGCTCGACTTAATGTAGTTAATACAAAGATTACTAAAAGCTTGCCTTTATATAGTCGTAACAAGGTTTTATCAAAGCAAGGCTTTATATGGCCGATAAAATGATTTATCAAAGCTTGAAATAATGTAGTCGTATTAACAATCGTAGTTTCTTATCATTATAACAAATCTGAGCCAATGAATGAAATTGGATCGGAACTATAACCGTTGCATAGGGTAAATTAATACTTTCTTAAAGGGAGTTTTACACATTTGCATTTGTGAATTGTATTTATGTAGATTTTATACGAAAATATCATTCATATTACTATTATTATTATATGTGTACATGTTGATAATTATTTTCACAAATCTTAGTAGATCGCTATAATTCTGTTTTAAGAAAAGCTTCGGCCTCATTTACAATGTTAGAGTCAATTGATGGCCAATTAAAATTGGCTAAAATCATAACAAAAGCAAGTTCTTTGGGTCCCCTTTCTGACTTTTTAAAATCTTCTCTGGTGTTAAAAATATATCTGATTGTGAACTTTCACTGAGGCATTCTTTTATAAATTCTGCCTTGAAGTTCATCAGAAAAAATTTCTTTAAATGTTAATTCTTCACCTTTTAAGTCATTAAGGAAATTTTGTTTAAACTATTGGAGGAAAATTATCTGTTCACCAGAATAAATGTCAATGTAATGCGCACCTTATTGTGCGTTATGAAAGGCTGTTGAACATAATACGCACCACAACACTCTATCTGAAGAATTAACATGATACATAGAGATAAATAAAATAATTTTAAAAGTCAATAATTCAATTACAGTCCATTCGATTGATCTGAAATTTTGATACATCATTTCTATCATCAGCATGAGTCTGCCTTCGAAATTTTAGCTGGCTAGCTTACGAGAAAAAAAGGTTAAAAATGGATTCAAAGTTTCTTCGGCAACCAAATCCTTTTGTGGGCGGCCCCTAAAAGGTCGGCATATAAAAGACAGCCTCGGGCGGCAAGAGCTCTAGCTACGCCATTGGATGGAAAGATTTACTAAACTAATTAATTCCTTTAAGTTATTTTCTAATGTCTGCTTTCCTCTTCTGATTTAATATTGTTATGTAAAGTATACAATCAGAGGAAATAACATAAATATTTTGTTCTTTCTGAGATTATGGTGGGTAAATCATTTCTTTTTAAAATAGATTGAGTAAGAGACAGTTCAATTAAAAAATATATAAATTTCTTTTCATTAATTTGTTATAGTAATAAGATACCTGTAGAATGTAGATCACTATAAATAACAATTATTCATATCTTTTGTTCTCTTTGGCGTCTTTAGAAGTCATTTCAATGTTTCAAATAATTTATAGTATGTTTTGTATTATATAAATGTAATTCATGAAAATAAGCAGCTGTCAAAAGCTTTAATTCAAATTGTGATATTGATGTTCGTCCATTGTAGCCGATGATCACCATTATCAGCATATTTTTATTTGACCGTGTTAGGCCATCACGTCTGGTTGCTTATTAATCTTATTCTAGCACAAAATTAGCAACCGCAACTCTGACAAGAGAATGATGGGAACCCTTCACAAATGTCTGAAAATATCTTTGTAAAAAATACAATTGTGTAATAAATATAAAGATTAGTAAATTTAAAAATAGTTAAAATTATTACAAGTGTAACGAAATTATAGAAATTAATAATTTGAAATTATAAAGATATAAAGTATAAACTAATTTTCTACGCCATTTTTGTGTTTACTTCTAACTTCTAGCGATAAGGGCCACGCCGCAATATTCAAAATTGAAATTATATGTAATTCAAATTAAAGTAAATACGTTAATTAAAATTAGCAGCGACTAAAAGTTCGAAATAAATAAGTAAGATATTAACAAAAGAATAAAAATTCACAAGTAATATATGATAAATTTATTGTTTAAAATTTTAATAAATTAATACTCCCTTCTTCTGGCCATAATTATAATATTATTGCACTTTGCATGAAGAGTGTAGACGGTGGTAAAGTAAACAATAAAAAATACAGCCATTAATGATTTAATCAACCAAACTGAAGGCCTAAAATTAAATTTTATGTGTATAAAACCTGAAAGCTAAATACAAGGCGGTTATGGTTTTGCGACATAAGGCAACAGCTAATTAGCTTCAAAACCAAAATTAATTCAAATTTCCCATTTTCTTTAAACAGCCTACGACTCGGATTCAAACCCGGATCCGGCAAATAGTACATATAACTATTTGGATTGGGTACAAGTAGAAAATGGTACCTGTTTGGTCTCCACTTAAAATAACTCTTTTTGCCACGTTACTTTCCGTATTTACAAATGTCTTAAAATAAATTTTAGTTGTATATCTTACTGAAGATCCGTGAACAATGTGTTTACTTTAAATGTCATAGAGCCCTTTTCGGAAGCATAAAGGTAGTTTTTGTGTGGGGGTTCCACTAAATAAAAGCAATATATTTCTAATTATAACGGTACCTTACAATTAGACAGATTCATTTTCTTCAATTAAATTGTATACATTAAAAAAAAATTGATAAAATCAAGTTATTGAATCTTTGAAAATATATTTGATGGAAATTTGAATATCGTGGACGTAACAAATTTTAGAAAACAAATGCGGAGAGTCAAAGGGGAAGTATTAGTCCACTTATCGCGTGTTAAAACTATAATTATAATGTGCTTAATATGGGATGGGAACAGTTTGCTGTAGGTCTGATATATTGAATTATCATTATTGTAGTTTTTGGACATGATAGTTATGTGAATATAATTAAAAAGACTAAACTTTATTAGGAAATAATGTAATTAGAATATTTTAAGATTGTTCAGTTTTGATCATATTTTGATACGCATTGACGCCATTGTATTTAGGGACATTATTCTCAATGAAATGAAGATTGTGCACTAATGTCTGCTTTTCCACTTCCTGGTGGAATCATCATCATAAGTCATAAGCTAGCACATACATTAGCTCCTGAATAAACTGTGAGTACTTGAGAAATTAATCTTAAACTAGAGTAAAATCATTATTATCACTGTGAATCTGTTTTTTTTTGTTTTGTTTTTTTTCTAAGCATTACTTGTTACAATCTTTTAAATATTTTTTGGAAAGGAGCTGATTATTTACATCTATTGAAACAATGCAATTTTAAAAAAATTTAAATATAAGTTAAACTGATTCAAAAAAAAAAAAAATTTTTACTACATGAACGTTAATCGTTTTCGAAAGTAATTTTGTCCTATTAAACAAATTATTACAAATGACAATGACACAATGACAAAGACACAATGACAAATACACAATGAAAAAGACACAATGACAGAGACAAAAATGACAAAGACACAATGTCAAGGACACAATGACAAAGACAGTGACGCATTGACAAAGACACAATGACAAAGACACAATAACTAAGGTACAATTAAAAAGGCACGATGACAAAGGCACGATGACAAAGGCACGATGACAAAGGCATAATGACAAAGGCACAATGACAAAGGCACAATGACAAAGGCACAATGACAAAGGCACAATGACAAATACACAATGACAAATACACAATGACAAATACACAATGACAAAGGCACTCACAGTAATTTAGGTGGTAAAAACAACAACTCAACAGACGTTGAAGCCTAAATATTTTTAAAACTATTTAAAGACATAAATATTTATCCAATTTTTCTGCACTCAACAGATTAATGTCAACTCAAGAACTTTATTAAAAAAAACAAGTATGCGTTTTCGTATATTTGTCTTTACGGGTGACATTTTTCATCGAAATTTATTAGTGCCACGTTTTAGATTTGTTGGAAATTCATGCAAGTAAAAGTGTTTTAAAAAATAGGCATTCATTTGTTAATAGACTTATTTTCTGGAATAGAATTAAAATATTGAGTTTCTTTGCTCACGTCTTAAAAAATCATAAATAATTTGTTTGTTTATACGACATTAATAATCCAGGAGCCTAAAAGGTTAAACTTAGCTGTTATGTAATTTGACACCTCTTTTCGGTGTCTCTCGCTCATATAGTTTTATGTCATTACAACTGTACAGCGTCAACAAATTAGTCCAATGTATTTCAAATATTTTTGTCCCTTCGTTTATAGCCTCGTGGAATTATAGTTTCTAAGTTTTTTCCCCAACATTCCTTAAGTCTAATGCCATTTCATAATTACGCACCATCTTAGTTTTCCTTATGCACACGTTTGTTGTTGTCACTAAATATTTTTTTAAAACCATGTACAGTTTATATTCCTACCTCACAAGGCCAATTAATCGCATCCATTACGTAAATAAGAGTATTATCAATTAAGTTAATATATGCATAAATTATGTAATAAGCAAAAGCTTGAGGCAAACAAAACCAGATAGACCAACGCCCTAAACCCCGAAGAAATAACCTTGTTTCTCAAAAGCAGTGAAGCAGAAAGGTGGTCCGAGCTGAAAATTAACCACCCAAAAAGCGATGCATCCTGTAAACTTCCCTGCCAATCTCAAAAAATCAAATTCAGACTGTGGACGGGCCACAACAAACTTAGGCAGCACACGTTCCGCAAACTTCGAATAAGAGAAAGCGAAGTGTGCCCCTGCGGGACGGCTGCAGAAAATGCTGACCATGTGCTGCAAAACTGCCCTCTGTACAAATATACCCGAACAACCATTTGGCCTCAGGAAGCTGCCTTCGACGATAAACTGTTTGGTGGACTGAGCCAATTGACAGCCACAGAGGAGTTCATCACAGATACAGGGTTTGTGGTCTAAATCCTTCTTCAAAAAGATTTTGAGAACGCAGAAGAAGAAAAAAATATCTAACGTACTATTTAATTATGTGTTCTCATATGCACATTATAGTTTTTTAGAAACACAATAAGATTGTATGTTTATTATCCAAAGTTTAAAAATAATAAATATTTTAAAAAATTATTCCACTACTTTTGTTTCTCTTTATTACAATTTTGAAGCTTATAGAGTAGTTTATATCATCAGTTAACATTTTTTAATATTTTAATATTTCTTAGTAGGCTGTTAAAATCACTACCATACTGAATCATATATCTCAGTAGATCAAAGGAAATGTACAAGCCATGCCACTCATGGTAAGAGCTTGATATCTTGCCCACATAGGAAGAGCTGAGCAAAGCTATTGACAGCCTAGCTGGTGGAAAAAGCCCCTGGAAATTATGGCATACCTCCAGAGGCTCTAAAGAGTGGCAAGACAGTTTTACTCCAACCATTGCACGAGCTTCTGACCCTCAACTAGGAACAATGCTACATCCCCAAGACCTAAAAGATGAAAATATAGTGACATTATATAAAAATGGGGATTTCACTCCTTAGTATTGTAGGAAATGCCTTTGCTCTTGTCGTACTAAAACGTTTACAGAGCCTAGCATCCCATTTCTATCGATAATCTCAGTGCGATTTCGGGATTGTCGGTCTACCATATAGACATAGTGTTGTTCTCCATACGACAGTTCCTGGAAAGATGCAGAGAACAGGAGATGCCACTATACATTGCCTTTGTGGACCTTACCAAGGCCTTTGATGTCGTCAGTCGCAGCGGGTATTCCAAATACAAATAAAAATCGGCCATCCCCCTCACCTACGTATATATATATATTATATATATATATTAGGACAAGCACAAGACACGAGCAAATAAAAATGACGAATAACCCTCGCTAGGGTCGACCAATCACGGTTTATGGTTGGCAAGCAAGGTAGGTGCAGGGTGAAGGGAGGTAATAACATCCGCAGTGCACATCCTGTAAATGGGTCGGTGGTTCCCCACCCGTTCCCTGACGTTCATTCGCGTTGTTTTCACGTGTTCGCGCTCCTGATTGGTTTCTTTCTTTCTCACCTTTATTTGCACTATCTTGAGCAAGTAGGCTGTGTATGTACGCAGATCGTATCTAGTTTTCTTTATGACAGTCAAGTAAGTTAAGTCACTCTATTTGTCATTCATTTCACTCATCAATTTACCTTATGTACAAACTTTAAAAGCCATTCGAAATTCGCATATTTTGTCATATGTTCTTGGCCTCGACTCTAGCACAAATAAAAATATCAAACGTTTGGTGATTTAAAAATATAAATAACACAGTGGCGTAGCGTATGTGAAGCGTGGGGTGGTCCGCTTTGCGCGTTGCACATTTAGGGGCGGCATTCGTGTGCATTTGAAAAGTAAAGTCATTTCCAACAACCGCTATTTTTCTTTTGAAGGGGGTAAAGCAAGGTGAAACAAAAATATTAGGGTTGCGGAATTTAATGATTAATTTCTAGATTAATCGTTAAAAGTTTTAACGATTAAATTATTTTTAAAGATTAATCGATCCATCACTTACAAATTATTGTAAGTGTAATGGTAAAAATAATCATAATAAATAGCGGCCGATAAATAATAACTAATTCTCTTGACGATTACACTAACATTTTGTTTTAAAACTTTGGACTGACAGGAATGTTCAAAATTTGTATAAAGTTTGCCTATCCATTGTTCTAACACTTCGCCTACTTATCAAACCAAATGAAAAGTGTTTTAAGCTAATGTCAGAAATGGATTCTGACTCAGAGACCGAAAATTAGGACTGCTATTCTGATGAATTACTGCGCTACTAAATAAAGATGAGAGTTCCGGAATACATTTACCTTCTAGAAATGGTGGGAACTTAATGAACACTGATATCAAATAAAGTCTTTCCCTTCTTAAATTGGTTTGTGTATACCTGTTACCTCACATCCATGTGAATGATGATTGTTCAGCTGGTTATGTGGTCAATTAGACCCGCTCATCACTTGAAACACTAATGTCAACAAACTTTTATTTTTGAACAGTTTGTTACAAGATGACATATAAAGGAGACATTCTAATGTTATTAAGATTTTCAGCAAGAACATTTAATAAGTGTTACAGCATAAATTTTAATTATTGGCTTTAATCGAATAAACGATTAGTTAATCCTTTATCGTTTAAAAGTTAACGATTAAATTTAAATTAAACGAAAACAGCCCAGAAAATATTCTTAATTTGAGTCTTAATAAAAGGATTCCTGCAACATTTGTTTGATTACATAATGGTTGTTATAACTTACTATAAGAAACTGCACACAAAACAAACAAAAAAATGAAAGCCACAACACATCATATAGGATAATATCACCAATTTTTGCGCGGAATTTCGACATGCGCAGAATGGTGCTCTAGCATCAGTGGCGTAGCTAGAGCTTATGCCGCCCGGGGCGGTCTCCAATATGCCGCCCTTTTAGGGGCCGCCAATAAATGACGTCACGCACCGAGGGGTGAGTCACACATCATTTAAAACGCGCAACTTTAAAGAAAAGCTACACTAAAATATATGATTACCCAAACTTTATTCAATGACGATTTACGTGGTTTCACGCGTGTTACGTTGTTAGAGTGGAACCTTACACTAAAAACAAATTTAATGACCAAACAAACAAACAAAAAAGGATTTTAAACATGCTCATTTTCAAATACAAAATACCGCTTGTATGGGGGGGGGGGGCGACTTTGAGGAATGGGTCTAAGTTTTCGTTTCGTGACGCCGTATAACGAGGGGGCCGGGGTGAAAAACCAGCCCAAATCACGTGACGTCTTTAATTAAGTGAATCATATGATGGTTTTTATAAATTAATAAGCATGAAAAAAAAAATTAATTGAAACGAAGTACATTGTAAAAGGTGGGGAACAATTTAACCATTGCATGTCCTATTTATGTTGTTGTTGTTGTTCGTTCGTCCGTCGAATCGACGAGGACCAACTCTAGTAAGCAGTAATAAAAGAGGCCGCATAAGATGATATACATATAAATACACATTTATAAAAATACAAATTAATTGTTTTGAAGGCCACAAGAGAGTTATAGGGTCACATGTAAAAAAAAGAAATTGTATACATCAGTACGTAAACATATTTTTTTTTATTATTTATAAATTTAATTACACACCTAACTTTCATAGTCGAAAAATCGTTTATTATGTTATCAAAATTTATATTATTTGTAATATCATCTTCTATGGACAATATTGCAAGATTTTGTAGTCTTAGATCACTTATTGTGGAGCGAAAATATTTTTTTTTCAACTTCAGTTTGGAGAAGCTCCTTGCACAACTAGATACACTAAAAGCAATTGTTGAAATAAATTCTTAGCAAAATTGTAATGTTGGATAAAGATTTTTCCACTATTTACTGTTAAATATATTTTAATAGATCAAGGGGATATTTCCCCTGTTTTTTTTTTAAACATAATGCCTCTTCTTGTAGTGTAGGTACAGCCAGGGCTGGTCTTAGTCTCTTGCAATCTATGCGGTCGTAGTGAGCACAGCGCTTTCATAGGCCAAACCTATCTTAATGTTCACGTATTATTCTTATTAATACCTTATCTCTACCCACCTGATGCCCACGCAATCAGTTTCGCTTACTAAGCTGCATAGGGAACCCGCGATAGCTCAGGCCGGCCCCGTGTACTGTCATAAAAACCTGGATCCTTTCTCTTTCAATCTCGAAAATTTCTTTATCAATGTAAAAAAAGAAATTTATTTGATGTTCAAATTCTTCATTTATAATCCTAGACGGTATAGTATTATACACGAATATTTTCTTGCAAAGACATGTAACTCATCACATCGTTCTTTTATTTTCTTTTATAATTACATCTATGGATAAAAACATTTCTCGTTGTACTTCTTGCTCTAAAGATAGAATTGCGTCGTCTGAATTTTCCCCACTCATATTTTTCTCCTTTTAACTTGGTATCTAGTCAATATTTCCAACTCTCTGTAACAGCGTTCTGTATTAGCACATATCGTTGTTTCTTCAAATGGGTTTGCATTTATTTAAAAAAGACGGGTTCCCATAAATGAGACAGCATAGAAAAGTAACAGATTGCCATGGACTGAGTAAAATTCCAGCATCTGATCTCGTTTTATTAGTTACTTCAGATGTCAATTTTCCAATACGCTTGAAATTTTTAAGTATGTCTTTTTTTCGGAATTATTTATGTTATTGTGGTGTTTTTTAACGGAGAAATGAATAATCGTTCATTTTTAATGAAACGCCATATAATAACGTCATGTAGGTACTTGTTAGCGCATCATTCAGCGAATGTCGAAATTCCACGCTAAAACTGTCGTGCGATATTAATACTATATATATTCGGACCAGCGGTGGTGTGTTTTTTGTGTGCAGTTTTCTTATAAAAGCGCCATCTGTGACGTATACCGCTTAATTTTGCAAACAAATTGTTAACTTTTTGAGCGAATTTAAATTTTAAAACTGTTCTGCGTTAGTTATAACAACCACTATGTAATCAAACAAATGTCTCACAAATCCGTTAATTTAAACTCAAAATTGTGTATCCCTATGGTTTTCCTCCTTCAAAAGAAAAGGGGCGCTTTTTTAAATGCCCACAAATGCTGCCCTTTGAATGAGTGCCACCCGGGGCGGACCGCCCCCTCCGCCCCCTCTAGCTACGCCACTGTCTAGCATTACATTGTTGTTCAATTATTGTGTTTAACTTGCAAGTTGTAATAATTTGTAGATCTTATTACTATAGATATCAGTTTCAATAAATTTATTGTTAAGTAACTTACTAAAAATTAAATTTATTTTGATTTTTATTGCATTAAATTAGTAGAATACACATAATTTGTGTTTTCATTAAAATACGGGTATTCATTAAACATGTTAAGCCTATCCAATTAAAGTAATCATAAATTACTTGAACTCGTCCATTTTTTTGGAAATTTGTGAAGATTTCTGCAACTATTGTGGTATCCTATTTAGATGATAAATTAATATTATATATTTTTTATGTAAAACTCACCATTGCTGTGGCTACCAATTAAGAGCAAGTATTTCTCAGGGGAATAGTAATTTTTAAAAAACTATATGAACTTTAACTTTGAATATTTTACAGTGCAATACTCTTCTACGCCGTTGTCAAGAGAGAAGCTTCAGATATTGAAAAAAACATTTTTGTCTACACTCCCACTGATCTTCTAAATAATGGGAAAGACGTAAACAAGGTATGCAGCTAACTTTGAACTGCCAATGTCAAATATGGGGAAAATTTATAACGCCGTCACGATGATGTTTGTAGTTGGAGGTGAGTTTTGTTTATGTAAGACCCATGTGCTTTAAACACTGGCATTAAATAAAACCAACATTATGAGAACTAAAAAAAAAAATCATGTTAAGCCTGGTCCCTATTGGAATTCAGGACGTGTTAGCGCATTTTCGTATTATGTATCAGTACTTATGTTAGATATCAGAATTATGTAGTTATCAGTAATTGTGTTTAGATTTTAGACATATTTTTATGAATTTTCTTGTGTAATGAATATACCTGACATTTTTTTTATTTAAAAGTCATTTCTTTACATTTTAAAAAAATTTATTTTCTCTTTAATCTAACTACAAGTCACCACAAATGATGACGTAAAACTCTCTAAACTTTTACACATATTCTAATGACGTCAACTAAAAAAAAAAAACTAATTCTTTTGCACCCTTTCGCACCACTCTTCAATGCCTGAAGAATTATGCATTCGACTTCCGGCAATGGCGGCCGTTCCCTGCACTAGTGTTACCTATCGATTCGAAATATTTTTTGGTAGTTTTAACGGGTTTTTTTAACGGATCGAGTAACTGAGTGTTGATGCACAAATGGCAGGTCAGGACATACTAAAAACATATATACCTCATGGGTCTAGGACTTATGGATGCTGAGATCAAGGGTGATGACGGACGGACGGACGGACGGACAAAACGGGTGCAATAGCGCATTCGACTTCTCGAAAATGCGCTAAAAAGTTAAGAATATGTGTACTTTTCCTACAGTAAAAAAAATGGATCGCAGTACATTTAATGAAATTATCATAATGTAATTATTTACTCATACCCTAATAATTGTTTTTATAAAAACCACTCTAGCATTGGTTAAAACATCAAGGGCATGGTGTGCGGCGGATAGCAAATGTGATCGGCCTAATGATAATAAGAAAGAGTTTTGCTTGTAAGTCGTTTATTCATGTGTATAATTAAATACAAATACATAGAGGTTTTGGGATTATTGATTGAACATAAATTTCACGGTCCAAGAAATAAATGATTTTAACATGAAATAAGTTTCTGAATTATAATTGAATAATTCTTAAACACTTTGTGAATAGAATTGTTCAATAGTTATTAGAAATCTATCTATTTATTTTTTTAATGTACACACTTTTTCTATATTTCTATATCATTAAGAGCGTGTATGTACGTTTTATTTTTTGGCTTATCATAAGTATATACGTAAAAATTAGGGTTTCGGTAATTAACAATTCATTTGTCGATAAATCGTGAAACATTTTTAACTATTAAATATCAATTAAAATATTTTAATCAATAAAAAAAATCGATTAAAATTTTAGAAAACTTTTTTTTCAATTTTAAAAATAAATAATTATAAAACTATATAATACACCAGAACACCGGATACGTAACGCTGAAGAATGGGTTACAACAGTCCGTAGCAGTTTTTAAAAAGCCTGTTGAGTTCTCGCCGGAAAAAAAATTAGACTTCGCTGTTTCTGCTTATCTATACTAATAAAATCTAAATACCTTACTGACTCACTCATCACTAATTCTCGAACTTCCCGTGTAGGTAGAAGCGTGAATCGTTTGGGAGAGGGGGGGGCTTGTTAAGTAGCCTTTGGCGAACGATAATCGGCATAAAAGATTTTTTTTAATTCACGCCGGATGCTCAAAAACGTTGTTTTTTCATTTATTAGCTATATAAAAATTGAAAGTCACTAATTCTCTTATTTCCTGAGTAAATACGCTGTTAAAACGTTGTTTTTTTTTTTTTTTTTTTTTTTTTTTTTTGTTGTTGTTGTTTTTTTTTTTTTTTT